>JARFJB010002341.1:4105000-4615000 GCA_036346205.1 Vesta saturnalis | reverse complement strand
TGAATGTACACTGGTGAACATCACAAATACAGTATAATGGAAAAAAAGAACTTATTTAACTTAATGCTAGATACCACTTTTGTATTGCACTCTAATTTTTTAACAAAAACTTATTTCAGATTATATACCACTGATTTAGTCCTTCTCATATGGAACTAATCACCATGTCTACTTTATGATGTACCTATTGTTTTTTAAGGTAACTCAAATCTGTATGTATTGATCTAAAGCACAGCAAATAATGAATTAATACATTGTTTTTTTAGATCTCAAACGTGCATCAATTCAGCTAAAGTATAGTAAATAATGAGTAAAGATTTTCAATTAGTGCACATATTATTTACATACAAATATAATGATATCCCGACGCACACCTCACTACCCGTTGGAATGAATGGTCTTTTATATGTTTATATTACAGTTAAAAATAGAAAAATAAAATTAAACTTGGCAATTCAATTATCTATAAAACAATTTCAAAGTGGCCACCATTGTTTGCATTACAGGCATGTACTCTTCGTTTCATATTTTCAAATACATTTATTAATTGAGCTTCAGTAATATTTTGAATTGCGTCAGTTATTGCATTTTTTAGTTCATCATCTGTATGAAGGCGTGTCTTGTCGATTTTATTTTTTAAATGTCCAAATAGAAAATAATCAAGTGGATTAAGGTCAGGTGATCTAGGGGACCAAACTCCCGCACTTATAACTCTTTCATCAAAATGTTCACTTAAAAAAGTTTGATTAGCTGTATGAGCTGTTGCGTTATCATGCTGAAAATATCCATGTTGGAGCTCGTCATCGTGCAGTTGATCAATGAAAGGTTCCAAAATAGTTTTGTATCGAGCCGCAGTTGTTACTGTATCTTCAAAGAAAATGGGACCTACAATTCTTCTTCGTGACATAGCAGCCCAAACACCTATTTTTACAGGATGTAAAGTAGTTTCTTCAAAAACGTGTGGATTTTCTGCTGACCACATACGGTAATTCTGCGAATTCACATAACCAGATAAATGGAACCAAGCTTCATCCGTAAAGAAACTTAAGTTTAGCTTTATAACCTAAAAAAATTTATTTACGAAAAATGCATGAAATACACGAATAAATTTACCTTGAAAGTCTTGGTTAATTTACTAATGAGTTTTGAAAAAAACTATTTTATTGTAATACTTTATAATTTATAATTACTTTATAATTTATAATAATTTATTGTAATAAAGGAATAATTGAAAAAGGAAAAATCTATGTACGTTTATGAAATGTCAATCGAAGATGAAATAAATATTTGTGCCTAATTTCACTAGTAACTTGGAATAAACTTTTGATAAAAATTCTGTAAAAAGCAGTTTTTTTTCGGTCATTCATTGTTGATATCCCGGTAGAAGCTGGTTATTCAATATTGGTCACAAGTGATTATTGGTGTAGATAAAAGTTCGGATTTGAATCAAATTGATTCATACTTGAAAACGTTTAAATGTATTCTAATTATAAGAATTGCAAGCATTATTTAAGAAGAAATATAATCCAGGACGCAATGATCGTTACATTTGTCTCAATTTTAAAATAGGAGTTAACGATTTTGTGGTTAAAAATTAATAGACATATAAGTAGTTTTGCAAATTAGGTGATATTGATTTACTTAAGAATTTTGATGACAATTGTAAATATTAGTTCATATTTATACAAGGTAAATTCGAAAGTACTCAGACAACGTCTTACTACTTTGATTTTTGAATATACAGAGTGTGGTTAATAATTTTCTGATAACTTATATGGTTCAAAATTTTCTTAAACTTTGAACGATTTCGATTTTAATTGTACTTAAGGACTTTCGAGATTGAACTGACGTGTATGTGTTTGTTTTTATATTGGATTAAGATAAATTTATTAAAATTAGTGTTGGATGTTTGAGATGATTGTGTATGACACTATCGAGTAGGCTACACTGTCAAATAGTATTAATTTAAGAACTCACATAGGACTATTTAATTCAGAGAAATTTCAGATTGTGGTGGCGCGCGGATTGAATGTTGTCGTTTTGTGGTAAGTGTAAGGTGTTTGAAAAATTTAAACTTACGCGATTTTACGTCTTATTTCGAACCCACACATCTCCAATGCCTTTGGCAACCCGCTTAGCTTGGTAAACCTTTACCACGCCTAGTGCGGTTTGATCGTGTAACAAACTTCGAGTTTGTTTTTAGTCTATCAATGACCTCGAGAAGAAGATGAATCCAACATTTAGTTTGTATCTCGGCTAGGTTAATGAACTTGGCTTTGTTTCTAGGCTAAGGAATGGTACTTTAAAAAATGTAGTTTTCTATGATGCTCTCTTACATATGTCAGTTTGCTGTGTGACATAGAACCCGTGTTGCATATTTGTGTTAAAGCCAGAGTTTTAAGTGAACACAAACATGCTAATTCACTTGATCGAATTAACACCCAACACTTTCGTTCTAAACTAAATATAATAAAAACAGTAATTTAAGAAAGACGTAGATAAAAGTCTGAAAATTAAGAATGTGTTTAATGAACAGTGAATTAAATTAAAAATTTTAGTATTCAGTTTTAGTAAATGCAAAAGTTTTTTGATCAACATTCAGTATTTGAGACTAAAATAAATGATTGTAAAATGTAAATTAGTCCAACTATAGAAATGCTAAACTCAATTTAACTCAATTTGTATCATAAATTAGAACAAAGGGCTTTGATCATTATGTTGAAACATTCTAATAACCAAGACGAATCGTAATGACATTTTGGGGTTACGCTATATTCATTGTCAATGTCAGTCAGCTAGATATTAATAAAAATGCGCCATTTCAACTGCACTAAAAATTTAAACCAAAGAATATTCCGCTTTGTTAATCTAGTACGTCTATACAATAGGCAAAAAAAGGTAAACCATTTGTCTCCATGAACTTAATAATTGCACGTGTGCATGGGAGTGATATTAAATTATGTTGTGCATATAATCCTATATACAATTGTGCAAAGGGGTTTAAAACATTAGCCTTCTTTGAGGGTGCTTATCTGAGCAGTACAGATACCTAAATTCAATTATTTGCAATTAAACATGGGATGTCTGTTAAAGTTTTAATCAAATTTTGTTTTCGCATGGTTTTAATTTAAACTTTAAAACTATTGAAACACGCTAAGTTCGTTTAAAAGTTTGTACAGCCGCATTGTCAGCTTGCATTTAATTTCAAATCTATTCCATACGATGCAATTCTTTCCAAATAAAATATATGAGATATTTGTTTGAAGCTTAAGATTTAGGAAAAGGTAAATATAATTAACTCTCTTTTGGTAAAATGTACGCTTTCGTAATATGCTGTAATGTTTATTTTTGTGCAATTTATACTGTTTACTAGCAACATATATCCCATTAAAATTACTGGGTTCTTGTTAAAAACATGTATTTCCGCGAACACACAAAATAAAGAATGTTCGTATCAATCAAATTGATACAAACGTAAAGTAGTGTGTGCGTTTATTGTTAAGTACGCGTCAGTGACTCCATAAAAATAACTTTTTAAATATAACAAGATTAATTGGCATATTTACTATACTATATATTCTGGTAATAGTTATTTTTTATCTATAGTGCTACGAACCCGAACCCACACTTTCAATGTATTAAAATAGCACTTATAATTATTAAATTTATATTCTTTAACCAGAATTCCACGAAGTGAATTCTGTAATTAATAACACTAATATTTCAAATATATTATAAAATATATAAGTAAAAGTAATAACAAATCGTTAAGTGAAAATTATAATTCTAGATTTAAAAAGTCTGTTAAATGTGATTCTAAAAGATTAATCATTAAAGGTGCTTTTTGTTTATGTTTATAAATATTGAATGCTTCCAAAGCATCTAATTTGTCTTTTTATTACAAAAATGTAAAAATGTTATATTGTTTTGTGAAGTCATAAGTGCTTGTTTATTATTAAACGTTTGGCATAATTTGATTTCTCTGTGCGTTTATATTTGTAACATCTAATGTGGTCTTTGTATCTAATATCAAAGTTCCTAAGTGCTTGTCCAATATAAACAGGTTTACAGAATGTGCAGTTTTAAATACCCGACTTCAAGATCCCGTTAGTTGAATCTTTGACAAATAAATATACAGTGTGTCCAAAATTGGTCTGAGCAGTATTGCTATCTTGGAAACTTACAGAGATCGAAAGACGGTTAAATGGCTATCTCAAATATTTTTCAAAATATTCGAAAAAAAACTGAAAATCGACAATTTCTATTTTTAGCTATATCTCTTTTATTTGAACATATATAAAAAAAATTAATTACACTTTGCCATTGCCACTTTTTATCCTCTATTGATTGGTGACAGAAAAAATTATTCCGACGTTTCGTCGAATAGAGACCATCATCAACTTAGCTAATGGTATGAAATGATTCCTTTTTTTATTCTAAATCCAACGATGTACAACACTTAATGATAATTCGACGTTTCGACTCTCATTCTTTACATTTTCAAATATTTCTTTCTTTATTCGTACATAAATATTTATTACGATATCGAAAAAGCCTTTCCAAACCTCGTCTTAAACAATGACAGATAAATAACTCTTTTATTAAGTTTAAATTTTGGTAAACACCTAACAATACATTTACTTCCAGTGAAAATATTTAGAAAAATGTGAAAAATCCTATTAAAACACTTAAAAACTAATTACAGCTAAACAATGAATTCGATTATTGTAAATTTCTGGTAGTAGGCTTTGATGAGTTTAAAAAAATTATTGTATAACAATTATGTTATCTGTCAAAAGACTGCAATAGTTTCTCACATTTTAATGAGCATTGCTTGAACATGGCGTTAAATTATTCTAACGAAGAAAATTTTGATATATTAGTGTGGTATATCAAAAATGAAAGAAATTACCAGAGCTGTGATGACTATTTTCAAATGTACTCCGAAAGAAGACAACCTGGCAGAAATCATTTTAATAATGTAGTAAGAAATTTAATAGAATTTGGAAGTTTTGAAAAACCACGTTCAAAAAAGTATGCGATCGATAATGAAAATCGTAACGGAAACATTTCGAAATTGTGGCACGGAGTTTCATATTCCTAAATCCACTGTACAGAATGTTTTGAAAGTTGTTAAATATGATCGTAAATGTCAAGAAAATCCTGATTTTTCTGATAAAGTTGTATGGACAGATGAGACACGTTTTACCAACTGTGGAGTCTTCAATAAAAAAAATCATCATTACTGGGTCCGTGAAAATCCACATATTCGAGACCCACGCCGACTTCAAGTACGATTTGGTTTTAATGGGTGGTGCGGAATGATCGGTAAGTAATATCTTTGTTTGAGTTAATTGAGTAACATTGAATAAATCAACTACGACTCATTTTTTTAATATTCCCAATTAATTTCAGGAAATCGTCTGATTGGTCCACAGGACAACGATACCTTTTAATGTTGCAAAACCAAATCACTCCACCAATTCATGAAGCTGTTGCCCCTCACGAATTTCATAATTTGTGGTTCCAACAAGATGGGTGCCCCGCTCATAATTCAGGGGAAGCCTGAGCATTTTTACAGGAGATTTTAGGTGAAAGAATAATATGCAACGGCGGCCCTGTGCGTTGGCCTGCTAGGTCTCCGGACCTTACCCCATTAGACTTGTATTTATGGGGATATGTCAAAAATGATGGGCATGAATTTGATCCCCAGAAAATAGGCAGGTTCTGGAACACTAGGACACTGTACACTAGGCCATCTTGGAACAATCATATAAATCATATCTCGCATAAATTAGCAAAAAACATCTTTGCATTACGCAATTTAGCTACGTCTGTTTCAGCTGAAATTTTAAGGATTGCGTATTTCTCGCTTTGTCATTGCCATATTTTATACGGAATTATTACTTGGGGACACGCCCCGAGCGCAAAAAGAATTTTTGCCTTGCAAAGAAGAGCTATTCGTGTTGTAGATCGTCTGCCATACGCTTCCGACTGTAAGCAATCCTTCGTTAAACTTCGTGTAATGACCATGTACTCGTTATTTGTTTTTGTTTCTTTATGTTATGTCAAGAATAATATTCCTACTTTTGAAACATATAGTCAAATACATTCTTATGATACTAGGAACAAAGATAACTTACATTGTAATTATGTAAGATTATCTAAGTCACAAAATGGACCTAACTTCTGGGCTGTTAAATTTTTTAATGCACTGCCTACCAATGTAAGAAATTTATCTTTTAGTCAATTTAAATCCAGTATTAAAGCAGTGTTACTTAAGAACCCGTTATATAATATAAACGACTATTTTGTTATTCATTTTAATCAGTGAAATGTGCCATTTATGTATTTTAGATAATTAACAATTCTGACAAGTATAAATATTGGTGAAATAAGCTACACAATAAATATTATTAAAATTATTAAAAAAAAAAACATCGAATTATTAATATTATTGAAAATATTAATCGTAATACAATACGTCGAGTAACCAGAACTGTCGCAAAAAAATGTGAAAAGTGCATTGAAAAAAATGATCGGCATGTTGAATAATAGTATGTAGAACTAATGTTGGTTTTATAATTATCCTGTAAAATACATTTAATATTAATATAAAACACTATAAAAATTATTTGATATTGTAGCGTTGTAAAATGTATGATTCTTTGCTAAAAATGTTTTTTAATTACTTTTGTATAATTGTATAGTTTAAATGAGTAACATTTAACATAATACCCTAATAAGTACTATATGTTTTTTTAATATTCCCCATTATTTTCACTCCTTTGCTTGAACAATTTATTTATGAATACCAAGTAAACATTTGAGTATGTTTAAGACAAATTTTGGAAAGGCTTTTTCGATATCGTAACGAATAGTTATCTATGAATAGGTAGCTACTGTTATAAGAGATTACTTGATGATACAATAATTGTTTTAAACTCATTAAAGCCTACTACCTGAAATTTACAACAATCGAATTCATTATTTATCTGTAGTTAATTCTTAAGTGTTTAAATAGGATTTTTCACATTTTTCTAAATATTTTCACTAGAAGTAAATGTATTGTTAGGTGTTTACTTAAATTTAAACTTAATAAAAGACAAGGTTTGGAAAGACTTTTTCGATATCGTAATAAATAGTTATCTACGAATGGGTAGCTACTGTTTATAAAAGAATACTTGATGATGCTTTTGATGAGTCGAAACGTCCTATTATGAATTATGAGTCGAAATAAATGCACATTTGCAGAATAAATTGCTTTGGTAGTTTTTTTAAATGTTTCATAAAAAAAGAAATATTGGAAAATGTCAAGAATGAGGATTGAAACGTCGAATTATCATTAAGTGTTATAAATTGTTGGATTTTGAATAAAAAAAAAGGAATCATTTTATACCATTAGCTAATTTCCGCCCCATATGAAAAAATAAAGTTGATGATGGTCTCAAATCGACGAAACGTCGGATTAATTTTTTTCCGTCACCAATCAATAGAGGACAAAAAGTGGCAACAGCGAAGTGTAATTTATTTTTTTATATCTGTTCAAATAACAGAGATATAGCTAAAAATAAGAATTGTCGATTTTCAGTTTTTTTCGAATTTTTGAAAAATATTTAAGATAGCGTCGATTTCAGAATGGCCTTTTTAGTGGGCTCAAAATTCTCTAAAACTTTCTTCATTTAACCATATTTCGCTCAGTTATAGTTTCCAAGAAAGCAATACTGCACAGACCAATTTTGGGCACATTGTATAAGAACAAGGCGTACAAAATTAGATGAGGAAATATTATAGGGATGCGAGTTATACTGTACTGGGAACGGTTTTATTTGGTGAATCGGGATTAGGTAGGTAACTAAGGATTTATATACACTCTTGGGGGTGTTACCTCCGAATGAAGATAGGGGTCAGGTTTATACAACGGTAATAGGGAGAATTATAGGGATGTCACAGTATAGGGTAACCTTATAATTGGGATCGAAATCACCATTAATAAAGCAATACTATTAGCAATCTTTATATATCCTTCGAGGTACGTACACCGATAGGGAAGATTTGAGATTTTCTCGGATGCCAGGATTGGGGAGAAATGGGGGCTGCCTAAAGTAGCCTTACTACTTGGGGCCGAAGCCGCCAGTAGTAGAAGCACGTTACTGGGTAACTACTTACTACTCGTGCTACAAACACCGAGAAAGTGTTAAATTGGTACTTACGTTTCTGGATCATTATTTTAATAAATGGAACTGGGATATGTCAGGTAGATTAGAATGGAATTAATGACAGGCAGGTTATAATAAGCAGGCAGGTAATTTGATTTTCACTGGTCAGGATTTCTAGATCAAGTGGAAATAAATTCGAATTGAAATAGAAGGGGAGTTACTAAGAGAGGGAAAAGGAGTGGGAAATTGATAGGATTTATAAACAATAGGTTATGCAATCGATTTTTTTTCACTATCACTAAATCGACTTATTAGCTTATTCCACAACGTTTGGCCAAGTTTCACCAAGATGGCCATGATGTACAAGTGTTTGGATGTGTGGATGTATGTTAACACACACGATAACTCCATTGTCTATTTTCGTAATAAATTATAAAAGAGGTTGAATAATTATCCTAAAAAAATTATTTCATTGTCTTTAATTTCCATTTTGTAGGTTGAAAGGTTGTGTGGTGTTCCACACCACACATTTAACTAAAGTGTCGATTATATTTAAAATATAACCATTTGCTTGTGCAATTTGTTTTATAATTGATATTTGTTTATTGAAACTTGTTTGGTTTAATGGTAATCACTAATCACATTGCGCTATCTACTAATGATTTGTATGCAGCTAACTTATGTGTTTGCAATTTTCTGTATGTGTAGGTTTTCTGAATAGGGAAGTCATATACACGTTACGTGTATTAATATTTACGTTGAAATCTAGAAAATTAATGTCTCTAGTTTTTTCTTTCTCTGGTACGAATGTTATGTTACGATGTAAATTGTTAAAATTAATTAAGAAAAATTTGACTATCCAAACGTCCTAAACTATCATCAACACAATGAAACTAAAATACAACCATATCAGAAACATTTAATTAAAAAATGTGATCTAAATTATCCATGGGTAAAATACTTTTTTTTAAATAAATCTTATTACTGAATATAAAATAATTTTAATTAATACAGAGTTCAAATGATTGAATTAACTCCATTCTTGTAACTAATGCAACATTGTTATTAAATAAAAAGATATTTAAAAAATGCAGTAGGAGTAAATTATAAGTTTTGCAGTTTAGTAATTAGTTCTAAAGAATCCTTAATAGAATGTTTTAAGTTGAACTTTAAATTGTCTATTAATGGGTTTAATTGATTTGCTAAGATATGATTAAGTGCTTGGATGTATGAAACTACGGGTCTAATGGGTATATTTGGTTTGTGGATTTTAATGAAAACAGATGATAAACAAAGTTTACAAAACTGCAATATCTGCTTTACAAATTTAGTAAAACGAAAAAATTTAAACGAGAACCCACAAGCACCAAAAGTCTACGGTCTTACAAAAATTCACAAACCAAATATGCCCATTAAACCAGTAGTTTCTAATATTAAAGCACCTTACCATATCTTACAGAATAAACTGCACTACATAATAACTAACAAATAAAGCATTATATTAATAATTCTTTAGAACTAATTAATAAACTACAAAACAGAATTACCACTACATAATAAACGTGTAAGTTTTGATGTTACTTGCATGTTTTCTACAATACCCGCACAAACATGTGTTTGTTTATTAAATAATTTTTTATTTAATAATATTATTATTAGTTACAAGAATGGAACTAATTCAATTATTTGATCGCTGTGTTAATCAAAATTATTTCACATTCAATAACAAAATTTACTTACAAAAGAAAGGTTTGCCTATGGGCAGCCCAATTTCACCAATTTTAGCTAATATCTTTATTGATAATTTTGACTATCAAATTTTTTAATTAAATGTTTCTGATAACATTAAAAGCATAAGATTAATACTTGATAGTAACCTTAACTTTAACCTTCATGTTGATAGTAAAAAGTTTATGCAAAATTAAGGTCTATTTGCCAATTTAAAAATGTATTATACCTTGCAAGGTTAAACTTAAACTTATTGATTCATTAATTTTGTCGATTTTTGATTACGCTGATATTGTGTATGGGCCAAGCATAACACTATCGCGTCCAAAAGGTGCAATATTCTTGTATACGTTTTGCTGGAAACATCAAAAAGTCACCCCATTTTATAATAATAATGTAATTTTGAAAATGTCAGTAAGGCGTCAGTTCCATCTATGTTGCGTTGTACATAAATTGTTAATTAATAATGTACCACAGTATCTTAAAGCTAACTCAGTTACCGTGCTGAACACCACGCCAAGAATACCAGAAATAAACAAGCCCTTCATGTACCTTTTCACCGGACTCTCATTTACACTGGTTCGTTCACGTGTGCAGCTGTTGCCTATAATGGGGTTGCCTTAAACCCTTAAAATTTTAGGTATAGGTTGTTTCAAACCGAAACTTAAGGAATATTTAATTTCTAAATATTGTTAAAATATAAATTCTCTTATATGTTGTTATCAATGCTGTTACTGAAGTCATCCTTGCAAACTATCCAATCTTTTTAGATATATATTGCATTTCTTGTACAAAAATTATGTATGTGTATAATTGGTAATGGCGAGAGTTGGGATTTAAAGCAGCCAATGGCCGATCCCCGCTGGCAATAAAGATAATCATTAACTTCAATCGCCACAAAAGCGTGAAGTTAGGCGTACTTGTACGATAGAGCGAAAACAATATGCTCAAAACAAGAGAACCTGAAAAAAGAAAAAGAAAATATCGTTAAAACACTTAAAGAAAATGGCTGCCCCGATCTAACACCTAACCTAAACAGGGAAAGGGTAACCGAAAAGGAAGATCCTAAATATACAGCGATAATACCATATATAGAAGGTACCTCAGACAAAATACGAAGGATAGATAGCAAATACAAGATACGCGCTGCCTTCAAATCGACCGAACCTGTGTGAAACGAAGACCACCGCATCCAATGGGATAACATACAGATAGTGGCAAAAGATGAGAATACAACTCGAAGACGCCACATACATCGCACTAGCAGAAATTTTAATAAGCCAAGCTAGTGTAGAAATGAAACCCATATAGATCCCAATAATGCGCGAAGCACTTAAGCGCAATACAAGTGCGCAATAGGTTACGGCGCTACATGCGCAATAAACTACTGCACAATCATCAATTATATATATATATATATATATATATAGTAACAAATAATTTAGGCTTCCACGAGTATTAAATATGATGACATTTCAGGGCGTAAACTCGTGTATTAAAGTAACACTTTTGTTTTTTTTAACACGTTTTTAAATACAAATTACCGAAACGTAGATTATTTATAACAATGCGTTACTTTAATACACGAGTTTACATCCTGAAATGTCATCATATTCATATATATATATATATATATATATATATATATATATTTCTAAAAAATATATGGATTACTCAGTGGCTCAGGGGTAAAGGTGTTAGACATGTAAGTGAAAGGTATCAAAGCTCGAATCTGAGAGTAGTAAAGTTCTTGAGAAAAAATCCTACCATATGAATTCGACTCAAGTTCCAAAACAGTCCTTCTCAGAACTAACCCTGATGATGGAAGCAGAGTCCGCTTCCGAAATGTCGTGCTATAAAAAAACTGTGGAAATAGGCCGATCAACTCAACTAACAATTATTATTATTATTATTAATTTTTTTTTGCAGCGTCGATTACTAGGATCATTAGCTGCGTATTTCACTCTTATTAGTTATATCAATTGAAAAATACTAGATTCTTTTAAAAATTCCAGTAACCTCTTAATTACTTCCTCTTTTGTACTGTAGAGAACTTCTGCATTTGTATCATATTTATTTCTTAGACTAGCATACGTTATACAGTAAACGACTACATGTTCCGTTGTTTGTTTTGTTTGGCAATATGTGCAAATTGAAACTCTAGACCCTAGTAGTAGGTGCTCAGAGGAGAACCATGCGTGGCCTATTCTAATTCGTGTTACTGTTGCTCACTCTTTGCGGCTTAGATTAGGAGGGAGTCTTGTTTGCAATATGTTTTCTTTATGGCGTATGGTGTTAATATCGTTAGCGGATATTATTGCTTTGGCGCTTTTATCCGCAATTTCGTTACCCTGTATTCCTGCGTGTGATGGAACCCAAACAAAGTTAACAGATTTTTTTAGGATCTGTAGGTGGTAGATCGTTGCTAAGATTTGTGTCACAAGTAGTTCTAGTGAATATTTGCTAATAGCAGTTTGTGAATCTGAGCACACTATTATATTCTTTTGGGTTATGTATTCCGAGTATCTCAAAGCTTGCCACAATGTATACAGTTCGGCGGTTAATACGCCGCACTAATTGTGTAATTTCCAAGCATGGTGTTGGTTTGAAATAACTATGGCACTGCCTACACCTTGCTCACATTAAGATGCGTCCGTCTATATTACCGTTTTGTCTACATAGGAATTTAATATCTCATTCAATTCTTTACACATGTCCTTTTTTGATGCTACTTGAGCTAGTTCGTAGTTGAATGAGGCAGGCAGGAGTACCCACAGAGCGACCTCGCAAAACTGCATCTTATATCTAATTTTTAGTTGCTTGAGGAGTTCAGAATACCTGGAGGCAAGTGGGTGGGTTATACTTGGTCTACCTTGAAAACATTCAAGAAATTCCTTATTGGACAGAATTTCATTATTAGGGTGATCCTGCGCTAACAATTTAACGCTGCATTTCATTATAATCATCTGCCGTCTATATTTCAGTGGTGGTAGTCCGGTTTCACTGTAAATGGAAAGGTATGGACTGGTTTGAAACGCTCCCATGGATAACAGTAAACACGTAGCGTGTATCGTATCGAGGGTACGTAGTGCAGGCTTATGAACAGATGAGTACATTGTGCATCCATAATCTATCTTAGGTAATATTATGGATTTGTAAAGCTAGATTAATATATCTTCATCTGCTCCCCATTTGTTGTTCGCAGGTCACTTAATAATGTTTATACCTTCTTAGCAATTTTTTTTAAGGTATCTATGTGCGCTTTCCATCTTAACCCTTTATCAATTGTGAGGCCTAGAAACCTTATATCTGACACTATATTGATAGTTTCCATGCATACTGATAGTAGGCTCCGCGTGCGTATGTCTTAGTTCGCAAAAATGGACACAGCACGTTTTTTCATTGGAAAACTTGAACCCTATCAAACTGGCATTACGTGTTACAGTATTTACCGCTGCTTGTAGTTGCGATTCAATTGATGTCATATCATTAGCTGAATATATCATAGCGAGGTCATCTACGTACCAGTAACTATGGATTAGTTTATCAATAATTGTTGTTATATCGTTAACGGCGATAGCAAATAAAGTTATGCTTAGGAATGAGCCCTGAGGGATTCCATTTTATAACGTTAAAACATTTGAGTACTCAGTATCAATCCTTCCCTTGAAGTTCTGTCTTTCTAGGAAATGTTTTATAAAACTAATGATGTGTCCTTTAACTCCCCACGTTTGTAGTTGACGTAATATGCCATACCTCCAAGTTACATCATCAGCTTTTTGTAAGTCAAAGAATATCGTTACGGAATGTTGTCGGTTTGCACAAGCTGTTTGAATAAGGTGTTCAATTTGCATCAAGTTGTCGATGGTAGACCTAAATTTTCTGCAACCCATTTGGTTGCTAGGTAGAAATTTATTCGTTTCCAAAAGCCAGGTTAGGCGTGAGTTTACGATTCGCTCTAGTGTTTTAGCCATACAATTTGTAAGAGAAATTGGGCGGAAGTTTGACCGATTATTTTTGTTTTTGTTGGATTTGGGGATAGGAATGACAATTGCCTCTCTAGGATTCCAGATAAACGTTTTGCTGCCAGATTTGATTAAATATGTTTAGTAGCTGAATTGTTTGGGTGGAAGGTAATTGCTTTAAAAATTCGTATTGGATGTCATCCGGGTCTGGCGCTGATTTATGGGAATTGTTCAACGCCTCTTCCAGTTTATCCATAAGTATAGGAAGATAGTAGCTAGCTATCTCCGTCTCTGCACCACCAAATGGTAATTGTTCTTCTCGTATTAGTTGTAGGAATTCAATTTCATAGTTGGAAAGAAAGAAAGATTCCGCTAGGAGGTTTGCTACCTCTTTTTGATTAGTATATGTACGTTGTAGGTAAGTTAATCTCTTTTCTGTTTATAGATTTTATATTTTTCCACATAGTTGCGGACGGGGTCGTTGTTCTTATTGTGGATACACATTCTATCCAAGAGTTCCGTTTATTTTGTAAAATTTATTTTCACGCTTCGGCTCGTTTTTGTTTGAATATCAGCATATTGTTTGGGAAGGGTGCTTTTTAAATTTATTGAAAGATTTTTTCTTTTCCTGAATAGCCTTTTTATGGCCACATTTCACCACGGGACGCGCGGTGTGGTAAATGTTTCTCCATATTTGGGAACACTTTGTAAAGCTGCATTAATAATCATGTTTGAAAATTTATGGACAGTTACACTGATGTTTTCGTAATCAATGGGATTTTCCAAGCTTATGCGGAACGCAGACTAATTAGCTTTTTGTAGATTGTATTTCTTTGAAGTTGCGGTTTGTGGTTATTGTACACCACAATCGATGGAAATTGATATATGGTCGGACTGTACATCGTCTTGAGTGTTTTCTATGTAAACAAGTATACCAGTTGTGGTGAACACATAGCTATATCAATTGCTGACAACTTGTTTGCTCGGGAATTTATAAACGTTCCTTCGCCGGTGTTCAAGATTAGCAAATCGAATTCTTTTATAATTGTTTCAGTTATACGTCCGTGGGGGTCTGTTTCTTCAGAACCCCACAATGTGGTGTGTGAGTTAAAATCACAAATAATTAGATAAGGTGCTGGTAACTGCCGTATGACATTTTGTAGTTCTTGCTTGGTCCAAGTAAAGTGAGGAAGGTAAATATTACACACCGTGAGTTTTAATGGGTAATAGATTTCAACCGCTATTACTTGTAATCTGGTTCTAATTTTAATCAAAGTGATAGGAATGTTCTCTTTAATTAAAGTAAGAACACCCCCTTTTGCTCTTAAGTGTAGTTCATCATCCCTTGTAAAGCATTTATATCCCTTCAACAAGAATGTATCTTCGTCTTTTAGATGTGACTCTTGTAAACAAATGCAATAAGGGTTATATTCTGATACCATAAACTGTATTTCCGGATAATGGAAGCCATGATATTTTTTTGAATAAATAAACTAATAGAACACGGACAAATATATACGAATAAAAATATATAAAATAAATATTCTGAGGACAAAACAATTAAAATGGAATAAATTAACAAATATATAAATAAGTAATAAATAAACAAATAAATAAATAAAACACAATGATGTGTCTACACATTTATCACAGTTTTTTCCTTGATGAGCTTGACAAATTCCTCGAATTGTTTTTACGTGGCCTTCCTTTTTGCCACCCAACTTTTCTTTTTCTTTCTAGAATAGCTTTTGTTGCTTCATCTAACTCATCACTATCTATGTTCACAGATGACGCTGCTGAACTGGTGAAAAAAGGTGGATTGCATAACCTTCTGTACCAGCATATGTATATGTAGGTTAGAAGATAAAAAGAAACTGAGGAATGATATTTCATTTAAAACATTACTGCTATATCATAATTTTTATTAATGTCTTGTTTAAGTCTTCTACTTCTTTACTTACTATTGTTTAATAAATAAAAATTTGGATAAAAAAATATGCATACTTTTTCGATTCGTGATGATACATAGACAATTTCATATAACTGCATATTTCAATTTTATGTATCCTATAAAGTATTGATTTATAATCAGAATAAAATTCCTATCTTGAAAAGTGTAATTTGAACTTATTTGCAAGAATGCCAATTCAACAACAAAACAATCGCCTTTACTGACAATAATGCTACTATTACTGAAATTGATTGCTTGCCTTACATGGACTTTCCCGACAATAATTAAAAGATTAGAATTTATTTACAAGTCTGATATTTAATTACTCGCAAACCTCTAATCTGATCAAACGAAGTGGCGGTCTAGTGGTAGGTACGTTGTGCTACCTGCATTAGATAGGCTGGATGAGGTAAGGGACAGGTAAACAATAAAACTACTCAAATTAAAATCAACGAGCTTTGCGCAATGGTGATTCAGCCCGTTAATATACTATTGTGGGAAAGAACCATCAATAAAACCCACTTTATTCATAAATAAGTAATTGCACAAGTACATGAATACATCAAATAACATAAAAAAAACCATGAAAGTGTTAAATATATAACAAAACACCATTAAATCGGGTTAAAGTGCGTACAAAATTATAACATTAAGAGAAAATGAATAAAAATCAGTTTAGTTACACAGAAACACAATAATAAAAAAAATCCATGTAGTCACACCCACAATTGGGAAATAAATAATCAAAATAAAAATGATGTGGCCCCTTAAAACCAATCATGCCGGTCTTTGAGCAAATAGGCACATAAAGCAATAAAGTAAATGACGGTACATAGAAAATACAATAACAGTAAAATTGCACAGGTGATAATAAGGTAAAGGCAAGGACAAAAGAAAATAAACCAAGAATTTACACGTACACAATTGTTTAGTGATTACTAAAGCACAAAATACATATGAAAAATTACAATCCATTGCATATAAAGAGAAATTAGTTCGCAGGTAAACAATTCTACTGAACAACTGACACAAAAAAGACTCATTAAAATAAACCCTTACAAGGGTAAGTTATGAATAGATCACAACATCGTAACCGATATATAAATTTGAGTGCGTTAGAAAAATACAGTTCCCCTTTCTCAGGTTACACATTCATCTATACAACAAATAACAACAATAAAAATAAAATTCGAGGTGTTTAGTGGTTTTCCTGCTCGCGAGTGTGTACCCACTTGACAATTGCCTTTTACAATTAATAACCAAAGCGGTATTATGTATACTTTCGTCAGCCCACCTCTACACAAATATAAATATAAACAACAAACAACAATGCTAATTCACACAAATACCAGAGGGAGGGATCCCTGTACTGTCTTTTATTGTAGCAGATTTTCGCTTACTAAGCCCGCATGCGAATCAGATACCTTCGCAAGACAATGTTTGATTCTTAATATGTTACATATGCTAGTAAAATGATTGGCTGCGAGCTTTAATTTATATAAAAATACCTACTTACACTTGAATATATTTCCTTAATCGATCACAGACACAAATCGTTAACATACGCGGTTTAACTTCAAAAAGAGTGACTGTTATTTATAGATTAATACTTGAAAAACACATTACAACTAACACTCTAAAGAAAAGACAAATTAGTGTTGGTTGATTTAATTAACCAAAAATCGATCTGGCTCGATTGCCACTCTAACGGTAACTAACTTCCCCTCTGGTTTCAAACCAACCATCTTTACTCCCGCAATCAACCCCGTCTTTCAAAAGTAATAAAAACACAAAAATTATTATGTTGGAACAGTTTCATATTAATTTAGTGCACGACACTTTAATTTTAAAAATATGCATTCGTCCATAACAAGCCCTACATTTACGTCTCGACTTTCAACGTACCAAACAATGTTCAGTCGTAATTGACATTTAACATTTTTACATCAAGAGCGCGCGTATAGAAATTCCAATGATTCGTTACGCCCCTCCATAAAGCAGTCCCTAAGCGTACATCTGGTACTCAAACCCCAACGTGTGTTTTTCAACCCTTAGCCAATATCAGTTACATATATTCTCACATTGCTTACATAAAAAGATATAAATAAGATATTTTGAAAACATTAGCAAATTACGACATATTACCAGGATATTAAAATTTAATTATCTTTTTTATCTCGTTAACAATGGCGATTTGACAAACGTTTATTACAATAATAAAATGTTCGCGGTCCGCTACCTACAACCCATAAGAAATGGTTAGAATAAAAAATCTCTTACCCAATACTGGCGCGCTTATAAAAGTATTTACTCACCTGAAACAAAAAAAAAAATTATAACTTTAATGTAAAACAAAATATTAAAAGAAACACTTGAGCAAGGGTAATTTGTAAAAAATGCTTAATCTCAAAACAGATCTGACAGCAAACCTAATTACAAAGCACAATGATTACGTAATAATGTTAATAAATCAACGTAATTTTAACAGATTTACGCACCAATTAGAAAAATTTAATCTTTACTAACTATAATTAAAAACATAATAAAAGAAACCAGGCTTATTCAGAAACATTCAAAGTTATTCAAGCAATAGTTAAGAATAAAGCTGTTTTTCTGTTGAACTTTGCTGGACACGGACCATATATCTCCTAAAACTTTATTAATGGTGCATTGGACATCTTTAAATTGAAACTAGAATTAAATTCTTTTAAGTTAACTGCAGCAATATGTTGTAAAATAGTGTTCCAGCTGTTTAAATAAAAAACCAATTAACATTAATTAATAACACTTCTAAGCGAATAATTAAACAGGTGTGAAAATAGATTTTGTGGCTTACCAACAAAACGCATTAAGGGGAAACGGGATTACAAATTAATTTTGAAAACGCTTTATTTTGCATGAAGTCGTTACTGCGCTATTTATATGTTAATGTATCTGTTGCGCTACTGAAAGTTTTCGATACTACGCTTGGTAAAACACTAAGATAATGAATGTTTCGTTGTTTTTCAACTTTATACTAATTTTAATTTTACCGAAAAGGCCAAATGGTAATTCTGATTTAAATTTTATTTCTTGTTCAATAATGTAATGAAGGGAGAGGTAGAAATGGATTAGGGCGAAATTCTAAAGAATAATTTTTCCCTATACAGTACATCAGGTGAATAGAGGGTTCTTATTTCTATAATCCCTATTTTCTTTTCGATTTTCAACTTTTCCATTTCACTTTACGAATATATATCACGTCGGTTTATTATTTAAGGTTACATGCCTGACTTTACTAAAAACGTTTTTAATTACTTGAAATGAATAGAGAAAGCGCACTCGATCGTTATTGGTGAAAATGGAGGGTAATTTTTTAACTAAAAAAAGTAATGAATTTGACGGACTTTACTCTCTAATTGAATTCTTGTCCGAAGAAGCTAAATTAAATTCTGCTTTTATAGACGATTTGTTCTTTGTCATTTATTGAATAAGGGCTGTTCTACTGCCTGGAGAAAATGTATAGATACGAGACATCGAATTCCCTGCATTAACTTTTAAAACTAACAAAAAGTGGATTGTAAGCTACGCTTTTACATTGATAAAATAAAAGTATGATTTTATCTCGCCTTGTTACAAAAATTGAGAAATTGCCATCATTTCAAATATCACCTCTACTCTTTCCTATAAATAAATTATCAATGGCAATTTAGTAATGTGAGGAAGTTCAAATACATAAAACCGATAATTAGGTAAACTACATCTTTAACTACTTCGCTATACAGTGTTTCAAACCAAATCGGCACTATTATTAACTTATAATTTTTTTTATTAGAACTGCATATTTACAATCTATAGTGGAATAAAATCGCTGTGAAATTTGAGTGACACCGAGTTATAACCAAACAAAACATATACCGTCTTGTAGAGGACACTTTGGGGCATAGGAAATGGAAATGTTTTTTAGTAGGGCGAACTTTACAAATGGCGGTTAAATGTGACTGTGGTCGAGTTAGGAAAACTACGTTTTTCTTAACATTAACCGTTGTAACAATTTAAGCGTTTATTCTAAAATTCTGATTTTTTGCATACCGATACCTGAAATATGAGCGCTTGTAACAGCAATTCAGGAATTTTGAACACTTTTATAGTTTTTCTTAAAATAAAGTTACAAAAATAAAATTATCATAATCGTGCATCCAAAACTTGACACTGCGGCAAGCTATGTGAATTATTGATAATTTATACATATATATATATATATATATATATATATATATATATATATCGAGTCAAATGTAGCCAGAAAACGTAGAAAATTAAAAAAAAATTAAGTCGTTAACTTTAATAGTTACAGAAATATGAATTTTTATCCGCTATCCTTAAAACGCGTGCTGTTGCCAAGAACGCCACTAGCCGCTCTCGGCACCATACCTTTCTAGAAATCATATGCGTTAGCGCTATATCTAGAAATAAAATAATAGTAGAGTGCTCGACGCCTCGAAATATGACTTCTGTGGTGGCCTCGTGGTTACAACCTGAAGCCTTCACAGAACCAATGCTTATGTAGGCCATGTAAAAATCCAAAAGCCGTTCAAAATCGGCGCGTGCATAAGGGCACTATAATCAAAAAACGAGTTAGCTAGCCTACGACGTAGAATCAATTTCGAAGAATTTATTTTTTATTTATTTATTTTATAGTGTGGTTTTTCCATTTCACTCTCACTTGTTACACGTCGTATTCGAACACCCCCAAATACGTAATAGTAAATAGTAATACAAAAAAAAATTTATGTGGATGATTACATGTTACATTGTAAAAAATCAGGACAAACGTAAGATTTCATTTGCAATCTAGTTGTAATTTACTTAAAGATGTGTATTTTATGTTATACTGTAAGGTTCAGTATTATTGGTTAATATTAGTAATAATATTAGTTAAAAGACATATTAGAAAATTTATCGACTATAACATTCAATTATTTATTATTCTTTCCTACAAACAATATGAAATATTTTGCTATAAAATAATAATACATTATTAAAAAAATCTCTTTCTGTTATTAAACTTAATTCACATATCACATGGTACATTTTTGATTACTTTCATTGGTTAAAATACAAAAACAAAATAGCACAATAGGCTATCAAATCGATGATAATTTTATCACCGCATGTTGACTGTCACATGGTTTTTATGAATGAAATAGTTTACTGTCAAAGTGACAAAAAGTTTCAAAGAAATAAATAATCGTACTGAATATCTTGCAACTGTAATATTTACTATAAAAGTGACAGATCGTTCAAAATTGTAAACTTTAAAAAATATATTTTCTATTAATGTTCATTATATTCTCCTACCAAATATAACACGCGTTATGATTAATAACCGATGATACCACTCGTTAAAAAATGTAGAAAATTGAACGTTCAATTTTTATCGGTTTTAACTCGAGCTATCACCGATGATAATCATAACACTAGTTATATTATTCTCGAAAATATCTTAGAAATTAACGATTTTAGCTATAGGGAGTGCTTAATAAAAATGAAAGAACATAAAGTGTAGTTTCACTTTTTAAAATAAAATACAGGGTGATTATTTGAAAAAATTAACAGAATCATGTGTTCGAGTTTTGGCTCGCTCTATATTCAATTGGTGCAATAATAAAGAAATAGCATTTTCTCGTAGCACTGTACCAATGTCAAAAAGTTATGGCCGGAAAAAATTATTGTTAAGTTGTTCTGTCTAGGGTATACAGGACGTTGAAATGAGAATGATTTTCATGTACAATTGACCATAAGTTTTGAAATACTCTGTATAACGTAATGAAACCCTATATTGGAAGTATGGGGGAGATGAGCTTAATCTAAATTTGAAATAATATATAGGGTGTCCCATTTAAAAAAAAAGTATGTTTGATTCACCGTGGAAAATATGTAACACCCTGTAGATACGGAAATAATTTTATAATGTGAAGTTTGAAGTTGCCCATAATTTTTGTAAATAACTTTTTTTGATATCTCCTTTAATAACGGATATATCATACTTCGACGCACTAATGCCGCACCCTATATACCTGAAATATGAGCGCTTCTAATAGCAATTCAGGAATTTTGAAAATGTTTACAGTTTTTGAAAAATAAAATTGAAAAAACAAAATGATCAAAATCGTGCATCCAAAACTTCATCCTGCGGCGAGCTATGTGAATTATTGAATAATAATAACGTTGATCCTTCGACATGCTTTGGACAAGTTTATTTTAATTAATTACCATGTGTACTATATTAATTGTTTTCGATTTCAAAAATTGCATTTTAGAAAATGAGGTTTTGTAATCTTTTTAGGGAAAGCACGCTATTCTTCTAGTAGAGTGCTCAACGGTTTGAAAGATGCTTAGAAATCATTTCTGTGGAGGCCTGGAGGTTACAACCTGGAAATCTTCAAAGAACCAAAGCTTAGGTTGTGGTATGTAAAAATCCAAAACCCGTCCAAAATCGGCGCGTGCATACTCAAAAACGAGTTAGCGAGCCTACGACGTAAAATAAATTGCGAAGAATTTTTTAGTGTGGTTTAAGTAACTTTGTCTGTGAAATTGAATGTAGTAAGAGCTTTGAAAAAACGCAAAATGCATAGGCCCTTGCGCATTAAAATAACTTAAAACGTCGTTATCTCGATTCGAATCGTTGTAAAACTTCATAGATTTCGACCGTTTTTTACGTTTAACTCACCGTAACTCAGAAACGCGGCACCGCATCGAAAAATCGTGTTCTTTCACTTGACTTTCACGAAGCTGATAAAACTAAAATTAAAATTTGTGAGCCTTTTACAACTCTGCAATTAAATGTATGCATTGCGGCATTAAAGACACTCGGCTAGTTAGCTTTCCTACTGCGGTCCGCCGTCTCGCATCACACTTTTTGCCGCAGCTCCATTTTACTCTCACTTGTTACACGTCGTATTGGGACACCCCCAAATACACAATTATTTATTAAAAATGTTATGTGGATGATTACATGTTTCATTCTAAAAAATCAGGACAAACGTAATATTTTCTGTGCAATCTAGTTGTAATTTACTTAAAGATGTGCATTTTATGTTAAACTGTAAGGTTCAATATTCTTGATTTATTAAAGAAGTTTGTGGATAATTAATTGCCACAATATACATACAAAAGACATATTAAAAAAGACTATAACATTCAATTATTTATTATTCTGTCCTACAAAGCAAGGCCTCTTTAGTAATGGGCCCGATGGGCCCGGGCCCAGGGCGCAGAGATTTTGGGGGGCAAGAAAGAGATTAGATTTTAAGGCGCAGCGCAAATGTAAAAAGTGCAGGCGGTCAGCTGAATCTTAACTACTATTTTATAAAATGCAAAACGTGTCATTGTACACTTTAACTACAACAAAATTTGTGCATGGTTGTGTTTTATAAGACGAAGACACACGTCACTCTTTGACCAATAATATTTATAGTTATGTGAGCGCATCATTTTATTAGTTCATTCCATTGAACTCGATGTACGAAATGAAATGCGCGCTCTACGTTTTTTTTTTGAGAGGATTTGAAGCCACCGTATTAGAAAGAGGCACATAGTACTGTCTGTATTTCTTCGCTTGTCTTACACAAGTACGCTTATGAAGTGTAGTGGTGTCATTAAATTTTGTTCGCTTTTTAAGTAATTTTAAAGTTTATATGAAATTAATAATTAGGCTTAATTCAATCAAAATGCCCATATACTGAGTTGTACGTCTATTTCTCTATCGAACGATACAGAAATAATACATTTTCACAGGTTATATAGCTGTTTTTTGATAGTGTAATTTTTGTTTATAAGCTTATTCACAGGAAAATTGACTGTCCTAATCTATGATCTATGATCAGATTAATGAATAGGAAAATTGTTATTATAAAAGTACCTTTTTTACAACTACACGATGTTAAGACATCCAGTTTTTCGAGGAAAGCCGGAAGAATACAAAGTACCGGTGTAATATTTTCTTCCGAATCTACTTTCCAGCCAAAATCAGATACTTCAGGTAACTGTGAGCGTGGATGCAATGAATTCAGCCACACTTTAGCCTGACAATGCTGCTTGAGAGCGTCTTCAGTTAGTGGTAATTTTGTACTTGTTGTAGACGTAGGCATTATTCCTCGAAGTACATTTATAGAAAATAGGTACATCTACGTTTTTTGCGTAAAGTTTTAATACACATTTCTGCATATTTTGAAACATTTCCTTCGAAAATGCATCAATTCCAATTCCGTTTAAATATGAATAATATTGCGTGTAAGTTTTCCAACATGTTTTTTTGCCAAATCCTGTTATTTGACTCGTTGTATCACAACCAGAAAAAACATTAAATACGGGCAAGTTCGTAGCAAGAGAATCATGGTTTACGAACACTTTAAAAACATGTTTAAGCGCGTATCAGTGCAAAGAGAGTTTCGATTCGTCTTTTAGTGAACAAGCACCTCCATTGGCTACAATTTACCGATGGTATCAGGAATTTAAACGGGAAAGGAATTGTGTTCAAAATCAAAAAGAAGCAGGACGACCTCCTACGGCTGTTACCCTCATAAACAATGCTGCTGTTAAAAAATAATTGAAGAGGACCATAAAGTCACGTATGCGGTAATAGAGCATCAACTCAAGATGGGATCCTCAGCTGTTAGAACAATTACACACGATCACCTGCATTTAAAAAAAGTGGTTGGTCGTTTTGTGCCGCATCACCTTTTAGACTTCCAAAAAGCAGAATGTGTAAGAATTTGTCATGAAACTTTAAATCTCTTAAATAATGGCGGACACCAATTTTTTTCCAAAATAGTGACAGGAGACGAAACTTATATTCCCTTTTTTGACGTATCTACCCGCCAAGAGATTAGTGTATGGATTCAC
This sequence comes from Vesta saturnalis, assembly GCA_036346205.1. NCBI lineage: Eukaryota > Metazoa > Arthropoda > Insecta > Coleoptera > Lampyridae > Vesta > Vesta saturnalis. The sequence goes on along the minus strand of JARFJB010002341.1, from coordinate 4,590,311 downwards.
GAAAATGAGGGAACTCCAACAATGACAAAGAAGCAGCGAGCTATGAAAAAGGTTATGTATACAGTATTCTTCAGAGGTACAGGCCTAGTAAAAGCAATTAAGCTAGAACAAAGACAGTTACAGCTAAATCGTACAGTGGAAAATGTTTGCCTGATGTTCCAGACAAGGGAATTATGCTGCATCATGGTAACGCATCATCATATGCGGCAGTTTTAACTCTCCAGTTTTTGGCTGCAAAAATTTAAAGGAATAGAACATCCACCGTATTTGCCTGATTTAGCAATGTTCAACTTTTGGCTATTCTTTGGGCTTAAAAGGAATTTGCGGGGTAGAAGGTTTTCGTCTGAAGAACAGATTGATGTGGCAGTTTACGCTGATTTTGAAGTCATTCCGAAAGAAGATTGGTTTGGAGCTTTTAAACAGTGGAAAGAAAGAATGATCAAGTGTATCATTGTTGAAGGGATTTACTTCGAGCGTAGTTAAGATTAAGTCCTAGAAAATATTAATCGTGTTTCTTATTCTCAATAGATTCAGCGCGACCCTCGTATAACGCGTGGTGTCCCCCTTTCCAGTTTTAACCACAATTCTTGTGCCAAAAATTGCTTGAAATGTACTAGAAGAACTAGAACATCCGTATCATTACATTCTATGATGCAACGCTTACAACCAGATATTTTTTCCCAAAGAACATGCAAAAGAATTCTTGTATCTTGTATCTGCTTCCTGCAGACTGTAATATTTTTTGTTTGCAATTTTAAAGTTAGCTTTATACTGCAGGATATTTTTCAAGCCACCACTGCTAACGAAGTTAATTGATTTATCTAAAGAATGTTCATATAATTTTTGCGACAAAAATTGGTTAGCTGCTTCTTGTTAAACGTGGAATGAATAAATAAGTTCCATTGCTGCGATAGTGGTACGTCAACATTTTCAATTACTCTCTTCAACCGAGTTGTACCCTTAATTGAACTTCGTCTAATGATGCGAAAGTGGCTCTCTTTATGTAAATATATTATATATACACACTTAAATGGGTACCTGTAAATAGGTAGGTACTAGTTTTGAGTTCATTCACGTCTTTGTAACAGTTTAGAATAGGTGCCTACTGCAAAAAAATTTCCACGACTTTATAGGCTATAGCAAAATATTTGATATCGTTTGTAGGAAAGAATAATCAATAATTGAATGTTATAGTCGATAAATTTTTTAATATGTCTTTTGTATGTAAGTATATTGTGGCAATTAATTATTCACAAACTTCTTTAATATTAACCAATAATACTGAACCTTACAGTCTAACATAAAATACACATCTTTAAGTAAATTACTACTAGATTGCAAATAAAATATTACGTTTGTCCTGATTTTTTACAATGTAACATGTAATCATTCACATAAATTTTTTTTTATATTACTAGTCACTATTCCCTATTTGGGGGTGTCCGAATACGACATGTAACAAGTGAGAGTGAAATGGAATAACCACACTAAAAATAAATAAATACTTCGAAATTTAGTCTACGTTGTAGGCTAGCTAACTCGTTTTTGACTATAGTGCCCTTATGCATGCGCCGATTTTGGACGGATTTTGGATTTTTACATGGCACAACCTAAGCGTTGGTTCTGTGAAGGTTTCAGGTTGTAACCACGGGGCCCCCACAGAAGTCATATTTCGAAGCGTTGAGCACTCTACTATTATTTTATTTATAGATATAAGGCTAACGCATATGATTTCTAGAAAGGTATAGTGCCGAGAGCGGCTAGTGGCGTTCTTGGCACCAGCGCGCGTTTTAAGGCTAGCGGATAAAAATTCATATTTCTGTAACTACTAAAGTTAGCGACTTAATTTTTTTTTAAACTTTCTACGTTTTCTCGCTACATTTCACTCGATATACATGTATAGAAATTTTCAATAATTCACATAGCTCGCCGCAGCGTGTAGTTTTGGACGCACGATTTTGATAATTTTACTTTTTCAACCCTATTTAAAAAAACACTTTCAAAATTCCCGAATTGCTATTAGAAGCGCTCATATTTCAGGTATGTGTGCAAAAAATCAGAATTTTAGATTAAGAGCTGGTTTTTCTAGCTCAACCACACTTGCGTATAAGCGCCATTTGCAAAGTTTCGGTCCTACTAAAAAAAATGTACATTTCCATTTCCTATGCCCCAAAGTGCCCTCTACAAGAGGTTTCATTTGGTTATACCTTCGGTGTCACGCACCCTTCACTACCAATCAGAATACATTATAGAGTAAAAAGTAAGTGTGTTAATGTTGCTTGGCTTGAGATGGGAAACCATCCACTGACGGCACACCACTATTTACCTAGCTAGGTCTTCTGGCCAACGTGTCTTTAATCTTCTATTTCCCATGTTTCGATTTATGTATTGTATGGCATGTGTTTTGATTATGTCAGTTATAAATGAGACTTTTAGGTCATATGAATGGTATTATTAGAGACGAACCATGGAGAATTAGTTATTACACAAAGGATAACTGTAAAATGTTTGTATTGGATGGTTTACTGCAACCCCACAGTTTTCTATCCCATAGAGCCATATTGGCTTGGTATAAAGTTACTTTACTTTCAAATGGTAACTGGGAATTTTTTCCTATGAGCCTGCACATTTGTCTAACTTTTACATTAATTTGCTATTTTTTGGCTTTTATATGCGCCTTCTAAGTTAGTTTTTGACCCAAATGTAGACCTAGATATTTGAACTCTTTTTAAGGGATTGGGACATCATTAATGGAGACTTACGGGCAGGAGCTACGTCTAGTGGTAAATGTAATTTGACTAGATTTATCTGTGTTCACCTTAATTCTCCATTGTGTAAACCAATCTTATAATAGGTTCAGATGGTTTTGAAGCTTTTCAGCCATTATTGACTGAGAGAATTGCTGTACCGTCAGCGAAACTGGCTATTACTGTTTCTTCAGTTTGGTAAATCGGCCGCGTAAATCAAATACAGGTATGGCCCAAGCACAATGCCTTGGGCCACTCCAGTTTGATTTGTAAGTACCTATACTGAAGATATGATTTTAATATAAAATAGAGCTGACATGCGAGGTGGACCTTCAGTTTATAAAGCAACCCTTCATATCATACCTTATCGAAGGCTTGTTGGGTATCTAGAAACACAGCTGCACGTTTTCTTCTCCTCCATGCTTTCTTGAATTATGTTCACTATTCTGTGGGACTATTGTAATGTTGAGTGATTTTCTCTAAAACCGAATTGGTGGTTAGGTATTAGATTTATCTGTGGGCTCGGCTTCTTTGATTCTGTCGAAAACCTTCGACATCATAGGTAACCGACTTATTGGTTTGTAGGATGTGGTTTCCTCAGTCGATTTACCAGGTTTTGCGATCATGACGTTTTGTGCTAATCTCCAGTGTATAAGAACATAGCACAATCTAAGTGTAGAATTATATATCGTAGTTAATAGGACGATGCCTTTTCTAGGTAAATGTTTTAGGGCTTCACCGGTATTAAGTCATGTCCTGCCGCTTTGTAAGAATTGAGCCTTTTTGTTTCATTTAATACCTCGGATGGTGAATAGGGTTTATCAAGATAGGACTTAATTTCGTTGTCATCGACATCAGATGGGTACGGGTAAATACCTGGACTAGATCATTTGGTTTTCTTATAGACGGGATACTAACTATTGGTCTTTTTAGTTTTTTAGTCGCCTTCCATAGAGAATGATCTTCAGGTGTAAGATTAGCTATATAATATTGAAACGATGTGTTTCGAGCTTCTTGCGAAGCAGCGTGTAGTATGTGGGTAAGTCTGTTGAGATCTGTTTTATCTTGGGCATTCCTTGTTCTCTGCCACATGCCTCGAGCGTTTCGTTTTTCCTGTACCAGCTGTTTAATACGTAGTGCTATGTTATGGGTTTCCGACACTATTTTATTTCTTTTCGGTCTTGATTGGCATGTAGTAGTATCCTGAAGTAACTTTGTGAAATACTGTACTATCTCTTCAATTTCATGAGTGATTTTTTTAAGTAGGTCCCAGTTAGTTTTCTTGCTACATAAGTAGAGTAGTGGATCTTTATAGATTGCATCCAAGCTTAGTGTTACCAGGATGACACTGTGGTCAGCACTTAAATCGATGTTACTATTTTACTATATATATATATATATATATATATATATATATATATATATATATATATATATATCAGATATCCCTGTAGTTATGGCAAAGTCTAGAAGATCTGGGAGTATATTTAAGTCGGTTGGCCAATATGTGGAATTTACAAGTCTTGATCCTCAGGCGGTATGTTTCGGCCCAAGTTGTTCGATACACTCTTGGTAATCATCTGCTGAGATACGATGTCGCGGTGGACTACATATCACTGCTATACTCGTTGACCGTGGAAAGATTTTCACTTTGACAAATGCGCTTTGAATTTTTCAGCTATGTACGGCGGCATCACATAATGTTTAACGGCTTGTCTTATTGTAATAGCTAAACCTGTACGAGCATTTCCGTCAGGATAATTGGCATGATAGATGTTATAATTGGGTATGATAAATGTTCGGACTTTCTGAAATTATTAATATACTAGCCGCCATAAATAAATGAATACCCAGTAAATGCTAATGTATTTTAGTGAAACTTTCAAAAACGTGTATTTTATTCCTATTAAGAAACGATGAAAATTTCAGCAAGATACAATAAGGATTAATCAAGTAATCATCGACAATGAAACAAAAACTCTTTCTTTTCATTTGACATTAGTTACTTAACTGTCAATGTTAAGCATATTTGTAAGCTTAATAAGTAAATACATTAAAGTTGAAATAATGCCTCCTGTACGACATCTTGCAAATTGCCATCAGTTAACCGACTTTAAACGTGGTAGAATAATCGGTCTACGAGAAGCCGGATTATCAATTCGTGATGTGACCGTTCGCATGGGACGCAGTGTCGCCACAATTACCTTATGTTGGCGGAGATGGTCAGAAAATAATAGGTGAGCAAGTGGGTCAGCCTAGTTCTGTTTCTTTCATAAGAAAGAAAACCGTCCCGTCGAACTGTGGTGCTTTCGCTAAAGTTGATATCAACCGAAGTATTGGTAAGCCCTCTTCGCTTCTGCTCTGCTCGTTTTGTGCTGTTGGAATCACCGTAACCATCGAAATCCACCGTACTTTTTACCGTAATATTTTAGAACATAGGGAATGTACTGTAAATTGAAGAAGTTTTGGAGCACGCTTTTCATTTCACACGGTGGAGAAGAAAACCGCCATGTACTATATTGGCAAAGCATCATAGAGGGATGACTTCTTTCCTTTTCTCATTCCGCCTTTACTAACCAGAGCCAGAGGGAATGAGTTCTTTGGAAAATCGCCAGAGAGTTAATGGCAACTGTCTCACCATTGATTTTAATAGTACTGCTCATACTAGCTGGTGACCAAACCACATTCTTCCAAGGTTGCTTCATATCTCTATAATTGCAGCCAATAAAGCTTTGCATGATTTTGGTTCCAACATCCAGAACTTGGTGATTTAGAAAAATGTGGATGATCGTTGAATCATTCTTGAATCTTGCTCTTCACCTTCAAAAACCACTCCAATGATGCGCAAATGGCGGAGCCTGCCGGCGATCCCACGACCCACACCAGAATCAGTAATTCCTCTGCATCGCGCCAAGCCACCCACTTTTCATGGCGCGCATTAGAGTTTGTTCTATGGGCACATTCTCCCCAGGGTGTACCATATCGATTAATGATGAAGTATCTCTTTACTGCAAACTGCTTGAACGCCAGTGGGGAGCTACTTTTCAATGATATCATGTGTTGTACGTAGAGATGCGCACATTTTGCATACTGCAAGTGACCACTTGCATGGAAGAATGGGATCATTTGCTGTAAACAAACTAAGTGGCCATGCCAATCACCACGATGTTCAGAATCAATGAACTTAATCAGCGTAACCATATTAAAATACTGCACAGATAAAGCAGCAGTGGCCCCATTCTCATTGACAGAATCCAAGTTAACACCAAGCAAGCATTCTCCTCAACTTCGTCTGGAGTAAGTTCTTTCACCGTCATCATCATGATCTCTTTCTTCTCTTCTTTTAAGACAATAGCTTCTTCTAGCATGATTCCAGCTAAAACAAGTTGAACGAGTAAATGTTCCCGAATAACTCGCTTATAAGCGTGGCCGGTTAACATTTTGTCAACTGAATTATCAGCGAATACTGGCATAGTACATCTTTTATTCCAGACCCAGCCATTGCGTGACCAATGCACCCCTTGAACGACATTAGGGTGTGAAATCCATCAAGTCTCATAATAACTGTGCCAAACATTATTTCTCGAGCCTTTAGGTCAAATGTTACGCAACAAGCTGTAGCACCTAAACTGTAACGCTGTGTGTACGGTCCTCATGTAGTCGATATGTGGTGAAGTGATAAATAGAAGAAAAATTACTTCAGTTTCTTCTGTATTAGTGACTTTACTAACCAATTGCATAAAACTCTTCCATTGTGGAATAGTTGCCACGTCTGTAGTGGGTTCTACCACCTGGAGTAACTTACCACTCATCCACAGTACATCTTGAAGGGTGTGTGTGAATATGTCCGATCGAATATAATTCAGCACGCTTAAGTCTTCGATGGGAGTTCCATAACTCCAAGCTGGCCCACTTCTACCCAGGCGGGAGCAGATTTCAGCTTTCGGTCTCTCTGGAATGTAGGTGTTCCTGCTATCGAGAGTGGATACATTGAAGTTCGCGTTATCAAAGATGTACTGACAAAACGTCTCACTTGAGACAGGCTGTTGGGGTGATAGATGGAAGAAAGCTCCAGTCATAGGCGTCGTAGTAAGAGGCATATAGTCCCAATCCCGAAATAAGAGACACCGAGTTATTTGATACTTTGATACTTTCTGTATATGAACAGAGCGATGCTGGTCAGAACTGGGGATACGAAACATCGAGGGCGAACATCAGCAATAATGGTATGAGCTATGGTTGTCAATTTTTATCCAATTTCTGTTTGAACCATTTTTTTAGTGCAATCTATAAAGACACGGAGAGATTGGAGTGTTAATTCTTCAGTCTCACAGCATGGGTCATGAGCCCAATATTTTCCAAGACGATTTCAGCAGATTTTCTTACAATTCTATCACGTTCTGCTTGCTCATGGCGTTCAAGATATTATACCACCACTACGAAAGCAGGAATCGGATCAAAAATCTCTTTCTGGAAAAAGTAGTTAAACCATTTTTTCTTTAACCAAATGTGGTAATATATTATTTGTAAACGAAGCAATAAAGTATAAACAACGCATAAATATCAAGTAAGTAGTTTCTAGTTTTGATGTAGACATAAGTTCAGTACGTTCTCGCTTGCTTTGATTTTACGGGTTTTACGGATAAATCGTAAGTAAGCACTTTATCGTCAAAAATCCATCTTGTTTATGTGACTTCTGTTGTGATGATGTCAATTACGAGATAATTGCTCAATTTCTGTAGAACAAGTCAGTTCTTTCTCAAACTTAAAACTTATCAAGGAATAATAAGGGATTTGCTAGTTTTATGTCAAATCTTGGTAAAGTACACGAGAAGGATAGGTATTCGTTCGATTTTGATGTTTCTTGCACCTTGGAATTGTTTTTTCTTAACATGAATTTAGTTGATCATTCTATGACGTCAATTTGACCACAAAGGTCTTGGTGGTCGAATAATTAACATGTAACTAAACATTTAATTTGTATTTAGAAACTTATAAACCGTTACGATTACGGTTACTAAATAAATTAGGGATATTAAGAAAAAGATTGGACTTGACATTGGGTACATAATATTAACAATATAGTTAAGGAAATACAATTCCCAAGATTATTATTACGTTGTGGTTAAAGAATGTAAATTTAACGGATTTCGTAAAGAATATTAGGAAAATTTTATAAAGAAGAACTTTCATACATTTTATACATTGATGCATTTGATTAAATTTTGTGCTTGTGGCGCACCTGCAAAGGCAACACATGAATGTAATTCAAGTAATTCATACATTATAGTTTGAACACGTTGGAAACCATTACACTTCAGTAATATTGATTCGAATACTGAAAGATTATAGCTTGATGCAACCTGTTACTCCATTTAGAATATGTTTGTCTAATTTGTGGACATTAGCTGAAGTAAGGTTAGGTACTCTATCTCAATTCGAAATACCATTAGTAAATGTTTTTAGGTAGGTGATGTTGCACATTCTAAAATCAAACAGTGTAGTGAAAATTATGATAAAAGTGCTTTATACACTCAAAGTAATTTTGTTTTTTTCCATTCCAAAATTTTAAACACTGCATATGCTGTGAGAAGTAGCACTCTGAATATTACCACACGGTATAATGAAATATCTAGGCATCTGTTGTGCGAGATTTAGTTATTATCGTATTTCATTTTTCCTTTAACAAAAGTTCAATAAATTATACATATATTTTAACATTTATACAAGTTGGTTAAAGGATACACATCCTATCCCTACTGTAGCAATTTCTAAATTACTTGATCGGAAATGTACACCTGAGAACAGGCGAACTCACCCTCATTTAACGTTTGTACATTTTCATGTATTTATCTCAAGTATACTTCGCTACATTGGAAACGGCATGGTTAGTAATGTCAAATAAATAAAATAATAATGCTTTGTGTTCGTTTTATAGATACAATGACGTATGTAAACAAAAAAAAAGTTTTATTATTTATGTAGAAAAAAAAAATTATTTCCAAAATTAACAAAAAATGAAAAATGTTTGAAACAAATACAAAGAATAGTGTACGACAATCATACGCTATTACACTTTAGGAACTACATCATTGTTGCAGTTCTTCTAGTTCTAAAATCGCCGATGTGTAAAAAAAACAGTGACGGCGCATTTGAGTGTTAATATAGTATTACTGAATAATCATAAACATACATAGATAATTTAATTTTATTCAGTAGCGTGACAGCTTCAAATTTCAGGTGAAGGACTCAAATCACAACTACTACTGACCTCCCCCGATATTTACATACCAATTGGGTGGCGCTCAACAAATTCTATACAAAAGCGTAGTCACCTCATACCACTAATAACTTCAAAGGTGCTAACGCAGTATCACTACTTACACTATATCATCACTACACATTACTACTAAAAGAATGATCATATTATAGGCAATATTTTCATATTCGGAGGCAGTATTAGATTACATTCATATCAAGTGCTTCAAACTATTTTGTATCGTACAGTAAATACATTTAAGGTAGAATATCATTATAAGAGCTTTAAGAAGTACTGGATACAACTGGTTTAGCACCGTTACGTATTGTGTTGTTAGTATGCTCATGCATATGATATTCTTTGACTTATTTGTAACCTTTGTTAGTTTATAGTAGGCTGCTCAGGAGCCTTCTTCCTCTTCAGACCTGGTCATTCTTCTGTTGTTCCTGTAGTGGTGGTTGTGATATTTTATTGATTACAATCATAAGTTACTTTAATAAAAATAGACCAGTTGTGTTTATTTATTTAAAAGTCACCGCGATGTATGCAGTTATATGAGTATGGGCATGTGCCGATGGTTTCGATATTCGTAATTTGAATCTTTAGCGATGGTCGTCACCTGTGAGTGCATAGCGAGCGTTGTCTAGGGATTTTTTTATCTCCCTCGAAAGGTAGTCTAAAAGCCAAGTCACACTAGTGGAAGGATGTTTTAATCTTTGTTTTTTTTATGTGTATCGTGGTGTACGTGGGTAGTTGTACTGTACAGCAAGAGTGTAAAGAAGTGTATTTATTCGTCTTTGAATTCGGCGTTAAGGAAGGTAATAGAGGAAAGGTGTCCTTGTTTAACATTAGCATACATGGTTTCGAAGTGGAAACCTCTGAACGACCACGGAGGGTACCAGAATGGTTACCTATTCTATATAGTGCTACTTGTACGCCGGGAGCCAGTTTATATATGACTTTTTGTTGGAGTGTTAAGAGTTCATTATTGAGTGTAATAGCGCCGCTGCGTTTAGATGAGTCGGGAAACTGGTTATTACGGTAGTCGGGATGTCGGAAATAATTTTGGTGGTGTTAACGGAGATTCTACACCTGTTTGCACAGTTAGAAATAATGCCGGAAGCGGCTTCGCTGTTCCGATTATGAAACTGTTGGAAGAAAAAGTGGTATATAATAGCGCTAAGGTAGAATCTTGCGTTACGCATGGTGTAGGTATAAATGGTTCAAAACAGACATTTCGCACTTTGACACGTACTGACCGATTAGTTAAGTACGAGAGCAGGTATTTAGAAAAGTGGACAGAGATACCCAGGGTGCAAATTTTTCAGTCACATCAAATGTCCAGGAAAACTGCCAGGTTGTATTGTTGGCGATTGAATGCCCTGATGGTCTCTGTAAGGAGCTTCAACAGGTTCTGTTTAGTCTAAAGCCGAATTGGCTTTTGCATAAATGATTGTTCGATTTTACGTAACCTTTAAGGTTCCTGGCTAGAATTTCTCAATTCACTTCCCAAGACAGCTTAGGAGAAAGATGGGTCTGTAGGAGGAGTAACTTGTTACGACAGGGAGGCTTTAGGATCAACGGTGGAAGCAGATTTTAAAGTCGTTGGAAAGTGTGATGTATTTGTAATGTAATGTAATGTAACGTTGAGTTCATCTCGCCGAAGTTTGGTCTCTAAGTTCGTACCAAGATATTTTCCTTACTGTGACATTATAGTTGAGTGCCACTGACGCAAACTGGCTGTATAACCCTCTTATATGTGTTGTCTATGTGTCAATTTGGGTTCGTTAAATTTTCTGTATTCTAGTCCAGATAACGATTTTATACATCACTGATTGTAATTTTCTGGTTAGGGATTCTATAGATTCTTCTACTGCGATGATTATTATTGTGATTATAGGGGGTACAGCCAAATTTAATGTTTTATTTCTTTAATAAAAGTCCTAGCTTTTGCAGTCGTTTGATTAATTTATCAAGGCAATTATTGTGACAACTACAACCAAAATTAGTGACTGAAATTTTGACAATATTCCTGTCAGACATCGAACATCTTCATCGATGCACCCATCCACTCTGCCTTTGAAGTTGAATCTCACCACGAATCTTTCAGTTTAGATTGTATTGGCACCTTTATAAAATTTTCAGTTTAGATTTATTTATTCCTTGTAAATGTAATACATATTTTGTTTCCTTATTACAGAGCGAGGAGGACGGTGGTGACGAAATAACAATCGTGGACGAGCAATCATGTGCCTCAATGCAAACGTAGAACAGTCGGAAATAGCTTCCTTGCGCGGTAGCTACGTAAGGCCTTCGTCGCAAGCTAGCTCCGTCAGGCCACCCAGGAAACGCACGCAACAGACGACAACGACGGCGGATGAACTATTAACTACGATTGGCCGCAAGTTGGAAGCTCCAGAAAATAGCGGCGATTAAAGAGACTCTAGGAAACCTTAACACGAACACGAGTAGTTACTGAAAAACTAATTAATGATGTGCTTTACTGTGCTGAATTGGGTTACATAAACGAAAATTCCCGTCCCCTACGGAGGCACAGCCAAACAATTCTGTTGCTGATTCACATTTAGGGCAAGGCATTTCGGCCTATATCCATCCATAAGTGCAGGACGCTCCTATAACGAACAGGCTGCTACTGACGTGAACACCACGATCGCACGCAACTATGTTCAAAACTTTTTGAGATATGATATTGATAGCAATCAATGGGAATAACGACCTAAACAAAATGGCCGAAAGAGAAGTACAATAATTATCGAACTGACTATACTAAACATATTACTTTGTACTGACTTTCATTGTTAATAAATGGTATAACTTTTAGTTGTATTTCCTTCAAGTAATCAAGTTTCAATACCGAATATAAAGCTTCACATGTTTCAGGTATGATACGGCCTAGGGCTTGAGGTGGTATTATAGTTGTAAACTTTAGGTACTCATAATTCCTGCCGGTTGCTAAGAATCTTAAAGTAGCCGTTAATTTTTCATGAGGTGTTATAGCCTGTCTCATTTGAGTATCAGACTTTTCTATTAGAGAACTTACAAGAGCTAACAATTCTAAATAAATGTCTTCGTCCATTCTTAAATAATTGTGTCAGTCAGCAGGTTGTAGCCGTAATTCTGATAATAAATTCACGTGCGAATATTCACGTTTTAGCAACCATTCCTTCACCCATCTGGATCTAGATCTTTTGGTTTTTGTAACACTTTGTTTTTTTATTACTAAACACGCCACTGTCATCAACATTAAATCTTTTCGTGATGCCATCGTACGCAAAACTGACGACATACACGTTGGTGTGCGGGTTCTGAGTTTTGAAAGGTTTAACTTAACGCAAGAATGTGCACTCAAGCTCGCGCATTCTTCCCTCTGTGCGAGTGGGGCATTCTATTAAAAAAAAATAGATTTTCTTACATTTTTAATCTGGCCGAAAAGTATAAATTTAGGCAAAGATTTTCATTTTAAAAAATGCATACGATAAAGACATGAATGTATACAACGCCATTTTAATTTTTTTATTATTTAATTACAAATAGCAATCATAAAAATAATCACCACTGACACAGAATTAAAGTAAATGTTGAAAATGGCCACCTTCTGATAAAACGCACGATTCCAATCGTCTCATCAAAGACACTCCTTCAAAAACTCCTGGAGTATTTCTTATGGCATTACAACTTTGAATTATTCGATTTCTTAAATCATTTTCATCTAATACAGGTGTTTTATACACGAGTGACTTGAGGTGACCCCATAAATAAAAGTCCAAAAGATTCAGATCGGGACTGCGAGGTGGCCAAGCGTGAGGACCTCCGCGACCGATCCAGCGATTAGGAAAAGTGTTGTCGAGGTAGTGGCGTGCAACAAGGCTGAAATAAGCAGGGGCACCGTCGTGCATAAACCATAAATTAGCTCTCACCTGCTCTAATGGAACGTTTAGTTCGTCGGCTAAAAACTGACTATACGAATTACCATATAGTCGGGTGTGTAAAAAGTGTGGTCCAATAAGATGGTCACCAATAATGCCTATCCATACATTTAGTGAAAATGTTTGCTGAAAGCGACCTTCTCTTAAGGCATGGGGATTTTCATCCGCCCAAATATGTTCATTATGAAAGTTAATAATAGCTTCTCGCGAAAAAGTTGCCTCATCAGTAAATAAAACTGTACTCAAAAAAATGTTGTTATGAGCCATTGTATGGAGTATCCACCTACTAAAATTTAGCCTTGATTGAAAATCGCGTGGCAAAAGATTTTGTACTCGTTGTATATGGAACGGTAATAGTAGAGAAATTTACAAAAATTTCCAAACAGTCTTTGGACTTACTTGAAGCTATCTTTCTGGTACTAGTAGAAGGATTTTCTTCTATTTCTCGTAGTATAGCACCTTCTAGCATAGGCGTTGTTACTGTTCGCGGTCTACCAGGAATTCCCGACTTATGCTTAAAACTGCCGGTTTCACTCAATCTGCCGTGTAGCTTTCTAAATGTTTTAGCACATGGCGTTACTCTATTTGGATACCGTTCATGATAAATTCGCCGAGCTTCTACTGAATTTCCATTTGCTAGGCCATAAATGAAATGCATCTGAGCCAATTCAACGTTAGTCAAGTTATTCATTTTATGTTTTGAATGCTTTATACAAAGATAAATACTGTGACAAGTAAAATGTCAACAAGTTCACTATTAAACACTGGATAATAAAATACATATTCATACCTTCATACGAATATTCATTTTTTAAGGGTGAAGCCGTAGTATTAGACAAAAAATTTTAAATAACTGTTTTGTTGTACATTGTTAAGACAGTTTAAAAATATTTAAAAGCAATGAAAAAACTTTAGTTTCTTTATAGGTTTATTATAAGTTTGTCATGAGACTCATTCATGAACATTGGTTATTACATCACGGAACACTACAATGCTTTTTTATTTTTTTACTCGAAAACCACTAGTCTTAGGAAAGAAAGACGAGAGCCATTTGTTTGTCCAAATGGAAGACAATCCAAAAAAAAATTGAGAAAGATTAGAAACAGTGGTGTACTGCATTTTTTTCTTTCAAATTGTGCAACGATTATCCTGCCTGCACGCCACTGATTATAGTAAATCCGCCGGTTTTAGCGTAAAATACGCACCGTTGCTAACTCTCAAACACTGCAACATTTTATTGAAATGTCTCAAGTGGTTACGGAAACATTAAAAAAGATGTAATTTTTCAATGAAACTTTCACACCCTGTACTTCCGTAACGAAGCATTTTTGAGACATAGTTGATAAGCAAAGTTGCCTTTATTTTAGTGGTAGAACACGCTCCTGAAGTTATGTACCGTACTTAGGAAACACCCTGTATATAAATATATGGTGTCACTTAATGATAGGTCGTAATTCATGTGTCCTAAAAGAATGGTTTTCAAGATACAGGGTGTCAAAGTTAAAAAAAAAATCGGTTTTTTATTAATATCTCAAAGACTGTTTTGCCGATTTTCCTGAAATTTGGCAGTGTTGTTTATTGTGATAAGACACTAAGTTATCACAACTAGATGCTAATTATAAGTTCTAGTGGCGTCCCGAGAATCAGTCTGACAAGTGGTATTTGACAAAAAAATGTGCGCCACTGATTTTTTAAAAATGTTGTTTTTATCGAATTAAGCAGTTAAAAATACAGCTTTTTGATCTGTCGATATTTTTTCGTTTTCGAGAAAACCACTTCATTTCATGTCCAAGAATTGTTAAAATAGATTCAAGTTAACTTTGCTCGATGCAAAATATTTATTTATAAGCTATTTTCTAAACCTAACAAATGAAAAGTAATAACAATTCAACAGAGTATTCACAAAAATATTGGAAATGATCACCTCCCGCTTCTATGCAGGCCTTTGCCCTTGTTCTCATCGAGTGCCCCCACAAATAAAAATCTAGGCTATTCAAGTCAGGCGATCTAGGTGACAAGAATTGTCCTCCACGACCTATCCTACGATTTTGGTAAGCTCCATTCAAATACTCACGAACCGGTACGCTAAAGTGGGCTGGAG
This sequence comes from Vesta saturnalis, assembly GCA_036346205.1. Taxonomy (NCBI): domain Eukaryota; kingdom Metazoa; phylum Arthropoda; class Insecta; order Coleoptera; family Lampyridae; genus Vesta; species Vesta saturnalis. Next base: position 4,575,257 of record JARFJB010002341.1, on the reverse strand, counting down.
CACCATCGTGCATGAACCAATGTTGTTGCCGTAACTGAAGACGAACGTCTTGAACAAGTAAAGGCAAATCATTTTGTAGAAAATTACAGTAAGATTGCCCGTTAAGGTGCACTGGTAAAAAACGGTCTAACCGAATAGTCACCTATGATACCGATCCAGGCGTTTAAAGAAAATTGTTCCTGAAAATGTGTCTCTGATTTTCTTGGGCCTAGTTATGATTATTGTGGAAATTAATTATTGCATTTCTGGAAAAATGAGCTTCGTCCGCAAACATAGTGAGGATTTTGTGCAAGTCTTTGAAAATACCATCATCACAATTGCCTACGCGGTTTAAAATCTCTTGGAAGAAGTGCCTCAACTCTTTGTACGTGGTAAGGATACAAAACAAAATAACTATTTGTTCAATGTCATCCAATTCTAATTGCATGAAAATTTAAAAACCAAACTGTTAAAATTTAAAGTCCTTAAATTAGCAGATTATTATGCAATTTATTTACAAAGTCCAGTAAGTGTCTATATTATCACTAAATTAGACTTGCATCCAATATAACGCTAAATTCCGAAATTTGCGTACGTTACCATCAACCATTAATTAACTGTCACATAATATGAATGTCATCAGCTGTATATAAACCGATTAAATATAGACCCGCTTCAGCTTATGTATACTTCAAGTCAACAATATGATGCTGTGATGTGCACTGAGTAGGTAGACATTGTTAACTGTTAAATTAGAGTATGGACTACTGCGTTCCAATTATCCATTAAATTTCAAGCTCAGCACAGCTGAATAGATCTTTCCAAACAATTTTTTTTCAGTTTATCATTAATTACCGTATATTTAGTATAGTGAAAATTTAATATTTCAGAAAATAACAGTACTGCCAAGTTACGAAATTATACATTGTAGATAACAATCTTACCACAAAAGCTTTTGAGCTATATACTTAATGCTTGCATAATAAGAAGTGATCAATAAAGCTTGGTACGCAATATCTTATTTTTTTGTATACATTAATCCTAGAATTCATGTAATTAAACCAATACAATTGGCAGTCAACTTCGCGTGTGTAATACACATATATTTACATACAGAAACAAAAGAACAGAAAAATGTTGGCAGTGTAACCGCTGAGACAAAGTGCTTCCGTGAGCTTTACAAATGTATGTAGTGTACGGATTTCCTTCTGTGGAATTAAACGCCATAATACATTTAACGATCTTCTGTATGCATATACTTGGGTTACTTTGAACTTCTATCCATTGACCAGTGCAAATAAATATACTGAGAAACGTAGTATTAAGATCAGTGTAATTATACCGTATGTTCTGGGAAACTCTTTCAAACAGAAAAGCCTTTTATTATTGGTTAAATGAATACTGTGTTTGTGTAAATAGTATAGCGATAAAGGACATACAAAGGGGCTCAACAATTGTACAGTCTTCATTGCGATACTGAAATTATTATTAATTATGAGTCCCTATTCACTCTTTTGGAACATTTTAGAATTTTTTCAAAATATTTAGCGCAGACAACACATAATACCTACAACACCTATAACATACGTAGAATTTGTCATTTTGAAACACTTTTAACCGCTTTTTATGAAAAGTGGCGTTTATCTAGTTTTTTGTTTTAATTTGACGACAACCGAACATAAACTCCGCGGCCCGGCGGGCGGGACGTTAAATCTCAAATTAAATCTCGAATTGAACAGGACCTGCAACGTTTTGCAATCTTAATAATTAAGTTAAATAGCAACTTTCATAATTATCGTTTAGTATAAACATAAACATAATTATTAATATATCGTTAATATCAACAACGCAACCTAGCACAATGTAATGGAATTTATGGGCCACATTAAATTGCAATTGTTTATTTTGTAAATAGGAGAGTAGAATAATTACTATAAATAGTTGTGATATGAGATTTAAAAAAAAAACGAGCTGGTAGCGTAATGGTGACACGACCTGCTTAGCATTCGGGAGGAAATGGGTTCGAATTCCTTTACTGTCTACCTTCTATGAGGTTTTTTCAGGGGGTTTTCCTCATACACATGTAGTGACATGGTCACTGCGCATATGCACACCATGTGCGGGTGCTTAGGCGAATGCTGGGTAGTATTTTCCCCCTCAGAACCCTAACTCCGTTTCTTCCGATCCTATCCTGACTACATCCATCCTTAATCCCACCATGCATATATACCTAATGTATGTATGTATGCTGGGAATCCATGATTGTGGCTGAAGGAGCTCGGAAAGCTCGAGTAGCCCGCCCTCCTCCTTGGGGAGGGAATGAAATACGTGGCCTTTTCCTTTTTTTTCCTTTTCCGATTTAATAAACAGTATTGAGCTAGATACCACTAGCTCAATTAATCACAGGGTGCAAGGACCAGACTACAATCGGTACAAGTGACGATGTGCTCCTTGCACCCCTAACACATTTTGTCCCAAATAACCCGAGATTAAACATGGTCCTTCGAGCCACCAACATCGGTAACCAGTAAATGAAAACATACTCCATCGTGCCACTACCGCCGGCAACAAGCTTCATCGCCAGAAAAGAAGCTGCAATCCTCCAGTACTACCGAAAATAACATCCTAAAAAACAGCGGGTATTTCGCGGAAATTGTGTGAAGAGTTCCATTACTCCCACACGCATACAAACTGTGACAGGAAAGGATCCTCACAACGCATAAACAATCAATCCCGATCGAGGGAGATCAAGAGACCAAACAGGAGTCGCCCCAGTAGTAAAGCGAAAAGGAAGGCTCGAACCAAAGTTAATCCCTGCTAGGAAAAGCGCCAACATCTAGATCAATCACATACAGACAGAAATTAAAGGCAGTGGGTAAGAAATATTAAACTTTATGAGAAAAACCATATAACAAAAAGCATGTTCACTTTCGCAAGCTGTAGTTCCACATTTATCGTTTCACACTAAAGTGTTTACTAAGACTTCATGAATTTTGGTGGGAGTCATACCCTTTTTTAGAGGTATTTAATTACCACTGTTTGTTCAATACGCTACTGTGCACTACTATGACACTTTGTTTGAAACAAACAACTGCTGTGCCAGATACAACTTGATTTTGCGCATGCACTGTTGACACATGTAATAAAGATAATGTGGCGTGAGGTTATCTCCACTAGAAGTAGGTCAGGGGCGGAGCACAGAAGAAACATTAGAGATAAATGGTACAGGGTGTTCAAAATATATGTTCAAACCTACGAAACTTGAAATTCAATCACTTTTCTCAAATATTTTTACGTTGAGTTAAAGAGAATCAAAAACCACACAATTGTTCATAGACATGTCCTATACCTATTTATCACTGTTTAGTCCAGTTTATGCATATATGAAATTCATGCACCAGATGTGATGTTTATATCACTAAAGGTTAATAAAACGTTTATTATTTGCATAAACAGTAACATTATTTAATCTTTGTAAATTGTTCACTATTTATGAAATGGTTTTAAATCGTTTATTATAGGATATTTTACTCAAATGCTTTAATTAAATTTAAGGCTAGTAAATAACCTTGTGTAATTTAATTAATGCCCGTATTATATCATTTCGGAATAACCTGCTTTACTTATTCACTTTCGTGAAACTAAATTGAACGTTTTCGTTATGTGTGGGTTTGTTTATTTTCGGTAATAATTATACAAGGAGATTCTGAGGATATTTATATATATATATATATATATATATATATATATATATATATATATATATATAACAGGGGTTTGATAATGAGTTCGCTCGCGGCCAAGGTAACCTGGAGCCGATCTTCGTGAACTCTTCATATCCTAATTATTCAGAGTTAATGCGGACACTCTAAATAAGTAAGACTTCGTGGATAATACAGCGGGTTTAGGTTTGGAATTTTCTAATGGTCAGGTTAGGTAACCTCAGCTTAACCAACAAATTCTAAGTGTTCTATTTATTCAAAGTTAATTCGGACACTTTAGAATTTTAGGGGTGGAATAATAATAACACGTTCCAAAGGTGCTAGCGTTAGTTTTGAGCCTCCAGGCGAGCTTCTAGCATCGTTACATGAAAAGAGATCGATAACAGATCACCTCCTACCGAAAAATCAGCTGATAGGCAACTTGGTATAGGAGCTAGTCGCTTTTAGCATCAAACTATTTATTTAGGGATAGTTTATGTCACAGGAATTCTTTAAATATTTTTATAATACAGGTCAGATTTCGAAATAATAAAATACGTTAGAACAATCAGGCAAATTGCACGAAACCGCTTTAAGAGCTGGTCAGGTTTGGTATTCTCGAACAGAGAACTTTTCTAAGTACAGGAATAGTAATAAATTACTACAAAAGCGGGTTGCAGAGAAATTCTGCTGGAAATTCTCCATAGAAGTGTTTTGCAGAAAAGAGTGAGTGTTTATGTGAAATCGTTCGCTTTTATACTTCGCGATGAAGTGGAGTTTGGCAAAATTATGTGCGATGGATTTGCACATTAAAGCGGGAACTGGTGCGCACGCAAAAGTGCTGTTTGCTATGATATCGGAACTGAAATAAATTGAATAAATTATTATTTACGGCATTATCTCAATAATATTTAAACTAATAATCATTTATGAAAATGTAAACTTTCACCATTAACACTCATAATAAAATACTTATCTTTTTGGGATTTTTAATGGTGTACTTTAAATTATACAATCTAAACGTTTCGATAACACTTACAGTTATCTTCGTCAGTAGTAATGTTTGTTAACAATTGTTAAAGATGTAGTAAACAATTTTGTCAAATTTTTGGCGAACATAAGGCAACACTGAGTTTTGTTAGTATTAAATTTAACTAGATTATTGCTTCCCCATTCGAGAATACGTTGAATGTCTTCGTTGATTGAATTTGCCATTTCAGCTTTAATTTCTTGATTTGACATAGAAGGTGGATTATCACTATGAGTAGACTGAGATGAACTACAGTGAAGAGTGCTATCGTCAGCAAAGCAATGGATGGGGTTAGTTGTTGAAGAAATAAGGTCGTTTATGTACAGCAGAAAAAGTGTAGGGGCTATAACGGATCCCTGTGGTACGCCCGCATTAATGCTAACTTCTTTTGAAAAAGTCATCAACTACGACACGTATTCGTCTTTTATCAAGGAAACTAGAAACCCAGTTGATGAGCGTATCATTTAACCCAAACGAGGTGAGATTGGCAAGTAAACACTTATGCCAAACTTGGTCAAATGCCTTTGAGATATCTAAAGCGAATAATCACAAGACAAACCATTGAAATAATGTAGAAAAATGAAAATAACTCAAAAACAGTGAGATATAGGTATAGGGCATATTAATGAAGATTTATATGGTGTTTGATTCTCTTTAACACAATGTAAAAATATACAGCGTGTTCTATTTGCGAAATGATATTTTTGAATTTTAACTTTCGCCATTATTACATATAATAAAATACTTATCTGTTTTGGGTTTTTAATAGTGTATTTTTATATTATACAATCTGAACTTTCGATAACACTTACAGTTATCTTCATCAGTAGTAATATCTATTAAAATTGGTTTTTGAAAAATTTTTAGTTTTTTTCTCGCTCTAATTCAAAAGTTATATTACACTAAAAATACATTTTTAAACCCAGTACCGGAAACACGTCGAAAGTTCCCGAACAAACCAGAGCGCGTGTGACGTTATAATCTTTAAAGTATGAGTAAAAACATCGTATCATACATCTGATACAGTGTTTTGACTTTTAATCGATTAAATTTTGTTATTATCGTCAAAATATTGATAAATATATCAAAAATGTCAAACCTTAAAGGTTATCGTGCTTATATAGTAATTAATAATTATTTATGTCAACGTATAAATTGAATAAATAGAATTAGATAATAAAATTTTTTAACTAAACTCCAGAATCATAACTTTTAAAAATCATAGCATCAAAAAAATTTCTATGAATAATTTAAAACGATTAAATAATACATTTGTACACGGTTATTGAATGGTTTCGGTTTAATTTAGTATTTTGCATTTAATTACGCGCTAGGTTATGTACTATACGAAATTGAAATTTTAAAAGTGTATATAAGGGTGGTTCTTCCCTTGTTATAATGTCATTTAAGTAATACTCATGATTTGATGGTTTTTTAGCTGAAAGAAGACATGGAGAATTATATTTACTACACTACAATGGGAAGTAGAGCAAAAATTAAAGTTGATGTAGTACCGCACAAGTTTAGTTGTCAACCTAACCGTAAACTTGACTAAACAAGCTATTATAAATAATTTTTTTGCACTAAATTTCGGATATTTTTGGTCAATTTACATGTAGAAGCCGTTGACACTGTACTATTGAGAATTAATTTAACATTATGACGTCACAAACATACCGACCAATCGTGTCGCGTTTGTAGTCGCGTGATTCTTTTTAAAATTTTATCAATTTTAAATTGCTTATAAGTCAAAAAAAAAATTTTAAGAGTTTTTTGGATCGACTATTAATATAATTTATGGTAAAGTTTTAAAATACATAATGAACAATGGATAATTTTTTTTCAATAACCCAATTGTTGAAGATGTTGAAACAGTTTTATCAAAGTTGAAAAATTAAAACATAAACATCAGCCTGCTATTAATCTAATAGTTTGAGAAACGTATAAAGCCAACTATAGAATTAAATTTTAGTAAAGAATAACTAAATTATTAAAAATTAAATACTGTTGAACTATCTTAAAGATGACAAATCAGAACACCATCTAACCTCGAAGGCTAACAATGAAAAATGTCAGCCAAAAAACAAATTTAACAAAATTTAAACAAGTTATGATGTAAGTGCGAAAAACTTCAATTTGAAAATGAGAGAAGCATTAAAAAATATAAATATGACAAAATGAAATAATCCAGTCATATCTAACAAAGAAATAGTTTTGTCAATAATTGCAACTGCTATTAACAATGAAAAGCATAATTCAAAACGTTTTATGTCATTTCTTAATTTTGATTTGAACTACTTATATTAAATTATAATGCTGTAATAATTTAACATATAATTGGTAAAGCATTTGCTTCAAGGTCTAGGAAAAACACAGCAAAAAACATAGACATACCTAAAATCAAAATTAAAATCAAAATCAAGACGTATCCTTACGCCTTTTTTTAATTATAAGATGCTAAAACCTATTTAAACGGAGATTTTCTTGTTGTCTATTAAAATTATTAGGGTGTTTATATATCTCAATAGCTTCCGAACGTAATAATGAGTTTGTCTTGACAATATTTCCATATTGTCAAATTGAATGGCATGATTTAGATTATTTAAGGCATAGTCAGCTACCGCAGACTTCTCTGGTTGACCTAATCTCCAAATTTCTGTACGTCTTATATCAAAGCTATGTTTTGTGGTTCCAATGTATACTTTTCCACATGAATAAGATAACTTATACACTTCGGAAGATGATAATAGGTTTGAAACATCTATAGGTGATCTTAAATGTCCTTTAATTTTTCTTGTAGGTTTAAAAATAGACCTGATGCCATACTTAATTAGGATTTTTTCAATTCTACCTGTAACATTAGCTATAAAAGGAAGAAAAACAGTACCAACATTAAGAACTGGTTTTTCTTTAAGGTTACGTCTAGAAGGTGTAATAAAATTATTAATGTGAATATCCATTATCTTGTAAGGATTTTGTTAAATATTTATATTTTTCAACTTTCATAACAGTGTTTCAACATCTTTAACAATTTTAATAGATATTACTTCTCACGAAGATAACTGTAAATGTTATCGAAATGTTTAAATTGTATAATATACAAATACACCATTAAAAAAAACAAAAAAGATAGTTTTTTTATTAAAGCTCGTATTATTTTAACAAATCATAAATTTTGCATGCACGATACCTAATCAGAAAAAGAATGATATACAGGGTGTTCTATTAAAAAAATACTAACTTTGCCTTGCCCTACTTTTTTGGAATACTCTGTGCAGTCAATAATAATTTTAAAATGTGCAACTTACTAGCCATATATAATATGATAAATACATTTTATTGCCAAATTTTAGTCATAAAGCACCAGTTTACTTTACTCTATCGTTGACTCACCCGGTACCTGAAAGTACAAACAATGCCATAAACTATAAGCATGATAAAATAGCTATAAAAATACAGGTGGAACAAAAAGACCTGGGATGAGAACTCACCCCACCCGGGGCTAGGAAGGTTAAATGCAGTTTTCGGTTCTAAAAAGAGTTTGTTTAATAAAGTTAATGATTGCTGAGCAAAATTAGAAAGAAAAGTGCCAAACTCTCAGAGACACCTGATATATTACTACATAAAGTAAATTATGCCAATCATCTACCCCAATAGAAAGGTTGACAAAAGTTCAATGAATAAAAAAAGTTTCTTAAAATATTACACGTCTTAGATGAAGACATTTTGAAACAGAAGGTTAAATTCTAATGGGGTCATAAGATGTATAAATTATAGAAACTGAGCATTTTACATTATGGTTAATACAAATCTAACACAACTAAAAAATTAAGTGGTGCATATACTTACAACGTGGTACAGTATTTTTGATTGTCTTTGTTTAATTAATTAAATTAAATTAATTGAACAAGTTCGGCAGTGATTAAATTCTAAAGTACAAGATACGTTATGTTGTTATTCTGGAAGATCAAATTAAAAATAAATTAAGTAGAATTATTTTAATTCTGGCTACATAAATTCATCTCTTATCCCCGAGTACTGTAACACCGATGTTCAATTGAATCAAGCTTCTTACATTGATTTATATTTTACGAAAACATAAAATAAAACGTAAAAAGTAAATCCCTTGAAGTATATTTCCAACAAAATTTGAATAGAGTCAAATAAAACAGTAGTAAGTACAGAAGGAATCACCGAATATTAGTCAAATTAAGGAATTTAAATTCCAATTACGATGATTGTCGTTTTAAGCTTATTAATGTTTTCCTGAAAACACATGAATATAAAAATACCTACGTACAAGCCATTTATTCTGACAACGTAGAAATAAAATCCTATTTATTTGTAAAATATGGAAAAAACTTTGGAATTGCATACACGTAGCAGTGCATTACCAACGGACATGTGGGTATAACAAATCATGAGCTTATTTTTCAAACAATATTTTTAATTCAGTGACACAAGTGAAAAACCCTTCATGTGACACTATTTTGAATAAATAAACGATAACGTTCATTAAACGGACTAATTGTAAAAATGTAAGCTTTCGTGTCAGTTCACGCTTTTTCATTTCCATTTTAATTGGGAGAGATGGTGTTATACAACTTTACAAGTGAAAGGAAGTTTTCCAAAATTGTAGTATTGGGCAACGTCCACAACAATTACCATTAATCCTATTAAACTAAAAGGTAGTTTATTTTAAATTGCTTCAATGAATATATCCCATCAGAACACAAACTGTGTTTGTGGTCGATTTGCATAAATGCGTAGGGTATACATAGATAATTAAAATAAGATTGGGTTTGTCGAAAATGTCTAACCTAGACAAATTTAGTGCAAACAACACATTTCTAACAAAATAGAAAGTACGTGTGTCCAAATACACTGTATCCAAACAATGGAACCTTAAAAACGATGTTAGAAAGGCTGCATAAATTGGAAACCTTCGTGACAACTTCTGCATGTTAAAATGACGTTTTTCAATTTTTTCCCCTACGTTCCTCATTAAAAAACTGTCCTCCATTTCGTAATATAAATTTCACTTTCTTAAATATTTATTAATATTTGGCTCGGCAACACATAATATAGGATTAAGCTGCTTATTATTTTCAATATTTTTACAATATCTAACCGCTAACTATGAAAATACTTAAAATACTTAAATAATTTTGGGTATGTAATTGTGTACATTAAACAATTTTTTTACAAATTTAAACGTTTCGCTAAGAATTACAGTCATCGACTTCAGTAACGATAATAGTTTTTAAAAAATTAATTAACATGTATAATAAATATATAAATTCTGAAAACGCTTGCTATAATAGTTAGAGAATCTATATGAAAAATTCCATATTATGTGCTTTGCAACTGTGATTTCATATTAGATGAGTTGATAGGCCTATTTCCACGGTTTTTGCGACGTTTCGGAACCGGACTCTGCTTTCGTCATCAGAATCAGTCCAAAGGACTGTTTTCGCACAGGAAACCTACCCACACGGGGAGGTACCTACACTACAACTCCAATCATCACAAAAGCGTGAAGTTGGGTGTAGCAAAATGCTTGTACGACGGAGCGAAAACAACATACTCAAAACAATAGAAAGAGAAAATAAAAATAAAATATCGCGAAAACACTTCTAGAAAACGGCTACACAGATCGAACACCTAACCTAAACAAGGAAAGGGTAACCGAAAAAGAATAACCTAAATATACAGCGATAATAACTTATGTACAAGGTACCTCAGACAAAATACGAAGGATAGCCAGCAAATACAAGGGACGCACTGCCTTCAAATGGACCAGAACGCTCAAGGGAATACTAACCAAAACCAAACCACACGATGAAGATCAGAATTCCAAGAATTGGGTATACAACCTACCATGCGAATGCGGCAGAGAGAGCAATAGACCACTCAAAGTGAGAATAGAGGAACATACAAATAACATCCGCAAGGGCGAAACAGAAAGCTCAAGAATCTCCGAACATGTCTGGAACAACGACCACCGCATCCAATGGGATAACATACAGATAGTGGAAAATGACGAGAATACAACTCGCCGAAAACTCAAGGAAGCCACATACATCGCACTAGAAGAACATCCAATAAGCCAAGCTAGTGTAGAAATGAGACCCACATGGATCCCAATAATGCGCGAAAAGCTTAAGCGCAATATACCTGCACAATCACGAAAAATATATATATATATATATATATATATATATATATATATATATATATATATATATATATATATACACACACACACACATACATATATATATATATATATATATATATATATATATATATATATATACAGGTAATTATGGATCTTCACCAAAACAATGTTTCGTCATATATTTTCAATGATTAAGTCGATTTGTCTCATTTTTTGGTGAAAGTGTGTATTTGTCTCTAGCAACTAACTGACATATTCAGAATTCAAAAAATCCAGGACCGTCATCGTGAAAATTTGTGGGACTGCTTCATATCCAATAACTTCACCCTGTATATGATTTCTCTAAAATCTGATATAATTTTTCAGAGCGTATTAATAGACAGTTAAACCTGGGTATTTGAATTTTTGTTACACTTACCTCACATTTTCAATTAAAGATTCATTTTAGAGTCAAATTGAAAATTGGCAATAATGAAATATCTTACTGTATAATGTTTAGTTATTAAAAGAAATCTTTAAAATAAACAGTAACGACACAACTGTCTTCAGTATGGTAAATACCATAATTTGAAATGATTTACAGGGTCGGATTTAGAAATCTGGCATATCTGGTTCATCACTAAAATTCACCCTGTATGTAACTTTTTCCACCCGTAATAGACAGAAAACAGATAAATATGTTTGTAATAACCTAGTTTTCTTATTTGTTTGAGAAAAAAACATGTGTAATTATTTTAATCGGAATGAAATGAACAGGCCCAAGAAATCTTTATTCATAAATTAAGAAATAAAATAAATAACAATAACCAAATAATAAACCAGTTTTAACAATGTGGAACAAAGTAAAAACAATTTAATAAATATTACGATTATAAAAGATGTTCAAAATGAAATCATCTGCCTCAATACACTTTTCTTGTCTTGGGCTTGTTCATTTCATTCCGACTAAAATAATTACACATGATTTTTCTCAAACAAATAAAAAACTAGGTTATTACAAACATTTTTATCTGTTTTCTGTCTATTACGGTGGAAAAAGTTACATACAGGGTGAATTTTTGAGATGAACCAGATTTTTAAATCCGGCCCTGTAAATCAATTCAAACTATGGTATTTACCATACTGGATCACAGTGTGTGTCGTTACTGTTTATTTTAAAGATTTCTTTTTAATAACTAAACATTATTATACAGTAAGACATTTCATTATCGCCAATTTTCAATTTGACTCTAAAATGAATCTTTAATTGAAAATGTGAGGTAAGTGTAACAAAAAATTCAAATACCCAGGTTTAACTGTTTATTAATGCGCTCTGAAAAAATTATATCAGATTTTAGAGAAATCATATACAGGGTGAAGTATTAGATAGGAAGCAGTCTCACAAATCTTCACAAAGAGGGTCCTGGAATTTTTAATTCTGAATATGTCAGTTAGTTGCTAGACACGAATACACACATTCACCAAAAAATGAGACAAATCGACTTAATCATTGAAAAGATATGACGAAACATTGTTTTGGTGAAGATCCATAATTCACCCTGTATATTAATAAACAAAACAAAAAGACATTTTTTAATGGCCATTTGATAATCCCCTAAGGTGCCTCTACTTATGGTAGAAGTATGTACAGTTACTCGTGACTCACCCTATATATACCGGGTGGGAAAAATTTGAATGCTCACCATTGAGATCTTAGAAACTATAGGATATACAGGAATCGTTAAATGGGAAAAAAGTTTATTACATTTATACACAGAAAAAACCGGTAATACAATTAAAAAAAAATCAAAGCTCACTGAGATATTGATAATAATATAAAAATTGTGATTTTTCATTAATGTTAATAACTTTTTTATTTATAAAGGTAACGATTTGAAATTTGGTGTATGCGTACTGTTCAATAGTCTTTATATCATTTTATAAAAAACATTGTTCTAGGCTTGCTAGATATTAAGAAACATATGCTAACTTTCTTTTTTGTTATGGACGCCATATTTGTTTTCTGCAATGTTTAAAAGTAGAAAAAATTGCAATCCAATGGTATAATATTGAATAAGGTTTATACCTAATTTCAATGAAATATTGGCAATTTTGTATTTATCGAAGAGTGCTTTGAAAGACAAATTCTGATGCACGAAATAATACGTCTTATACATATTAGGTTAATAAGACACTAGTGAAATCTGATCCAATACGTTAAGATTTAAGATGGTTCGGTACAAACTAGATATGTACAACATTTCCATTGAAAACTATCGTAACTCTAAGTCGCTGCGCTTGTTTACCGAAATACGTATCCGGAACGACAACATCAAGAATTTCAAGGAACTTAATTAAATTTGGAAAAGTTTCACAGCCAAAAGGTAAATATGTTCGTCATAATGATGTTAACAATGTAAATATTTTGGCGCAAGTTCATTTAAATCCTGAAACATCAAGCCGTCGTATTGCGTATGAATGTAACATTACCGATCGCGCAGTGCGCAGTATTTTTAAAAATCATAATTATCATGATTATAAGTTTACTAAAGTGCAAATGCTTTATAATGGAGATACGAACAAAAGATACTGTCAATGGATAAACAATAGAATGACTGAAGATCCGATTATTTATAAGAAAATACTGTGGAGCGATTAATGTAACATTATTATGCAACCGAAAATCCGCACTTGACGTACCCAACGAGGCCTCAAAAAGGTTTTCAATTAATATTTGGTGTGGGATATTAAATGATAAAATTCTTGCACCTTACATTATAAATGGAAATTTAAATTCTAATTTATATCTTAATTTCCTTCAAATGCATTTGGAAGATATACTAGACGATTGACCTCTAAATTACATAGAAAGTATGAAATATTTTCAACACGATGGATCTTAACGTATTGAATCAGATTTCAATAGTATCTTATTAACCTAATATGTATAAGACGTATTATTTCGTGCATCAGAATTTGTTTTTCAAAGCACTCTTCGATAAATACAAAATTGCCAATATTTCATTGAAATTAAGTATAAACCTTATTGAATATTAATACCATTGGATTGCAATTTTTCTACTTTTAAACATTGTATAAAACAGATATGGCGTCCATAACAAAAAAGAAAGTTAGCAATTGTTTCTTAATATCTAGCAGGCCTAGAAGAATGTTTTTTTATAAAATGATATAAAGACTATTGAACAGTACGCATACACCAAATTTCAAATCGTTACCTTAATAAATAAAAAGTTATTAACAATAATGAAAAATCATATACAGAGTGGGCCATCGAACACGAAACAGACTAGTTTGTGGCTAGGAAAATAAGATCTGGTGAAAACGCTCAGACAGGTCAATTTTATTTTCGAGGGGACAACTTTTGCAATAATTTTCATTTTAAAATTATTTCACCCTTTGCGCTATGATAACAACCCTAAGATTTTGAATAAGGAAGATAGGGCAAGTGATACCTCATTTGAAAGGTCTTGCTTTCCTGAAACTATTGCATAAATTTTTTGATTTTCTATTGATTAGTTTAGAAGTTATTTAACCTCAAAGTTACAAAACTTGCTTTGCTAACGCTCAGAAAAACAAACTTTAAAAGTCGATTGTTTGTGAAAAATATTAAAAGTAAACCAGAAATCAACAGTTTTATTGCTATTGTGTAATTTACGTTAGAAAAATGAGAATTGCTTACGTTAAATTAGATTATAAACTAATAAAATTTGTGTGTTAAACTAACGCATCGTTTCGCAATCTTACTTAATTTGTACGCCAATTGAAAAAGCTGTGTTGACCTTTTCAAACATAGTTTTCTGGATATTCACACAAAGAACAATAAATTTATCATTTTACTATTACTATTAATACTAATTGAGTACACCGCAACTCAACTCTGATTAAACCTATGGTTTCAGGTCAGAAAAAGCGATTGTAATTGGTGTTGGCTATAAAACATAATTAAAATTTTGTGCAAGTGTTGCGGAAAAATTCACATGTTGCCTGTGGAATATTAGCGTTGAAGTTACTGGTTCTCCTGGATGTACTTCACAACGGCCGTAATTCACAAGTGGTGTGAAATTAAATAGATGAACAACTTTTGCTCATTTTTCGTAGATGTTCATTCGGCGACGTTTTCCTGCGCTCAGTCTTTCTTGTGAGAAATATCTTATCATTTGATTTTTGTACAATCTAAGTATTTTGCGCAGGCGCAATGTACAGATTGAATATTGAGAGCGGAATTCAATATTGGCATACAAATCAATTGCTCTCTTTCGTTTATCGCAATATCACAATTTGATGATTATTATTATACGTAGAAGTATTTTACTAGTTTTGTACATCGTATCCAATTATTTTGATAAACTTCGTTAAACATAATGACTTATACTATCGAAGAAAGAGTTGAAATAATAAGTTTGTTCTTCAAGAACGACGAATGTGGCAACCGTACTGCTGAAATTTTTATAACCGGCACCTGAACAGGAATATTTGCAGAAAGTACGTCCTAGAACTAGCTGCAAAATTTCGTAGAACTGGATCCGTAGCTAATAAGAAACGAAATGTTGCTGATGAATATCCAGTTTGGAATGAGGCTACTGAAATTGAGGTGTTAGGACAAATTGCTGCCGATCCTACAATAAGCACCAGAAAATTGACTAATGTGACTAATATTGCAAGAACAACCATTCGGCGAATATTAAAACACCACAAATTTCATCCTTACAAAATTCGACTAGTGCAGCAATTAAATGAAGATGATTATGATCGCCGTCTCGAGTTTTGCGAAGTTATAACTGCTCGAATGGCTGTTGATGCAAATTTTTATTTAATGTTTGTTTTCGGATGAGTGCACCTTTTTTTAATTCTACAATTAATCGACATAACTGTCGCTATTGGGCAGATAATAGCCCAGCAATTTACCAAGAAATTCACACTCAAACTCCTCAAAAATTGAATGTGTGGGCTGGCATTTTTGGAGATCGTGTGGTTGGTCCTATTTTTCTAGACGGAAATTTAACCGGAGAAAATATTTAGAGCTACTTCAAAATTTGGTTCATCCCTTACTTGTTGACATTGTTGAACATGATGACCATCATGAGGAAGAAAATTAACGTTTCAACAAGATGGCGCTCCTCCGCACTACAATCAGCAAGTAAGAGAATTTTAGATGCGCAATTTACAAGACAATGGATTGGGCGAAGAGGAGCTATAGAGTGGCCAGCTAGATCTCCTGATTTAACCCTTTAGATTTTTTTTATGGGGCCATTTAAAGAACAAAATCTATAAAACTGAACCCCAGTCTTTGGTAGAACTGCGGCGACGTATTCTAGAAGAATGTCGCTTATTAACTGCTGACATGCTGCAAAACGTCAGAACCCGTTTTGAGCAAAATTTGTATTATTGTATGGAGGTTGGCGGTCGCCATTTTGAGCACTTAATTCATTAAGCAAGTTTTTTAGTAATTATTGGATACTTATTTATTTTATTAATAATTAAATGCGATAAACGTAATACAATTGCTTTATTTTTCAGACCTGCATTTCTAAAACCATAGGTTTAATCAGAGTTGAGTTGCGGTGTACTCAATTAGTATTAATAGTAATAGTAAAATGATAAATTTATTGTTCTTTGTGTGAATATCCAGAAAACTATGTTTGAAAAGGTCAACACAGCTTTTTCAATTGGCGTACAAATTAAGTAAGATTGCGAAACGATGCGTTAGTTTAACACACAAATTTTATTAGTTTATAATCTAATTTAACGTAAGCAATTCTCATTTTTTCTAACGTAAATTACATAAAAGCAATAAAACTGTTGATTTCTGGTTTACTTTTAATATTTTTCACAAACAATCGACTTTTAAACTTTGTTTTTCTGAGTGTTAGCAAAGCAAGTTTTTGTAACTTTGAGGTTAAATAACTTCTAAACTAATCGATAGAAAATCAAAAAAATTATGCAATAGTTTCAGGAAAGCAAGACCTTTCAAATGAGGTATCACTTGCCCTATCTTCCCTATTCAAAATCTTAGGGTTGTTATCATAGCGCAAAGGGGTGAAATAATTTTAAAATGAAAATTATTGCAAAAGTTGTCCCCCTCGAAAATAAAATTGACCTGTCTGAGCGTTTTCACCAGATCTTATTTTCCTAGCCACAAACTAGTCTGTTTCGTTTTCGATGGCCCACTCTGTATATATATTTATATATATATATATATATATATATATATATATATATATACATACAGGGTGACATAGAAACAAGTGCCATGCATAGTGCCACGCGATAGAGGACACTAAAATAAGAAAAAAAGTTCCTATAAACTTAGGTCCGCAACGCCTTCGTTTAAAAGATATAGGGTGTTGAAGTTTAATTATTTTTTTGTTTTTTTCTTAATATCTCCTTATAATGATCTAACAAGCGGACGAAATTTTGTATATAGGAGCTTTTTATCACAGAGAATTCAAATGCAACCTTAGTTCTTTTATTAGATAGAGGGCGCCACATACAGGTTTCCATCTTGTTTGAATCGGTCCTAACTTTTTTGCCGTACACTTTATGTCATTTTCGACTGGAAAAATTTGTTTTCCCATCTTTCCTGCTTCAGAAAGGTATACCTTATTGAAGTTGTTAGGACCAACAGTTTACGAGAAAAATGCATCCGATGCATGCAAATTATTCAAATGCGCCAAAGGAACTTATTTGCAAAAACAATGACATACCACTTCAACAATTAAATTTTAATAGCAACGATGATTAAAAAACATTAAATTTTTAGAAGATGTTCAAATTGTTGTCCTTGTACTTGAATAAATTTTTCAATTCTTCTTCCTAAGGATTGACGGCATCTTTGAAATATTCCTGGGTTATTACGGAATCTATCTGCCGATTCCATAATTCTTACCCATAGTTGCTCTTCATTATGTATTTCTACAGAATAAACATCATTTTTTATGAATCCCCAAAATGAAAAATGGAGGGGATTAAGGTCGGGACTACGAGCTGGCCAGGGTACAGGTCCCCCTCGACCAATCCACGTATTTTCAAATCTCCTATCCAAAAATTCCCTTGCCAATCGAGAAAAGGAATATTTCAAAGACAAGTAATTTACTTGTTTACTTATGTATCTGTCACTTTGTGTTCATTGATAATAAAATTTTAATAAAAAGTCCATAATTAAATACGATAGAATGCCTAGACATAATTTATTTTCAAATTCAGAAATGCGTGATATGATTTGCGTTTACGCACAAGAAAATTCTGTTGGGCGTAGAGCGCACAGACGATATTTAGAATTGTATCCCAATAGACGGCAGCCAAGTCGTGAACTTTTTCAACAACTCTTTAATAGACTTGGCGAAACTGGTACTTTTCGTCCCAAAAGGGATTTCATGGGACCCAAGCGTACCATTACTGTAGATCAGGAAGAAGAAATCGTAACTCGAGTAGCAGAAAATCCTGATTTCAACCCAATGGACTCTTGTTTCTGAGGTGATATGAAATCATCAGTTTACACCGTAGTTATAAACAACCGAGAAGAATTGTGGTACAGAATTGTAGATGCGGCCGGATCGTTCCGAAATAAGACTATTTTCTTTAAAATAAGGCAATATTTTAATAAACGTATTGATAAATGTATTGAAGTTAGAGGCGGGCATTTTGAACAGTTGTTATCAAAAGAACATATTTACTTTTAATATTAATTTCTTTTCTTTCTCTTTTTTTAATGTTGGTTATTTTAGTGCTCCTTACAAAAGTTAGTTTTAAATAGATAAAGATTGTAAGTTTTAAATGCGTTTTTCTCGGAAAGGGTTGCTCCTAGCGGCTTCACTAAGATATATCTTTTTTTAGCAAAAAAGATAGGAAAATCGATTTTTCTAGTCCAAAATGGCATACATAGTCCAAATGGTTGCTGGCGCCTCTAGAAACCACACCTAAAAACCTCCGTATACGAAATTTCATGAAATTATTTGGAAACAGTCGAAAGATATTAAAGAAAACGCGTATCTCGGAAACGAAGCATTTCCGGACCCATGTACAAATGAACTTTTTGTTTAGAATGATGAGTTCTAGTACTCCTTTAATTTTGGCGGATTAGATAAGATTCACCCTGTGTATATATATATATATATATATATATTATATATATAAATGTATCTTCTAAATAAAAATATGATGGCAATATATACTTATCTTGAAATTTTTTTGTTCTATTAGCAGAGTAAATAAAAATAAAGAAAGTGAACAGTTAAAAAATTAAAATTAAAAAATAACAAAAAACACACTAAAGATCTTGCATTATGTACAAAAATTTTATTATAATATAACATAAATACAAAAATATATTAATCAAAAAGGTTTTAAATTAATAAATGTTATTCCGTATCTGATTCATCGGAAGTAAAATTTTGATCCTCGAATTCGGTAGATTCGTCATCATTTTCCATAATTTCGACAATGTCTTATATTGTCAAAGGCGTTTGGGCCCCAATAAATCCTGTTGGTTTTAAATAATCATCAAAATGCCAACCGCAGTTTTCAGGTTGGAGTTTTATACATTCACAGTGTGTTGCAGTAAGCCACATGGAATTGACAAAAATTGTTCTTAAAAATTTTTTATTGTAAGGATATCCAGCATGGTGGTATAGTGTTCTACGGTAATTTTTTATTATGAAAAAAAAATGTTTGATACATAATTTTTATGAAATGTTTTATTTGCAAAGTTAAATGAAAATATCCTCTTTAATAATGTTACAGAAAGTTGCAACAATCATATATTTTTTGGCTTATTTGCTTATTTGCGCGCGCGCGACAGTGCTGCGTCCTCTTCTATCGCACGGGATACTTTGCTCGGACCTCACATTTCCATTCGCATCAAAATGTCACTTTTCAAAACTCGACAACCGTCATTCAAACCAGGTTTTTTGCAGAAAACTCTATATCATCGTGTTCGAAATGAAATAGCGCTTATTTTGATATAAGATTTATTTATTAAACAAATGGGTGAAAGTAACAAATATCGACTTACCTGTTTATACCTGCTAACCCAGTAGTTACGCCAGAAAAAAATAGACAACTCAACGTTTGTATATTCTATATGCTTTATACTTTCGGTTGGTATTACATTGATTCGTTAATCTCAAGAGTGCAATGTTTAATAAGAAGTCATTTTTGAATTTTTAATTAATCATACTTTGGCCAGGAATTTTTTAGCCATTCTATTCGCGATATATTTTTAATATACCAAATTTGATATAAAATACTATTCATCCATTAAACCGATGGATGAAGGTCGTTTCTAATTCGGATCTTAAGACTATTATTTGACTGGGATTAAGATGTCCATTATCTCTATACGGTTTTAATAGGTTTGATGGTGGATAAGGTGCATGACCGATTATGTGTTGTCCAGGTGGCATCAAAGGGTGGTTTCTTATTCTGAGCTCACAATTAGGGCTATTTTTAAAATCATGGACTCTACTGGACATTCCTGTAAATACATCCGTGAGTATCATTCTTTAGTCACAAACTGCTTAAAGTATACTGCTACCTTGATCTTTTCTATTATAAAAGACTACAGTATTGTTAATTGGTTGTTTAATTTCTCGAAAAATATAAACATATGTCTTTCAGGCATATGTAGAGCTAACAAAACTTGTAATTCGAAAATGATTTTTGAACTCAGATGTACCATAACTGGGCACAATTTCTTTAACATACCATTTATTAAAAACTGAAGCTGTTCTTCCGGGAGCGATATGTAACCGTACAACAAAAGGTACTTAACTGATAATAGTAATCACAAGTTTATACGTTGACTGCTGTTTCTCAACAGTCGCATTCCTTGAACGAGCCCAATGACACCTTCGAACCTACATATACATATATAGGTATAGAAGGTTCTGCAAACGACTTCTTTTTCACTATCGCTAAATCGACTTATTTTACAACTTTTACCCAAGTTTCGCCAAGATCGGGCACGATAACACCAGAATGAAAACACCTACGTACTTAAAATTTTGTATTTAAGCTTGTTTTCATTTGGCTTAGAGCTGATTAGGTTTTGGGAGAAATCCGCGGGGAGAGGGGGTTATTAGGGAAGTTTTGGTTTTATCAAATATTTCTAAAATAACTGCATATTTCAAAGAAATACCTAGATATAGACCTTAAACATATCGATGAATTATGTTCTATGCAACTGTTTGATATGACACGTAATTTAGCGGCAAAAAATCCTAAGGTAGAATTTAAGTGTTTGTTCAATTTTTTTTGATTATCTGAATAACGATTAATTTTATAAGAAAAAGTGTAGACGTATTTTTTAAAGAAAATTTAATTTTACATAACTTTTCTTTATAGTGTTTTTAATGTAACGCAAGATAAGTCAAAAAATTAATTAAATATGAATCAAAATCGTTGTACTGCATTATTGATATCTTATAGACACGGGCGGCTTTGGAATTTTAAAAGTTAACATGTACAGCGCTCCTAAGCAAACATGAAAACGTGATACATGTCAACTAACTTTAAAATATCGTGGCGGCAAAACATCGTCCAATGATGTTTAGTATGTACATTCTGTGACAAAAACGATTGATAAGTCAGAGCCGACGAATTACTTCTTTATTGTCACTGTTGCCATCTCGTATAGTCTGATTTCGTTCATTTTCACTTGCATTTCAATTGTCTTTATATAAAATCGTCTTGTTTAAGACTGGGATAAAAACGGTATGTAATCTTTTTTAAAATATTTTGTTCAAACTTAACATCAAAATCGCTATGTGTCATTTACATTTTATATGTTTTTAGATTTAATTTTTGGTAACATGTCAAAGAAAACTGTGCATTTAGAAGCAAGAACCATTATAAAAAATGTAGTGAAATTTTTCGATAACAGAAAGCTGCTGGTCAATGGGCGTTTAGTTCCGATAAAGCCACGGAATTAGCAGCTACAGCTACAGGAAAGTCGCATAAGGTAAGTTTTACATTCTTAAGTTTATTTTTAAGCAATAATTATCATGTATGTATTCAGGAAAGAAAGGGCAGCATCTGAGGGTGGGCTGTTAAAATCTCCTACAAAAAATAGAAGAAACAGTGGTTCGAATAAAATCACTTTAGATGAATGCGATTTGGACATCAACAGTTCATGTAGTTTACAACGTCGATAAAAAAAGTTCCTACACTGAACATTTTAGATCATAAAATGAAAGACAAAATCAATTACTCTGGTGGAGCAGATACGTTAAGAGAACACTTATTCTATTGGCTTCAAATACGAAACATGCCACAATAAGCGAAAGCTTTTAATGGAGCGCAACGATATTGTAGCATGGAGATATCGTTATCTGCGAAGGTTACGAGAAAACGATGCTTTAGGTGACAATAAGAAGTCTGTTACGTACCTAGATGAGACATATCCATCGTACGTTGTTGACAATCAGACGATGAAGCTAGCGTGTATAAAACCGATCGAACTGATCAACGACACATAATTGTTCACGGCGGTGGAGAGTATGGATTAGTAAAAAAATAGCTTATTAATATTAAAATCAAAGACTAAATCTGGAGATTACCACGACGAAATGAACCATATCAATTTTATGCAATGGTTAGAAAATCAATTGATACCTAATTTGCCACTAAACGGTATTGTTGTGATGGACAACGCACCATATCATAGCGTTCAGATGAACAAACCACCGAGTCAAGCAGCATGTAAAGCTACGATAAGAGAGTGGCTAGAAAGTAATGGAATATCTACT
Source organism: Vesta saturnalis (assembly GCA_036346205.1). Taxonomy (NCBI): domain Eukaryota; kingdom Metazoa; phylum Arthropoda; class Insecta; order Coleoptera; family Lampyridae; genus Vesta; species Vesta saturnalis. Next base: position 4,552,622 of record JARFJB010002341.1, on the reverse strand, counting down.
ACTAATGAAATGCGAAAGGCCGAGATAGTAATGTTGCTTAAAAGTAAAGTAGTTAACCATACAAAGTCTTATGATGTTGATGAGCTTTTAAAGAAACATGGACACATAGTGTTACGTTTACCTCCATACCACTGCGATATAAATCCGATAGAACTTATTTAGAATTTAATTAAACATAATGTTGCTACGAATAATGTACATCGGAGTGGCACAGAAATTGAACAGTTAGTTCGAAGTGCTTTCGACGAAATACGTGATTCAGATTGCCTGAAGCACTGTAATTACGTTAAACATCTAGCTGAAGAAATATGGCAACATAGTTCTCGAAGTCCTCGAAAGTTTGTCATTTACGGTTAACACTAGATCTTCTGACGAAAGGGAAGACAGTAGTCAAGAAGACGATGATGAATACAGTTAATTTCTTTAGCATAAATAAGTAGTGATTGTTTTTCATTAATAGTTTTATTCTCGTTCAAAATTACTAGCTGAAATGTAAATTCGATTTCTCGTTATGGTAACTCGACTTTAACGATTACTGATACCGTAGTTAAATTCTTACTTACTTATTGTTTTGTTAGTAAAAACAAACTGTTCTGTTTTTAGCAATTAGGATCTGAATTTATTATTATATTATTATTATTCTTATTATTATTATTATTAATGCAGCGCATAGGAATTTAAATTTACCGCGAAAATCTTCTTACCATTGAAAGTAGGCATTCCTTGAATGTACCAGAATGAGTCAGCGCCATTATCCCCTTTTAATGTTTGCTTAGGAGCGCTGTATATATTAATATCTATCTCACATTAAGTTTTAAACGCCATTCTGACAGATTATTTTTTTTATAATGTTGCCTGCTTTCGTTATGAACGTATAAAAAAAGAGGTTGCATAGTTGACCTAAAAAATTATAATTCAAATTATTTCTTTTAATTTTTTTAAGTTAGCGTCTAGATCATAGGTTCCCAAGGGGGGCGGTACAGCCCACTAGCGGGCGCTGGAGCTTTTCGTGGGGACGGTAGCGGGTCCAAGTCAAACGGAGGGCGTTATGACAGTCAAGGGGGCGGTCGCGGCGTACCTACCTAATTAGAAATTTAACCTTTAAGTACTGGCGTCAACTTTACATACATAACTGCTCGCATGGTGCCTACTAGGCATCAATATGATTTATAGCTGTTTTAACTACATTCAAAACAATAAATTGTTGTTTTCATCATGTCTAAGAAAAGTAAAACAATCTAGACATGTTTAAAAAGTTTATTAACCATTAAAAATATATATAAGAACACAAGTTTGGACAAATATTATAAATGTATTGATAATATATTGTGTATATAAATATACATAAGTACAGAAATAAGATATAAAATATGTAAAATTATAAGAATTGTACATAAGATTATACATAACATTCATTGCATATACATTTACTGTGTTCTGTACAAATATTTTTGTTACAAACTGTACAAATTTGTTTTGAATGTCGATTTCTCAATCTTGGGCATAAATAACAGCGTTTTCTGATACCTGTAGCCACTTATTTATATTGTACTATTGACAATATGTAAACACACGCGAATTTATTTATTATTGTTATTATATTTAGTACGAGAAATTCTACCAATGTAACTGCTCGCAAGGCGCCTCTCAAGTGTCACATTGCGCACCATTGACTTTTTGTATTTATTAATAAAAAACACAACAATATATATTGGTCATAGTAGGTTTTCCATACTCATAAATGTCTATTTGAGGAATACATAGGCGAATAAATTGTTAAAAAAATTAAGAACGGTATAGAATAGAAGTTTAAAGATTGTCTGGCGCTTGATAGGCACCATGCGAGCACCTAAACTTAAAGGTTAATATAATAAAATACTTTGAAAATACATACCTCTGTTTTCTTATTATTATGGCGTAAAAGTAAATAAACATTAAAAAATTTAAATAAACATTGAGTATAAACTAATTGATTTAGTTTAGGACTGTCGGTAACAGGTTCACTCAAGTTGGTAAGCAAACACGTGATTTACATTTACGCAATCAAGTATGTTTCAACAAAAATACGGGAACTTGAATAACCTGTTTGCAGAGCAAGTGCACCGGAGCACCGCAAATTTCAAAAGGCAGGGATAGCTCTTCTAATGTCATATTGTTTTTGTGTGCTTCGTCAGTGATCCATACTCGTGCGTGACTGAAAGTTATTATAGCCATTAGTTTTATAACTTTCTATAAATCGGTTGAAAAGTTAATGTATTGAAATCGTAACAAATTGTGAATTCCAAAATGTCTGAAACTAAGAAGAAATGTCGGCAGTACAATATTGAGTATTTGAAATATGGATTTGCGCAATCTCCAACAAACCAATTATTACCTATGTGTTTAATTTGCTAAAAAGTTTTTTCAAATGAAGGCATGAAGCCTTCTAGGCCCTAAGGGCGTTTGAATAAAATACATCCTGATAAAAAGGGCAAAGATTTATTCTATTTTCAAGGACTTGAAAAGAAATACTTAAAACAGCCAACTATACCAAACCTTTTTGCATCGTGTTCTAAACAAGAAGATGATGGACTACGAGCTTCATATAATATTTCATTATTAATCGCAAACGTGGGAAAACCACATACAATTAGTGAGGAATTTTAATTATGCCGGCAGTCAAAGAGGTACCTAACCGAAACTGTTATTCATCATAAGATGCCATCAGATATCATAAAAAATCCTTTGAGTAATAATACAGTGCAAAGAAGAATAGATGAAATGGCTAAAGACGTTGAACTATCATTATGTGATTACTTAAAAACTTCCAAATTTTCCATTCAACTCGATGAATCAACTTTACCAAATAACGAAGCACTACTCTTGGATTACGTCCGATTCACAAAGGAGAATGCGCGTTTTTTTTCAAGAGAAAGAAATTCAGCACTTGGTTGCAAAAAATCTTAATGAACGCCTGCATACGTCGCTCCATTACGTTATTAGAGCAGTCAACCAGATAAGAAGCAATTCCTTAAATGACAGATTATTTGGGCAACTTTGTAGTGAAAATGATGAAGACTATAATCGCTTGCTGCTGCACAGAGAAGTACGATGGCTCTCGAAAGGTGTTTGTCTTCTATTCAAACGAAATCTAGGAAGAGGTGAATCAAGCCACTTTCTGACATTATCAGCATTATCGGTAAAACCAGAAGATTTACTTACTTACTGCCAACACCTGGACGCCCTTCATGCTGATTTTACAGAGCGATTCCAGGATATTTTAAATATGAATATACCAAGCTGGGTACAGCAGAATTATCAAATTTAGAAGAAGAACTCGTAGAACTCACAACTAATGAAAGATTAAAAGCAAAATTCAGAAATTGATACCAAAAGTTCTGACTCTAAAAATCAATATCAGCTCTTCACCCTGGATTGTGGGAAATAGTACAGAAATTTTTAATTGCGTTTCCATCGTCATATTTGGCTGAGCGTGGGTTCAGTGTAGTAGCTAATTTACTGTCTAAGAAAAGGAATAGACTGCAGATCACTGAGCGTGGTGATTTGCGACTGATGTTAACTAAATTGAAATCCGACATTAACAAATTGTTAAAACTCCACCAGTCTCAGCCATCTCATTGATATTTGTTTCTTATTGAATTTTGTTTTTTATTATATTTTTTTTACTCATTTTGATTAAGCTTTGTGTATTTGTATTGTCTTGCATTTGTTGATTAAATTATAATTTTGTTCTAACACTTTGTATGGTCTTTCTCTGAATTAAATGTTTTTATTATAACATGTTTTTGTATTTTTTATTAATTAATAATCACCACCTTTTGCCACGACCACGAGGAGCGCGATTAGAGAGAGAGAGAGAGAGAATTAACTTTTAATTTGTGATTATTAATAGATATATAAAATTGGTATAATTAACTATTATGTAAAAGGTTGTGAACCTATGGTCTAGATGTATACTAACGTCTGTTAGACATTTGTGTTCACTAATGACCCGTTTAGAATAACCTAAAGTCAAATTCTATACTTCTTCAATGCATATTCAATGTAAGCTGTACGTCATTAAATTATTAAATTATTTCGAATATAAACGAGTAAAATATCAGTCTAAAGAATAGACAAAACATATCCAAACTTGCAAAAGCTGCGTTATCTTAGAAAATGTACGTAATAAGTTGAATGTTTTTTCTTTGCAGAATAAATTATAATTTAACCAAAAGCCTAAAACTCGTTCACATACGCGTTTTTTAATATCTAAACGCAATTAGTTGTGAAGAAAAAAAATAGTATCTAATAGTTAGAAAATGAATGAAGTGTATAATTACAAAGTAATTACGAAAAGAAGCACGATCCATATAAGAAGAATGGGCATCTCTATTTTAGTGCAGCATTCAAGCCACTTTCGCTTAATGACCATTACACGTTCAGACCAAATAAACATATTCACAACAATTTCTTAAGAACAGGACTCAATGTGGGAGGAACAACTTTCCTAATTAGACAAATACAAGCTTAACGTAACGTCTATATATCTACATAGGCGGGTAACATACAGATTTACTAGTTTCTAACAGAAATACGTGCAACTTAATGTATTTACGCGCCACTGACTGCAATCTGCAATACAAACAATATAAAAGCAACAATGATTGGAAGTAGACGTGCTATAGATAAATGAACAATGTGGGTGGAAAATCCTCAGCTTTTGTTCTTATTAATCAAGAAAACGCAGTTGAGAAATACGAGACAAAGAGTAAAGTCAATACGAAAATAATGAGTGTGGAAAGGGGAATTAAAAAAAGGGACAGTATAAGTAATGATACTGGATAAGTGGTATTATGTAACAGAACCAAACGTTCACAATAGCATGCCAATATCTCAAGTTTTAAAGGTGACAAAAACATGTGAGGACACGTCCAGTTCATTAGTCTAGGGTCCCCTACGTTGTTCTATGTCTAAGTCAGCAAATCGGGTTGCGAAAGTTGATCAATTACGGATAGGTAATTAGTTTGATGTCGGGGAAAGTTTAAAAGGTGACTAATAAATTTCCCTTTATGGAAAGGTTACCAAAACAAAAAATTCAATCAACCGCAACATCGTAAATGCAAATAATGAAGCTGAAATTCTAATGTAATTTTTTTTGTAAAGGATTGTCTTCTAAATGTACAAGCTGAAAGGTTTTTAAACATTTTCCATAGTTCGCACTTTATTCCCATTTATAAATTCAAGTTGATAGAAATAAAGTATATGGATAAAAATAATTTTTTCCAAAGTAGTCTTACTTATTATTAATTAATTACAAATATTTATTTTTTGTGGGTTTCAAACCGTGTACCTATTTTACGATTAATTATACAAAATTTATACGTTTCGGTAAATTGTCAAAACAAGTTGATAAAATATGAAAAAGCCTTTTATGTTAGTTGAACATATTTGAAAGTCAACTATGAAAACTAAATTTAATTTTATTAAAGATTAGCTAAATTTTTAAATAAATTAAATATTACCTCTATCATTGAGCGCTTATACGAAACCATTAAGATACTACGTAAAGCAAAACCTCCCTACCGAGTTAGTTGGACCTGTGATAACACTGTTGAAATATATTAAAAATAGTAAAGTCACTAGATAGAATAAAGTACCGCAAATGCATGTTCCAATGTGGTAGAGAGAGAACTACATTTTCTGGCCACAACATGGCTGCCTGACAGAGAATATGACGTGCATTTGAAACGCGTCAAACGATCGTCTTTGGTTTTGATTATTTTATTAGTCGTTCTGTTAGTGGCGAATGTGTGCACGTAGAAAGCTTTGGAAGTTGGGAATTGTGCTGGAAAACAGTAAAGATGCCAAGTTGTTGGGTTTGTCGACGAATTTGGATATTAATGTTTTTTAATTTTTGCCATAAAAAGACGCGGAACGACGCAGTATCTGGTTGCATTTAATATGGAAACATAAATGATAACTCTAGAATATGCGACGTAAGTTTTTTCAATATTTTATTTTACAAATTAATACAATAAAAGTACTATCATATTTTTCTAAAGAGGCATTTGAAACGAAAAGAATTGATGGAAAGAGAAAATTGAAGCCCAATGCTATACCCAATCTTTGTCAAGAATCTCTCTATCAGTGTGTTTCGGAAGACATACAAATGTCTGAAAAGGGACTGTGCTAGAAAGTGGTCAAGACGACGTTCACGACGTGACCGTGATGGAATCAGAAAATAGTCCTGGCAGTGATGGTGAAGACGACTTTGAGCCTAATGTGAATAGTTTACTGTTGAGTGCCCCTTCATGTGATGGATAGGAACAACTCATTGATAATTTGCGCGCACATATGAAGAAAGCTCTATGCGAGCGTAATAAGTACAAACGGGAATTGAAGAATGCCTTAAAAAATTTGGACGACTGCTTCAACAAGGATCGGGTGCATTACATGAAAAACGGAAATACAAGGGGTCATTTATGGTCTGAAAATACTATGAGCAAGACCCTGAAATTATATGTTTCTTGTGGAGCTAAGGGCTATGAAGAGATAAGACGTCAACATATTCCTCTCTCTAGCATAAGAACTATTCAATTTCGCATCAGGAACATTCAACTTAATCCAGGCATCTTAGAAGATACTTACAAAAGGTTTGTATACACCGACTGCTCACTGAATTCAGTTTATTAAATCATTTTATGGATGTTTAAGATGAGTTGGAAACATTTATATTGTTGACTACAATTTTGAGATCCATTTGTAGCTTGTATCATTTCATTCTAGTACATGAAAATATGTTTTTATTATTTTAGGTGGCGATATTTAGAGAGGAAGAAAAACATGCCGCGTTACTAGTGGATGAAATTGCGATACATCCAGGTCTCCAAATCGATCCGTCAACTGGGGCGACCAACAATGAAAAATGCTGCTGGTGGCTACAGTGACTATGCAACACACGCTCTAGTATTCATGGTCGGTGGAGTGAGCACTCGTTGGAAACAAGCTATAGCATACAAGTATACAGGAAGCTCTTTCTCTGCAGAAGAAATGCAAGACAAACTATTTGCCATAATTTATAAATGCCATGATGTGAGGCTGAACATAAAAGCAATAATTTCGGACATGGAAGGTCAGAATAGGGGATTTTGGAAATGAATGAACATTAATGCTAGTAATGCCAGACTGTACATGTTTTCAAAAATATTGCTGCCGCTTTGACCAATGGAAGGAAATTTTATATCAATATCTCTATAGTAGAATGAGAGCAGTTGCCGTCACATGTCTTTTTCATAGAAGCCATTAAAAAGTTTTTGAATTGGACCAAAAGGACCCTCTGAAATTGTGCCCTAGGTTGAAACACAAAGTCATCACTCCGTCCCATTTTGAGAAGATGAATGTGTCACTAAGTGTGGTTCTTTTACATCATGATGTGGGAGCAGCCATTTATTATCATATTGCGAAAAAGAATAGTGGTCCACAACATGGTACAACAGCGTGGTTTGTTACCCTAATGTACAAATGGTTTAAACTTATGACTGGACGCTGCTTTACATATTATGCTCTTTCACGTGCGAATATAGAAACTTATGAAGCTACACTAACTTTTTTTGAAGACTTCATCAACATTACACGCAACATTACAGTGGACGATAATGTTTGGAAGCCGTTTCAAACTGGAATGCTCTTATCAACGCAATGTGCCATCGATTTGCAACGAGTGTATCTTAATGATGCAAAATTTAAACCTGTTTAGCTGGTATCGGAATTTTTTTAATTCTTAAAAGAACTAAAAGTTGTAATAAACGTACATCAACACTGAACGTGCAGTTTTTGTTTTAACTTAGATTTAATTAAAATTGTTCAAATAAGCCCACCAGTATAACCTAGCTTTCTTAGTGTACAAGTACGAGCACGCCATGACAGACCACCGCCCGACCGGTTTTACCATTATTGTGATTCATCAGGAGTGGGTAGATCTGTCATGGAATAACCAATTTTTTGAGAAATATAATTTTCTTATTTTTATACATTAGATTCAATTATTAATGGCATAACCAATTAGAAAATATCTAAATTTACATTAGTTTATGGACCTCTGGTATTTACCGCTTGTGGCTTTTGTGTCCTGAACTTTGCAATCAGTTAAATACAGTGTTATAGCTCTGACACTGTGACCAGTATGTGCAACGCGGTTAAAAATGGCGTCTATGAATCTTTCGTCGGTCTTCCCAAGTTGACAAGGCGAGACAATTATGATATATGAATGTTCATATTCGTGACAGCCAGGGTGCAAAATCGTTATGGGAAACGTTAAAAACGATGTATGCAGATACAGACTTTACGCGTAAGATTTATTAGTTGCGAACCTTGATATCCTTGCGCTTAGAAAATTGTGAAAGCATGGAGTCGTATGTTACAAAGTTGTCCCAACTCATCAAAATTAAAGAAAACTGGTTTTTCATTGATGAGAAATGGATAGGTTCTTTACTTTTGGCAGGGTTGCCAGAGAAGTTTTCCTCGACGATTATGGCAATAGAGCACGGCGGAATTAGGATAACTGAGAATATTAAAACTAAATTACTCGGCATGACCTAAGCAGGTGCTCAGAAGTCTACAGGGTCGGCTTTTGTTGCTGCAAAGCCCAACTATGGTAAAAGAAGGACCACAAAAAAGACAATTCAAAATTGCAAAATGTAGTGTAACAGATGCAAGAGTTTTTGCTATAAGTGCCCCAAGGCAAACAGTGAAAACTCAGATGGCAGTTCAAAATCAAGTAACACAAAAAAGATGTCAGTGCTCTGAGTGCGGTCTTTATAAGTGGAGATTTCAATAGCAGGGATTGGTACCTTGATTCTGAGGCAAGCTATCATGTGACAGGTAAGCAGAGCTGAAAACGTGATTTTCAGGACGTGACTGGACCAAGGAGATCACTATACCTGATCACGCCAAGCTACCAGTACTAGGCACGGGAAACATTCAACTTACAACCATTGTAAATCGGAAAAAAGCATTACATAGAAGATAAAAACGTCTTATACGTTCCTGGAGTGACAACCAATTTATTATCTGTTGGTCAAATAATTAAAAATGGAAAGAAGGTGAATTTTGACAATAAAGGTTGTGAGGTTATTAACAGTAGTGGGGATCTTATAGCGACTATAATGCTTATAAATTGCTTAGAAGTTTATCCCTAGGTAGTGAGGAACGTGATGCGATGGACTCCGCTAATGCAGTTATAAATCTGACAGTTTAAAAGGATGTATGGCATCATTTAAACTTTCAAGGTTTGACAGCCATGCAAACTCAATTCTGTTGAAGGTATACAGAGTATGGAAGCAAGTGTTCGCCCAAATAAATTGTGTCACCTGGTCCGAAGGGAAACACTGACTAGTCAAGATACCATTAGACGTGCTACATACTGACCTATGCGGACCTATGGAAAAGGGGTCTCTAGGACGTTCAAAATATTTTCTATTTCTTGAGGATTATTTTAGCAGGTAAGCACATTTTTGAAAGTTAAAGATGAAGGCCTTGAGTTGTTCTAAAGAATCTAAACAGCTTGTTGAAACTCAAACTGGTCGAAATCAGAAATGTTTACGTTCAGGCAATGGTGGAGAATTTTGTGGGGTCGTTTTGAACAATATCTCAAAACGGATGGGATGGTACATCAAAAGACAAACCCCATATAACCCAGCAAAACGGAATGTGTGAACGTATGAACAGGGCAGTTACCGAGAAAGCCAGATATTTATTATTTGATTCAGATACGTCAAAATTGTTTGGACCAGGGCCAACAATACCGCTATCTACTTAGGGAATAGGCGTATATCTGGCCCATAGTTAAAATTCAGTACTGGCTATACGGAGAACAGCATTGCCGATATGATATTTTTAAATAATATTATTTTACCAAATGCTTTTTAAATTCAGCCCGCGAAAGGTCTAGCAACCATGTCACGATCTTTTCCATTTAAAATACATTATCGTATGCTTCCACACTGAATTATAACTGTGGGCCAGAGTATAGAGGGCTAGAGTTTAAAACACCATATGAGCTTTAGTATGGAAAGAAGCCAGAGATCAGCAATATTAAAATTTTTGGTACCGAAGTTATGGTTCATATACAGAAATCCATAAGTGGGCCAAGAAGTAAAAAAATGATATTAGTTGGTTGTGGAGATAACATCAAGGGACATAAGCTATATGATCCTATTGATAGAAGTCATCTTAAGCAGAGATGTCATTATCAATAAAAGTAAACCATGGAAACGACGATTAGTCATGTTCATAGCTCAAACAAGGAAAACCAGGAAAACCCAGATTTAGTGGGGAAAGTGAAGGTGCTGATGAGGGCCTGCGAGCTTAAAGTCAGATGATGAAATACCTGTGATCCCAAGAAGATCAGGACGAATCAAAGTCCTAAACAGAAGGCTAGAGGATTATGTTACTTACATATGCCAGAGTGACATAGGTGTGAAGGATATGCCATTGAGTATCGAGGAAGCCTTATCAAGACCTGACAAGGAAAGGTGGTAGCAAGCCATGCTGGAGGAGAAACAATCATTCGAAGAGAATGATACCTGGGATTTAGTAGACTTACCAAGCTATAGTACTATTGTGAGATGCTAGTGAGTGTTCAAGATCACGAATGGTGATTCTGATAGTGATCATGTGTATCGGGCATGGTTAGTAGCGAAAGGTTTCACGCAGAAACAAGGGCTGGACTATGATGAGACTTTTCGCCCGATTAAACGACCTGAGAACAAGGTATTCAAATTGAAAAAGGCTGTTTACGGGCTCAAACAGAGTAGCAGAGCACGGAATACAAGAGTAAATAAAGTTTTGTTAGAAATAAATTACTCTAAATCTATATATGAGACATGCCTTTATATCAAAAAAGATAATGCATCTTTAACAATCGTTGACTTATATGTTCACGATTTTTTGTGTTTGAAAATAACACTAAAGAAATTGAGTTTCTGAAATATCATTTATGCAGCTATTTCAAAATTAAGGATTTGAGGCAGGCTAAGCAGTTTTGGGAGTAAGAATAAGACAAAAAACAATACTTCATTATCGTTCAAAACGCATAGATATCATTTTATTCGGGAAACAGTAACTAATAATATTATTGCTTCGAATTATTAGTATTAGGTTATCTATGTTAGTAGTGTTCTTACTTGTAATCATTTTGTTTTTTTTATTTTTAATAAGTGGTGGTGTCGAAATATATTCAAAATAGGAGCATATTGCGCCATCTGTGTATAAAAATATGTAAGTACATTGTAAATCAAATAGTGTGATGGTATCGGAAAATTATTTTTGACATTCTTAAAAAATAAAAGTTGTAATAAACGTACATCAACACTGACCGTGCAGTTTGTTTATTTTAACTTAGATTTAGCAAGTTGTTAATGGCATAATCAATTAGAAAGTATCTACATTAACATCAAACGCAACCTACGTAGCATTATGGAGAGGGGGTAATAGATACGATCCCCGTTATCGACTACCTTGTATGAGGTTTTTCAGGGGTTTTCCCCATACACGTATAGCGACATGATCACTGCGTATACGCACATCATGTGCGGCTGTTTAGGCGAATGCTCTGGTGGTATTTCCCCTTAGAATCCTAAACACCATTCAATACTTAATTCCGCCATGAGTATATACGTAATGTAGATACAGGGTGTCCGGAAATTGTACGTCAACGCTAGGAGGTGATTCTTCACAAGAAATTAGGATCATACAGTCCTATAACAATTTTTCGAAAACTAAATATTAACAGAGATACAGGGTGTCAAAAATATTTCGTTGCTTTAGATATCCTTAGATAACATTTTCATGCGTTAACGCTACTACTCATAAATACAAAATTTATTTACCAACTGCATTATGAAGTAAAAATTTTTTAATCACTACAAAGTGAATAACGTGTTAAATGCACATTTTTCGATGCTCTTACAATAAGTTCTCGAAATGTTGTCCCTCCATTTCGACACACAAATTCATTATTCTCAAAATGTTGCGATGAACCCTGAAGAATATAACCACCTTTGATATTATTATTGCGAAACTGATTGTGCGATTTTTCTCCCGGAGGTCTGCGTTTCTCGGTCTCGCGACGCTCTTGAGTGACGCGAATGTAGACCTCCGGAAGAAAAATCGCACGTCCTTGTAAGATCTAGAGGTCTAACATTTGGCACAGATAGTCACAAAGCACCAGAGTACCCAGAGAGCGTCTCGCAGGAAAAATTCTGGAGGTACATAAAGTTAAGACTGCCAGCCCTAAGTAGCAGCGTCAACGGCAACTTTAGGTGCCTCCAGAACTTTTCTCATTGCATTGAGGACGCTCTGTCCATTTTGTAGATACTATAGCCCCTTGTGACCCTCTGAGCCAAATAGATCTCACAGAACCGGCTGTGCGATTTTTCTCCTGGAGGTATACATTAGTCGGCACTCTAGAACCTCGCGACGCTTCTAACAAACACATGAGGTACTTTTGGTTGCCGATTGGTTTTCTACGCCCCGAAATACGAATTTTGGCCGGAATCCGCGAGCTTCACCAAAACTGCAAATTTTAACAAAATCTTAAGACGTTAAAATCTTTTTGTGCGTAGATTAAGGCATTTCTACAAGAATGGAATTTCAGTAATAGTTCACCCCTAGGTTCCGTAAAAACAAAAGAAGAGGTTACATAGTTATCCTAAGAAAATTATAATTAAAACTATTTAATTTCTAACCTCTCTCTGATATGAAGTTTTAAACGTCTGTTTGCCATAGATAATTGTATTTGTTTTTACAATGTTGCCTATTTTCGTAATAAACTTATTATAAAAGAGGTTGCATAATTATCCTAAAATGTTATTAAAATTATTTCATTTCTTTTAATTTGCATTCTGTAGGTTGGAAGGTCGTGTGGTGTTTTACGCCAGATTTTTAATTGTTTCCCGTGTTTGTTTTAGTTTACTAACAATTTTTGCCAAGAATGACAGATCTATTTTTCTTACGTGTTTTCTGCTTTCGAACTTGATTTGTAGGTATCCCACTTCTGGTTTTGTTAACTTTTTCTATTTTCATTCCTATAAACTACTCTTTTATTAATTTAAACACCCTATTTTCAAAATAAACTCTCATTGTAATACATACACGCTCTTCTATCAAAGATACTAACTACTCTTGACAGTGTTGCCAACTACTTATCCAAAAACTCTTACATTCATTTTTTATCAGTTTTATCACGATACTTAGTACACACAAATGATCACAACAGAATAAATAACCTGAAGCAGCGTTAACGCATGAAAATGTTTGGAGTCGTTTTTCTAAGAATCGGTTCATTTTATCGTATCGCAACAAGAGATATTTTTGTGAATCATTTTGGACGCTCTTCAACATGGTGCTGTTGAAATCCATAAAGTGGGAAACAAAAGTTGTTGGCTGTAGACCGACCGAGCTGGTAGAATTGTGGTGACACGATCTGCTTAGCATTCGGGAGGTAATGGTTCGATTCCGTTACCGTCTACCCTGTACGAGGTTTTTAAGGGGTTTTCCTCATTTACATATAACGGCATGGTCACTGCGTATATACACACCATGTGCGGCTATTCAGGCGAATGCTGGGGTAGTATCTTCCCCTCAGAACCCTAACTCCTTCCTTCTGATCCTATCCTGACAGTACCTATCCTTAATCCCACCATACTTAATATATGTATGTTGTGAATCCATGACTGTGGCTGAAGGAGCTTGGAAAGCACAAATATCCGGCCCTCCCCTTGGGGAGGGAATAAAATGTGGTCTTTTTCCTTTTCGGCTATAGACCGAAGATTAAGATCAGATTAGGCCCTTTGGAATTGCAGTATTTGCATCATTTGGAATCTACAAGGGCACTAGCAATACATGTGGAAGATTTGAAAAATCAAATCACTAATAAAAATTATCTAAGAATACTAAAGAAAAAAGTTGATACCCTGTATCTCGGTTAATACTGAGTTTTCGAAAAATTGATATATGACTTTATCGCCCTAGTATTGTCATTCAATGAACGTAACCAACACAACTTTAAAAATAATAAACAATATAGTTGATCAAATGAAAGGGTCTTTTAATATTTCTTTTAGGTCTTTCTGGGAACGGTGCTTCATCAGATACCTCAAATTTTGACGACGCAGATTGGGATATAATAGGCTCACAATTTGGTGTTTTGATTTAAACTAACAGGTGAATTTACACTCACTTCAGAATCACCGCTAGAACTGTTAAAACTAAGCCATTCTGTTTATCTGATGGTTCGAAAGGGACTAATGCTGGAATCAACCGACTTGGTTGGAGCTGGTATTAAATTTCATCTGTATATAAACAGAATTAGATTCTATCAAGTACGCACGAGGTTCTTCACAAATTTCTATTATTTTGGCATATACCTAAGGTTTGTTACCAAAACATAATCTCTTTTAAATCTCACGTTTTTGCCCGATGTCTAATATTACACTTTTATGCTTCGATCTACATTCCTTTTCTTTTACGGAATTTAAGTCTACTTGACAATTTAGTTGAGTAGGCAACATTGGCAGGAAAGCTCTAATTTTTTGCCGTACAATACCTCAGCGGGTAAAAGCCGCATTCCAAAAGTGTAGCTTGATAAGTATCATCTTTATTAATTTTTGCCAGCCGTTAGACTAGACTAGAAAATGGGACAACTTGTTATCAGTTTAAAGTCATATTCTTTAGCGAAATTTTGAAATTCACTTATAAATTATGGACCATTGTCGGAACGTGCTATTTTGCAAATGCCATAATGCGAAAAATTTTTACCTTTGCAATAATTACTGATTCGGCCATCTTAGATAGCTTAAAAATTTTGTTTAATTAAAGTTATTATTGCGTACCAATCGTCGCTGTATTTGTTGCCTTCTCAAATCTTCGTCGCATTAAACTTCATTGGTGTAAAGTTGTTCATATATATATATATATATATATATATATATATATATATATATATATATATATATATATATAAGCGGTAGCGAGGTACGAAATTGGTTAGTTCCTGCCCGCTCTTTGGCGAGGTGTTCAGTTAGTTGCCTGCGAGTCCGCCCCGACCTAGTTATTTCCTACCGTTCCGTCTTCCTGAGTCCACCAGCCTAGTTAACCGCGCCCGCTTCATTCGTCTAAGATCCACTTGGGGTAAGTCTCAGAGTCTATATTAATTATATCACCGCCTGCAGTGACAGATTTCCTTTCTGTCCATGCTGGACTTATAGAACGATCTTGTAGATCTATAAAACACCGCTACACCTAATTACACAGACTCAGTCCCTGGTGCGTTAGCCCGCGGATACACACATATAAATACACAAGGCATTCTTTACTTTTGGGAGTGATTCCCGTAAGGTATTGAGATCTGTCCAAAAAAAGGATTATCCCCTAAGGCGTATGCCTTTAGAGGTGATTCGTTTACTGAGTCCGTGACTAAGGCGTAGATCTAGCTATCCTGTTAATTAACCCGAGGTGAGACCGCCCGTTGGGGAGATTATACTAGAAACAAACACATACACCTATCGTAAACGCGACCGAACTAAGAAATTGGCATATTATAGGCAAAAGATCGTACCGATATAATCATCAGAAGTTAAATCCTGTTAGATTAGTCCGACCACAGGTTTGATAAAACCACGAAGCCTGTATACCTAATCTGATTCAATTTGGATAATCCTCCGGTGAATCTAGTTATCGGAAAACAGACCACATGTAAATTATCTAAAGATCAAAGTTTACATAAAAAGGGATTGTGAATTTCCTTAATCATTATTCTCAAACTACGTCCTGTACATAAGATAGGATTTTCCAGAAACGGTTTAAAAGAATCTCAATTAAATAAATAAAGTGAGTCAGTTTACATCTGACACTAACGTCTCGACTTGATTAGAGCATAGTTACAAATTGGCAACCCTAACGTCTGAGTTTACATTTTACACGAATTCAAATTAAATAAAGTAAAGGAAATATGGGGCGAGTTGCCTTGTTTACACTATCAAATGGAGCTACTAGATCAACAAATACCGCTACCATTTTCCCCCTTTTCTCTTCTAATTCCTTATTTGCCATGTGTTTCAGTATGTATACATTATCTATTGTACTTATTCCTTTCCTAAATCCTGCCTGTCCATCTGGTATCAGATTCTTTTCTTCTATTTCCTTCTTCAACCTTTCTTCCAGTACAGTCGAGTATATATTGTATGCCGTGTTTAGTAGTGTGATTCCTCTGTAATTTATCGCTTGTTTTTGTCCCCAACGAAGAAATACTGGTAAGCTTTGACATTGTGAGTCTATTTACAAATGTGCCTACCGATAAGGCACTAACTATCATAAGGGACAAGCTGGAAAAGGATGAAACGTTTAGACGAACGCACGCAACTCTCGGTAAACACAATAATGGAACTTCTGACAATATGCATTAGAACTACATATTTTCAGGTAAAAGACAAATTCTACCAACAAGAGTTTGGGATGGCGATGGGTTCCCATTATTACCCATAGTGAGCATATATATATATATATATATATATATATATATATATATGGAAGACTTTGAAGACCAAGCGATATCACAAAGAAACCAAGGATGTGGCTTAGATACGTGGACGACACTTTCGTAGTTTGGCAACACGGCAAGCATAAGCTAGATGAATTCCTAGATCATCTAAATAGCCGCGCACCCTCCATAAAATTCACAATGGAATTGAGTCGGAACAAAACTGCCATTCCGGGATGTACTTGTACACAGCAATGATAACACTTTCACGATAAATGTATACACGAAACCTACACACACGGGGAGATACCTACACTACACCCCAATCACCACAAAAACGTGGTAAAATGCTTGTACGATAGAGCAAAAACAATATGCTCAAAACAAGAGGACCTGAACAAAGAAAAGAAAATATCGCTAGAACACTCAAAGAAAATGGCTACCCTAATCTAACACCTAACCTAAACAGGAAAGGGTAACCGAAAAGAAGAACCTAAATATACAGCGATAATACCATATATACAAGGTACCTCAGACGAAATACGAAGGATAGGCATCAAATACAAGATACGTACTGCCTTCAAATCGACCAGAACGCTCAGGGAATACTAACCAAAACCAAACCATACAATGAAGATGAAAATTCTAAGAATTGTGTATACAACCTACCATGCGAATGCGGCAGAGCATACATAGAAGAGAGCAGTAGACCACTCAAAGTGAAAACGCAGGAACATAAGAACAGCGTCAGCAAGGGCGAAACAGAAAGATCAAGAATCGCCGAACATGTCTGGAACGAAGACCACCGCATCCAATGGGATAACATTCAGATAGTGGCAAAGGACGAGAACAAAACTCGTCTGAAACTCAAAGAAGCCACATACATGGCACTAGCAGAAAATCCAATAAGCCAAGCTAGTGTAGAAATGAAACCCATATGGATTCCAATAATGCGCGAAGAGCTTACGCGCAATACATCTGAACAAGAAGTTACGGCACAACATTCGCAATAAACTTCTGCGCAACCACGAAAAAGATTTATATATATATACATATATATATATATATATATATATATATATATATATATATATATATATATATATATATATATAATATACAGTGCTAGTCAAAAGTCCCCTCCCCCCCTTGTATCTTTTGAACGGTTTTACTTATACTAATAAAATTTGGAGGGTGAATATAAACGAATATAAGCTTCTCAACTAGTCATTACAAGTGACGTAACAGTCATATATGACGTCACATGGCCACAGTGACCAATAATTTTAAATAGTACCTTATGGTAAGTGACATCTCGTTTGAAAGGTATTAAAATTACCAATTCAGTAATACTAATTTTGTTAGGGTTTAGGTTCATTTTGATAGAAAAATTAAATAAATACTAAAATTAACGTTTGGCATTTAATTAATCAAGATTGTAAAGTCTGCCTCTGGTTAATTGTCAAAAAGTTGACGTTTCTTAATTCTCTCGTTGTTATTACTTTGATAAGTTTTTATACCTTGACTATTCAGTTTAATTATTCTTTAACGCGACGTTTAAGAGTCTACATAGACAAAATGGTACGTACGGTAGCCGACAAAGTAGCAGCTATCTTAATAATTGGTGAATGTAGAAACAATTTCCATGCAGCGGAACGTCTTTTAATGAGAGGTTTACGCTACAGCATCTGGCAGTATGGACATTTTGAAACAAAGAATTGTTGAAGAGTGTAGAGCAATTTCCGCAGACACATTTGAACTAGTACGACAAGAGTTTAGCAATAGGATGCATTACTGTCAGGAATTAAGTGGAGCACATTTCCAACATTTACTATAAGAATTGGTCCTTGAATCTTGATTAATTAAATGCCAAACTATAATTTTTGTGTTTATTTAATTTTTCTATCAAAATCAACCTAAACCCTAACAAAATTAGTATTACTGAATAGGTAATTTTAATACCTTTCAAACGAGATGTCACTTGCCATAAGGTACTATTTAAAATTATTGGTCACCCTGTGACGTCATATATGACTATTACGTCACTTGTCATGATTAGTTGAGAAGCTTATATCCGTTTATATTCACCCTGCAAATTTCATTAGTATAAGTAAAACCGTTCAAAAGATACAAGGGGAGGGACTTTTGACTAGCATTGTATATATATATATATATATATATATATATATATATATATATATATATATATATATAAAGCTCTAAAAATATATATATTGGATTACTCAGTGGCTCAGCGGTAAAGGCGTCAGACTAGTAAGTGAAAGGTACCAAGTTCGAATCTGAGAGTAGTCAAGTGCTTGGGAAAAATTATATATAACATATGAATTCGACTCAAGTGCGAAAACAGTTCTTCTCAGGACTAAGCCTTCCGAAACGTCGCGCTCAAAAACTAAAACTGTGGAAATAGGCCGATCAACTCCACTAATAGGAAACCACAGTTGCAAAACACTTATAATACTGAATATATATCCTTCTCTCCATCTCTCCGGGAATCCTTCCTCTCTCTATATTTTATTTACTATTTCCGTCATCCTTTTTGCTACCTTTTCTCCTCCATATATCCACTGTATTGCCTCTATTACTTCCTCTTCTTTTATTCCTTCTCCTTCCTGTATATCCCCTACCCAGTACGTTCCTAAAATATCTCTCTCATTCGTTTATTTGTATTCGCGTTTGTGCCCATCTTCTCTTCTTTTCTTTCTTTAGATATTTCCATACGTCCTCTTCACTTTTTATATTCCTAATCTGTTCATCATTTTTATTTTTGTTTTCTTCTTTTTTGCCCCTGCATATTTTCTTGTATTTCTGTACTGCTTCTTTATATTCCTCTTTTCCTACTTTCCCTGTCTTGGCCGCCTTGTATTCTCTGTCCCACCATTGCTTCCAACCCGTTTTCTCCCCCTTCCAACTTCTAAACTTGCCTTTCTCCGTTGCTTCCTCCATTCTCTCTCTCATTTCTTCCATACTTTCCTGTACTCCTTTCCCTTCCCATCTTGTCTTTTCCATTTTTTCTTTGTACCTTTTTATACCTCCTTGTGTCCATACCTTCTTGGTTGTGAATTCCTCTACTTTTCTCATCTCCTCTCCTGCTCTCCCATTATCATTTCCAAGGGCTGATGATCTGATTCGATCCTCTCCCCTACCCTAAATATCTTCACTTGTTCCTCCACCTCTGCATTCGTTATTATATAGTCTATTATTGATTCTCTCCTTGTTCCTATGTATGTATACTCTCCTCTCTCTCTTTCCTCTGTATTCCCATTCATTATTTCCCACCTCCTTTCGTTGCACACTTCTATCAGCTCTTTTTCTTCCATATTTAACACTTTATCTTTGGTCTGCCTATTTTCCATCCCTCCTCTCTTCTCGTGTAGCCCCCTTCTTCCCCCATTCTCGCGTTAAAATCTCCCTCCTATTATTATCATCCCTTCCCCCTCTCTTCTATCAACTCCTCTAAGTTTCTCTTTCATCTTTTTACTGTATACCGTCACTATTACATTCATTAAGGCCAATTATGTACACAAAGAAGAAAAAGAAATTATCTCGTACAAACTCACGTTCATGCTTTATCAAAAATGTGTCCTACGGATAACTCAACACAGTGCGTTCGAATCATCTCACAAAGTCTGAGAAAGTGACAACATTACTAACAAATAGGGTATGATATCGATAATTTTTGCTTATTAGTGTTCATTATAATTTGTATAATGTATGTAAAACAAATGAGCGCACAAGATGTATTGTTGTTTTGAATATTTATTGCTGAAAACTTACCGCTAACTCTACATTGAATATGCAACATCTCTTGCTTCTCAGCTACTGCTAATATTAAATGCGCCGATAAAGGAAATTAACATCTCGTGAAAGATAATTCATCCGACAGTTAAAATATCGTCTACTATGATAAATGGCCATTAATGCTATAATGATTAGATTAGGAATGTTCCGAGCTGAACTAACAATGAGATAATGTAAACAGTAACTCCACTATTTTACACGTTCAGAAATAAAACGTTTCCTTCAAATTTTCCCAACGTGAAAACGATCACGCTTCAGAGTTGAAAACCATGCGAAACTATAAAACATACGCAATTTTCTATACTTTTCAATAGTAGTCTTTGAATCACGATTCTTGTAACCCCACTTATAGGTAAAACCTTTTCTCCTACCACGTAAACCTTTAGAGAAATTACCTCGTAACGTTCGTATAGGTCCATCAAAGCTTGTGTAGAATTTAAAAAAAAAGTATTGGAAAACACATTCTACAAATAACTTGCCTTGAACATTCAATGCACTTAGGAAATAAATTAAATCTGTCAGAAGCATCATCATAATTCAATCAACGGATGCTTTGAATGTAATATTGAGAAGCTTTATTAATCACATACACAGAAATTCTATTCTAAGTATAACACGCATCAGCACTCAGACATTAACCCGTACGTTTCTTTACAGGAAGTTATGTTAGATATTTCAGTTCAGACAATCAAATATATCTCAGCATTAGAAAACATGTATGTAAACAATTTTACATTTTTCTGGCTTCTGTCTGCATCTTTAAAAACGGTATTTATAGTATATCTATGGAAATTGTATGTTTTGTATAACTAGAACGAATCCCCCAAATGCTGATTACACGGACGAGAGTCTTCAACTTAAAATACATGATCTAAGCAAGAAAAAAACACGAAAAACAGGCGGAATTAAACACATCCGTGTCTTGAATTAATCAAACTCTGACTCATTCTTAATTGAACAAATTTGGTTCGAGTCTACTTTCGCGGATTGTATAATATGAAATATATGTAAACTAATTACATAATCGCGCGAATGAGATTACAACACAAATTTTAATGTAATACCCACACATACACTTAATACATTATGTATTCTAGTACGAGTCAAAGAAGGGAAGAGCGTAACAGGAGTTAAATATTTCTTGCTTCTCAAAGAGGGCAAGGTATGCTAAGTAGCACTTTGCTTTTGAGGGTGTTAATCCTTCCACCGCACAAAGATTTATTGTTATTACCTTTAAGTCTTTAAAGTCTATAAGGAATAAATTATACCGTAGGTTTTCAAAACAAAAGGTTTAGAGAAATGCATGAAATGCAGAGAATATATCATCTTCATTGTTCACAATATTTTTCTGAAAATATACAAAAAGAGGGATTTTTAAATGTTTTTCTTATAAAAGACTTTTTCATCTTTAAGGATATAATGTTATAAAATATAGGAAAGGAAGATTAATGGAAAAGACAATCCAAATCTCAACATTTTGATGTATAAAGAATCTGTCAACGAATACATCTTAGATAACGAGGGAGACCACGATGACAGGCAAGTATAGTAAAAACTTCCCCGATCAATAACATTAGCAGACATTAGTGAAAATGAGAAGGAAAATAAGAAACACTATATTCTCTGTAAAAAAGGTGCACAGATTATGAAGTGAAGCCATTAGTATAGGAAACCCCATAAAAGTATTTTGACCCCAATAAAAAATGGGTAATGCAGTAGTCAAGAGGTAGGTGGTAAATTGTTATTATACAGTCATATCGTAGGCTTATAGTAGGTAAGGCAGGTATTATCTTAAAATATATACTCATCGACAAGTCCTAATAATAGTGTTCTCCTTAATCCATTCATAAATATTTATCCCTGAGGTATCGTGTGTAGGTTAGCTTTACATTCTCGTAATCCACTTTATGAAGGCTATGAATAGAACGTTATTGTTTTGTAAATAGAATTTATACAGTACACAAGTTGACAGAAAGTGTATTGACGTTTATTAATGTATTGTTTATTTCTAAAGCAACATCACTGCGGATGACACCCTTACATTTCCTTGATTTGATAAAGAGTACTCTTTTATTTCAACAGTACGATTACTTTGACGGTTTTAGTGTCATTGTATACTTAAATATTTATAAAATATGCGTATTTACCTACAATTATAATAGATTTTTTTTTAATTTTGTAATTTATTATGTAACGAACAATATAAACATTGAAATATATACAGTGTGTCCAAAATTGGTCTGTGCAGTATTGCTATCTTGGAAACTATAAGAGATCGAAAGACGGATAAGTGGAGAAAGTTTTATAGAATTTTGAGCCCACTAAAATGCCATTCTGAAATCAAGGCTATCTCAATTTTTTTCAAAATATTCGAAAAAAACTGAAAATTGGCAATTTTTATTTTTAGCTATATCTCTTTTATATGAACAGATATAAAAAGATAAATTACACTTTGCCAATGCCACTTTTTATCATCTATTGATTAGTGACAGAAAAAAATTAATCCGACGTTTCGTCGATTAGAGACCATCATCAACTTTTTTCATATGGGCCAGAAATTAGCTAATGGTATAAAATGATTCCTTTTTTATTCTAAATCTAACGATGTATAACACTTAATGATAATTCGACGTTTCGACCCTCATTCTTGACATTTTCAAATATTTATTTTGTTCATGAAATATTTTTGAAAAAAAAACTACCAAAGCAATTTATTCTGCAAATGTACATTTATTTCAACTCATAATTCATAATAGGATGTTTCGACTCATCAAAAGCATCATCGAGTAATCTCTTATGAACCGTAGCTACCTATTCGTAGATAACTAATTAATACGATATCGAAAAGGGCTTTCCAAAACTTGTCTTAAAAATACTCAAATATTTACTTCGTATTCATAAATAAATTGATCAAGCAAAGGAGTGAAAATAATGGGAATATTCAAAAAACACATAGTAGTTATTAGGGTATTATGTTAAATGTTACTCATTTAAACCATAACATTATGACTAAAAAGTTATTAAAATACATTTTAACAATGAATCATACATTTTACAACGCTACAATATCAAATAATTTTTATAGTGTTTTACATTTAACATTAATATGTTAAATGTATTTAACAGGATAATTATAAAACCAACATTAGTTCTACATACTATTATTCAAAATGTCTACCAATTATGTCCATCTTGTTGGAACCACAAATTATTAAATTCATCAGGGAACAGCACAAATGGATGGAATGATTTGGTTTTGCAACATTAAAAGGTATCGTTGCCCTGTTAACGTGTCATAAATAAATGGACTAATCAGACGATTTCTGAAATTAATTGGGAATATTAAAAACTGAGTCGTAGTTTATTTATTAAATGTTACTCGATTAAGTCAAACAAATATATTACTTACCGATCATTCCGCACCACATTAAAACCAAATCGTACTTAAAGTCGGCGTGGATCGCGAATATGTGGATTTTCACGGGCCCAGTAATGATTATTTTTTTTTATTGTTCCATAGTTGGTAAAACGTGTATCATCTGTCCATACAACTTTATCAGAAAAATCAGGTCTTTACGAGGGACCAATTACAAAATTCGATTCTCCTGTAAAAGGTACTTCTTGCAGACCTTGTACAATTGTTGGCTTGTAAGGATGATATTTAACAACTTTCAAAACTTTCTGTACGGTGGATTTTGGAATATGAAACTCCGTCCCACAATTTGGTACTGAAGATTTCGGATTTTCGTCAAAATATTCCAAAATGTTTCTGTTACGATTCTCATTATCGATTACATACTTTTTTGAAAGTAGTTTTTCAAAACTTCCAAATTCTATTAAATTTCTTACTAATATCGTAATAAATAGTTATCTACGAATAGGTAGCTACTGCTCATAAGAGATTACTTGATGATGCTTTTGATGAGTCGAAACGTCCTATTATGAATTATGAGTTGAAATAAATGTATAAATAAAGTTGATGATGGTTTGTAATCGACGAAATGTCGGATTAATTTTTCTATCACCAATCAATAGAGGATAAAAAGTGGCAATGGCATTTTAGTGGGCTCAAAATTCTCTAAAACTTTCTCCATTTAACCGTCTTTGGATTTCTTATAGTTTCCAAGATAGCAATACTGCACAGACCAATTTTGGACACACTGTATTAGGCCAGTCAAGTTAGGGAATGAAGAAAAGGCAACGTGTTACATTTCCTCTCCAAGGAGAAGAGCGAGCTCCTTGAGTTTTCCAAGTTCCTTCAGCTATAGTGATAGATTCCCAACACACATTCATACATTAAGTTGTGATAGGATTACGATTTTCTAGCGATTTACCGTCAAATTGTTGCTGTTGAGTTGAGCTGTATGGATGAATTTGTTTTACTTGTATCGCGACCTTTAAGGATGGTGTGTTTCGAGCTTAAGTTTTTTTGTTTGTGAATTACTATTCCGTAATTTAAGGAATTAACTATGGTAGGAATTAGGTTTGAAATCGTCGGTAATTGGTTCCTAAATTTATTGAGTTTTTCGTAATAATACATTTAAAGTTTGAGAGATTGTTTTCATTATTATTCCCGGTTATTGAATGTTGAGTAACGTTTTATTGGTATATAGTTGAATATAAGTTTAAATAATGTTTATTTCGTTTGATTTCCTTAAAATTTAATAGAAAGTTTTGTAAAATTAAGTAACTTAAAGAAAGAGTGTAGATGTAAATGTATTTGATATCGTTCTGGCGACAAGAAGTCGAGTGATTGCAGTGGTTCAGCTTAATATTGAGTATGTTGGTTTTGAGTCATAAAGATAGAATGTGGGACTAACTGCTTGAACTTAAATGAAAATACAGAAATACTTTTCACGTTGATTCTGCTGACATTTGGAATTTTGAAAATTATCGAGTCCTTACGGTTGAAAACGAAGTTTGTGTGTAGGGGGTATCAAATCTTCTCCTTCCGTTTCTTAATTGGTGGAACTAAATTAAATGAGATTTTTTGTGAGTGGTGGGATTCAAAAATCCAAGATGGATTTTTGGTAATAATTTGGGATTCTGAAACTGACAGCGCTCCCGAGTAGTAGTACTGTGACGTTTGTTGTTACGGCTTAAGGGGTTGATTAGAACGTTGATGTATTGGGCCTTTTGGTGTTTAACGAACGAACTTTCGTGTTGTGAGGGTAGTTATCTACTTTTGAAGAAAACCTGTGAAGGATTTTAAGTGAAATTGTTCAATCACCAAAGGACTAGACCTAGTGCCGATTTCGATTTTACGTAATCAAGTTACCTAGAGATCACCGTCGTGTTATATTAGTGCTTCTGTGACCTCATTGGTTTATGTCGCTTTTGCGGATTTATTAAATTAACGTTCTTGAAGTGCCACTTAATTGCCGTGCGGGCGTGTTGAAGTACAAAGAAACTTTCGCAGAATATTAAAATTATATTTATTTAAATAAAGTTAATGCAGTAACATTTTACCGAGATTCAATCAAGGAATCGTTTGAGTACAAAAACAAATAGTCAACCTTATCACTCATCATCTTGTGTCAGACTAGGAGATTCCGTATCCGTAGTAGCAGTAATCGGTCACCTGGTTCATTTTCGATTGTTGTAACACAGAAGAGGTGCCAATTTAGACAGTAAGGTAGTATAACATTGTGTTTTATTGAGTATTTATAAGATTTCTTGTGTGTACCTCAATTATTTGTTTTGTTAACGAAGGTTTGAAAGCGGAGTCGTGTACCTTTTAAATTAAGTTGTTGCTTTGGTTTATTTATTGTAATTAATCATAATTCTGACGCTTCGCCTTCACACTTCATCTTAGTATTAAAGTGTAATTGACCCTGAAGTAGTGTGGTTAAATAATCCACGAAATATTTAGGTTAAACAATTTAGTACGACGTTACGCAGAATTCTGGCCAGACCTCCGTCGCCAATTAAGAATTTGTTATCCATTCGTATATACGCATTATCGTATGTATACATGTATATTATTTTCTTATCTTATTACAGCTTTGTTTAGGTTTTATAAAATTGTTTTAATTCTGTGAAAACCCTTTTGTGTTACATAAAAGTTTTTTTGCAAATTGCAAGTTTACCGGTAATTTAGAGCTTAAGTTTTAACGTAACGAAGTGACAGTTTCGTTATTGAGTAATAGCGTTAATGATATTCAGTGTTTTATTTGACTTCTAGTTGATTATTAATTCATTTAGAGTGCATTCAACAAAGGTGATTTTTTGTTTTATTAAGATTATTATACCTATAATGCCTAATTATTTACACTGAGGTGTAGTAACGTAACATAACATTATTGAGTGATTAACACGATTTTATTTGTCAGGCGTGTAGTGCTATTTTGAAGCCCTATCTCAGGTGGTATGCTGAGTTGCTGTCCAGTACACCTGGGATTGATTGCGTAGGTAGGCGTATGTTTAGACACGCTATGTACCCGTAATTTTGGCACGACGTCCCTTATTTTGACTACCAAACATTCTGGCCCTAAACCGATCTGATTACGTCTTTATCCTACTTTGACTTACGTACGATTTACTATTCTGGATGTGCAAAATTTATCAACATCATACCCACCCATACGCTGACTAGTCGGTAAAAGGCCAACATTATCTGTAATCCCGTTCTACCACCCGTTTATATCGTTACAAAGTATGTACAGATAGTTGGCCTAAGAATGGGAAGGAACGGAGTTTGGGTTCTGGGGGGAAGTTACTATCCCAGCATTCGCCTGAATAGCCGCATATGATGCGCATATACGCAGTGATCATGCCGCTATATGTGAATGAGGAAAACCCCCTGAAAAAACCTCATACAGGGTAGACGGTAACGGGAATCGAACTAATTATTTCGGTGTCAAGTTAGACGACCAAAAATTGCTATAAAAGTATAGTCAGGTTTGTCTGTTAAAAAGCATTCTTTGAGATGAAAGAAACGGTCCCCCTTATTGAGTTTTTGTTGCTAATACTTTTAAATAAACAATTAATATAGCGCAAACATTTTTCTCACTTATAATTTAAAAACTTTCAAATTTAGACAGTTGCGGTCTGCAGAGAAGAAACTAAAAACCTACAAAATGGGACTTGCTAAATTAAAATTGCTTAGTAAATAAAAAAAAGTTATTGCTAACTATACATGCCAAATCGCTATTTTTCAAACCTGATTATAAATTATTAATTATTAATCATATTTTAATAAAACTAGTCAAAAACTATCTTTTATTATACAGGGTGGCCAGATTTCAATTGTAGGTAGAAGTAGAGAAATACAAAAACTGATATAAATGCTGTCATGGGTAGAATTTGAAAGGGTAATTTCTGAGGCGTATCAATTGTTCTTTCTTATTTGTCCGCTACCCTTCAGTTGTCAATTCATACCTATTTCTAAAAATTCGTTTATGTGATGAAATAGACAAACAATATTGAAATTACTATTTATGTAATTTTTAGTGTAATTTACGATCGCGTAGTCAAAAATAAAATACGGAATACGGTCTTTGGATTATGGTACAAACCTGTTTTTTTATGGGAATCACATGTTATTTTTGCCTATTAAAAAGTCTGCCTCTTGTGCGTTCTAAATATGGAAACACAATAATATTATTTTCAATAACTAAAGACGTACATAATAAATACTGCAGTAATTGATACATTTTTAGGCGGCCTTAACAGCATGGGGTGTTGTCATTTTAAAGAAAGGGTTTTCAATTGATATTCCATTTAAAACTTTTTTCAAAATCCTTCCCTGCAGTTAGCCATGTAATTAAAAAAAAGTGCTCTGTTGTAAGAGAATGCCGAAATATTATTTCGCAAACTTTTTGTTGATTAATTTTTTTGATTTAAAGAGTGAAAATATATATATGAATACAAGCAGCACCTGGCGCGCTTTGAAGCGCTCAAATGTAAAACACATTCTTCCTCTCCCTCTCCTTCCCGCTTTCCTTCACTCACTCTCCCTCTGCATCACCCTTTTTCTAAAACAAAATTTTAAATTTGCAATAAAAAGTATTGACCGTCACTTATCAAAATAAAAGCTATCCTATCTTTTAACTTTGACCAAATACACATCTGCAAAATTTCATCTAAATATTTTCAGCAGTTTCCGAGATTAGCGTAAACGAACATCGAGATACGAGATTTAATATATATATATATATATATATATATATATATATATATATATATATATATATATATATATATGATATTTATATAGCATATATTATAATTTATATATATATACGATTTCGATCCGAATGCTTAATGAGTAGAAATAGATAAAGTAAGATTTTAGAACATTCAGATCCATTGTTTCTGTAAAATCAATAATGCAAACGCCTAAAAACTAATTTTAAAACAAAACGCATAAGCCAAGGTAATTTTTGTATACATTTAGGGTAGATTCATGGTCAAATATATGGCAGTTTTTAAATTATGAATAAATTATGTTTTTCCTATCTATTCGTCTTTAAAAGAGACACAAATAATATTCATAATTTTATTAAAAAAATTTTATTAACTGATAAATGGAAATAACAAAACTATTTTTTGTTTACAAAGTATCTAATTAAGTTTAAAGACCCTGAGAGAATAAAACCATGACCGGAAGCACCCATGAATTTATCGTTGAGTCAGAGTTAAATTATTCTGTCATTGGGTTGCTAGCAGATACCTGTTTATTTTTTGATTTAGACTTGTTATTGTCAATATCTGAAAATTGACAAATGAATCCTTAAAGGTTATCGTGCTTTTATAATAATATAGTAATTAATAATTATTTTGTAAACGTATAAATTGAATGATAAAATTTTTTAACCAAACTCCAGAATCATAACTTTTAAAAATCAAATCAAAAATATTTCTATGTCTAACTTAAAACGATTAAACAATAAATTTGCACACGGTTATTGAATGGTTTCGGTTTAATTTAGTATTTTATATTTTAAGTACGCGCGAAATTGAAATTTATAAAAGTGTATATAATGGTGGTTCATCCGTTGTTATAATGTCATTTAAATAATTCTCATGATTTGATGGTTTTTTTTAGCTGAAAGAAGACATGGAGAATTACATTTAATACACTACAATGGGAACTAGAGCAAAAATTAAAGTTGATGTAGTACCCCACAAGTTTACTTGTCAACCTAACCGTAAACTTTATCACACATAACAAGCTATTATAAATAATTTTTTTGCGCTAAATTAGTCAATTTACATGTAGAAGCCATTGACACTACTATTGAGAATTAATTTAACATTATGACGTCACAAACATGCGCGTTTGAAGTCGCGTGATTCTTTTTAAAATTTTATCAATTTTGAATTGCTTATAAGTAAAAAAAATTTTTTTAAGAGTTTTTTTGCATCGACTATTAATATAATTTATGGTAAAGTTTTAAAATACATAAAAAACAATGGATAATTTTTTTTCAATAACCCAATTCACGATGAGCAGAGAATAGTAGGTTACTTGATAAAAAACTCTTTAATAATAAATAAACGAAAAGAAATAAAAAGGATCTTCGTTATGGACCACTCTGTATTGCCTTTGAATATTCTTTTTATCGGCTTCTTTTGCGGCGCTCTTTCAACTTCTATTTTTATCATCTTTTTTGGACTACCTCTGCGGGCTGCACATCTTAAAGAGGTACGCCTAGTTTCGCCATCTAGGGTCCAGCGTTTTGGGGTCTTGCTGCAGCACCTTGGTATAGTGTTGGTTTCAGCACCTCGTGTTCTGCATATCGCTCCGCTGTTCTGGACCAGCATGATTCGCGTGCCACCATCTTGTTCCTGCCACCTTGCTTGTTTCCGTGAGATTTTTGTCTTTTCGTCATCTCATTTCAGTGTACCTTTCTGGCTTGTTGTCGCCATCGTGCTTCAGTGTCTTTTTAACTTCGTCGCCATCTTGTTTCCGTGGCCGCCATCTTGTTTGTGTGTTCCGCCATTTCCGTATACCTTTTGGCGACATCCTTCTCCTCTTCTTCTTTTTCAACCCCTTATTTACCCATTATTTCTGCAATCCGTGCCGTTTTAGCAGATGGAGTATCCATGTTACAACGATAAAAACGGCAAAGTCGCTCGAAAAATACACACCTTTCACTTATTATTATTAGAAAAACTGCCTTTTTGACATTCCGGCGTCTTGTTCATGCCTGCCTTTTTGGTTTAATTCAAAATATTGAACCTGCATCTTGAATCATGTTTCTCCATGGATTTAGAAGCAGGTTTTAACATTTTCAGACCCTACTGGAAAAATTGATTTTGAATATCTGCTCCTACATATTGAATTTTGTTTCCGAATCTTAAAATGAGGAATGAGGAATTTAGCATGAAGCAAGCTTCAACTTCTATCGCGCTCCTTTTTAATGGATCATTTTGCTAACTCTTTCCCCCGATTTTTAGAAGTGTGTAAATATTGTAGGTCAGCATACAGCCTGTAACGCGATCTTGTAGTATACTTGAAAACAAATTACAGTGGTATATTTAAAGGTTACATGGTATAGAACCATCTAACGGTGTAACTTTCATTTACGACTCATCATTTCGCTAACTCTCTCCTCCGATTTTTGAACTTAGAAGTGTGTAAATATTGTAGGTCAGCTACAGTTTGTAACGCCATCTTGTAATATACTTGAAAACAAATTACAGTGATATATTTAAAGGTTACATGATATAGAGCCTTCTAACGGTGTAACTTTTATTTACGACTCATCACTTTATCACGCATTACGTAACTTTTCATCTTTAATTATCCAGCATTGCAAATTCATTGTTGAAGAAAGACACCATTAGCCACCTATCTTGCTCAATTACAAAAAGTCATAGATCAATATAATTTAATAACTTAACTTAAAAGTTAGCAAAAACAACTCAGCATGTAGGGCTCCCTCTTAACAAATCAAAGGTCAATTCGCTCTTTTTTGGTGTTAGAAGTAAATGTAGCGGCCTTCATGCAAAAAAATACCAGACCAGCTAAAACATGCAAAAAGTTAGTAAAAAACTAACAGATACCCACAAACACACATACGCACGCACACACAAAACGTGGAGGCGTAAAATCATGCAGTTGCAGAACGTCCAAACACGCAAACACGGAAATACACAAATGATTTACAGTAGAAGCGTCATCTTGTGGTATAATTAGGAGTAAGAATACAGTTTGAAAAGCCATCTTGTGGTATGATTTAAGCAAAGTATCGTCATCAAGCAATTTAACTTACACTTATGACTCATTATCGTATTCCTTAAGCTTTATTTAATTACAGTTTGCGAGAAAATTCGCAATTTCTTTGTTTATTTGCTAACGTAGTAACATTTTTTTCTAAAAATAAGTTGCATATAATTTCAAAATCCCTTACTCATGTAACTAAGATCTGACAACATGTAACTGTATTCCGATACACCTAGTGGTGAAAGAACTAATGTTTTATAAGCAAATAGGTCTAGAAGATGTGAGTATGGTTACAGTTATCTGGAATTCCAGTGCATTCGCAAATCGACATAGATGAAATATAAAATGCTTCTGCACTATCCAGCCGGATTGTGCTAGATGAAAAATGATGCCAATTAAAGTTATAAAGATTGGAATTTCCCATTCCGCAAGATGAAAATTGAAACAAAAGACTGCGAATTGAAACAGGGAGACATAGATTTAGGACCAGAATGTTTGAACCAAATAAGGCCAAATATTTGATTCTGAATAGAAGAAAACCTATTGCAAACAATGTTGTTCTCGAGGAAAGCACACACTCCTCCTTTCTAGTGGAAGATTGTATTGGATGTATTGTAGGGTGAATTTGAATTTCCAGAGCAGATTTATGCTTCTGATAGACATAAGTGTTGTAAGGTGTTGGTCAACAGCATAAATATTAGACCTGATGCCACGAATGTTACAATAATAGATCAGAAAGTGAGTACTTTCGATGACCGAACCCGCTTGGGTCCTACCCATTCGAGGATTGGAACTGGGCAGTGTTTTACGCCTGAAATCTTTAGCCCTATAAACCACAGACATTATGTTAATTTTCTCTCATTCTGGTACGAGGATTTACAGTAAGCAAAAGAAGAAGAATAGTATTAGATTTACTGAGCTCAGAAAATCGGTGTTTTTGCAATTCATTGCTAACTTCTCACCAATACGCACATTTTATTGCTGAGTTTTTATAGCTTTAACTTTAAAGCAAAGCAGTAACATGAGAAAACAATAATATTGTTAGAACTGGGACAAATTAGGCAACTTTCCTTTGTTTTAGCGTTAGCCAAAAGAACTAAATGCTCACAGCCTTTTAAATTAACTTTATATTAAAAGTGTCGGCAGTATCAAAAGAAATTGTGTAAAAGAATGAATGTAATTACCACCATTTATGAAAAGTGCCGCAAAAGTGTTATCTTTTCCGTATGATTACTTTTCAAACAGCAAGAAAATCTCATAATCCTTGTGAAATTAAAACTCAGTGACCGAAGATTAAAATTCACGTACCGAGACAGAGACACAAAAATAACCAAGCAACGTCCGCATTACATTAGAACGTAAACTCAAATACAAAAGTAGATACGCCGCAAACGTTCAGCCAAACAAATTTCTTATCTGTATACAGTTGAGTAAGTAACGAACTGAAAGTATTATATTTCCGAGTCTCACTAAATTTAAATACAGCATTAAACATATTTCCGTATAAAACTTGAAGGATGGAGTGAGAGGAAAATAGATGCTGGAAAAGATGGAAGTTTTAAGTGCATAACAGCAAGATATCATCATAGCGTGGCGAGAGAAGACCCCTGGGTGTATTTAATAAATTTACGGTGCCCAAAGGATGTTAATTATTTAATTTAATTAAAAGGTAGTTTAGATAGAAAGTGAAAACCACTCTATAACTTTGCACCCCATTTTCGACAAAAAGGAAGCTGCAATTTGCATATGAGATAAGAGGAATGAAAATACTTATGCTTAGGTGTTACATGCATGTTTACATATATGGGTTGTAAAACTCGAGCCATTAAAGTTAGGTGTTCAGTTAATGTACTAATTTTGTGGTTATTGTAAATGTTTAAATTATAAATTTCTTAAAGGTTATGAGAACGTTAACAAGAATATTGTAAATTCGGTAAAGTAATATTTATGCGATCTGCCTTAATTACTTAAGTACAGACTATTAAGCGTTAATTTAATACTTCCTAGACAGGATGTTTCAGTAAGTCATGCTTTTAACGATAATTGGTGTTATTGAGGGTACATCTTATGAATTCTTGAAACCAATACAATATATGTGTACAGTTTGCAATAAATAAATGTAATTCAGACAAACGCTAAATTAACGAGTGTTTGGTTTAGATTTAACGAATTTACGACAAGCGAGTACTCAAAAAAGTGAGTTCAACTATAAAAAAGTTTCCTTTAAATTAAAAGTGTCTCCTCTAATTTTTCTTTATTCGGTTTTAGTTGGTTTATTTTTTTTTAACATGTACTGATTAAGAGATGTAGCATCTCGGAATTTTCTTAATAAAGGTGGCTAAGATAAATCGCTGAAAATTATTTTTAATCCTCTGAGATGACCGCTAGGAGGTGCAATATTGGCATCAAAGTCCAAAGATACTATTGTAACGGTTAGAGTGTTCTCCGCAAAAAAGCTTCAGGGGTCATCTTTATTTTGAAAATTACTGCTAACTCCGGTTTGGCTTAACCGAATTGAATGAACTTGATCTCGTTTTCCATGTCTCATCTTTTATCTTAGAAAGTATGGCTATATACCTTTTGTTAACGCTGCTAGAGGGCACCGCCTCAAAGCTAAGACATTTTGCAAAATTTTTCGAAAAATTTAAATACACCTATACAGGGTGGGCCATCACCAACGGGATGGTTTTTGTATCTAGGCAATACGTTTTAAATTTATTATTCAGGAGGGTTATGTATACCAGAAAAGCAAAATAATTTTTTTAATGAGAGATGTAATAATTATAATAACAAAAACGAACAAGACGCTAGGAAAAAATTAATTTTACTCTAACATATGCTCAAAATGTCTTCCATCTGCCTGAATACAACAATTAATTATATTTTCAAAAGATTTCTTATTTTATTTAACATTTCCGGCGTCATAGTGTGGAATGCATTAGAAATTCATATCCTCGGGAGTAGTGGGGACTGTTTGATTTACTATAAGTTGAATATACTGAAATCCATTGGAGTAACATCTGGAGACCTAGGTAGCCAATTACAAGGATCACCTGCCTATCCACCTATTTCTAAATTTTCTATTCAGATACTCTCTGACAGGTCGGGAAAAAAAAGCGGGTGCCCCATCCAACTGAAGCCACATTTTTTATATACTTAATGGAATATGCTCATGGAGTATCAAAAAATCACGTTTTAAGAAATACAAAAATTTTCTTCTATGTAGGTGACCATCAAAGAAATATGGTCCAATCACATAATCGCCTAATATTCCTGCCCAAATTTATTCCACTACAGTCCCAAGATGTATCGTACGTTCCCGAAGATAAGTATAAACATAAATGATGGAAAAAGAACACACCTCCAAAAAGAACTTCTAATGTGCAACATTGACGAACTTTATCAGAAGTTTACCCTAAGACCCAAACATTCTCGCCGACGATTGTGGAATACATATGATGTGTGTTTGTGTTTACCATCAAAATGACAACCTGATGTTGAATGGAGGAGACATTTACAATCTTACAGATGGAACTTTCATCGTATAAAGATTGCCTTCGGAATATGATGTGTCCTAATCCACATCTCATTTAACGACTTCAAAGACGTCGCCAACAGAATGTTGTAAATCGTGTCCTAACTTGAATGCGATTTGATGACAATCAAGTGACAAACGTGCAGCTTGAAACATGGAATGCGCAGACGATGTCTACTAAACTACTTCCATCTGATGATTTGGTAGATTGCTTGTGTAGCGCTTTGGATAAATTGAAACCCCATGCCCACATTGCAGAAGAACAAGCACTTTATTTTAAATTCAATTCAATTTATTGAATATTTATAAATTTTGTGAAACATCAACTTTTATTTATACGAATAAGAAAAATGGCTTATCAAAAGTAAGTATTTATTTTGATTTTGTGTTGAAAAGGCGTGCGCTATGTTATTAATTTTTATTGTTACTTCGTATAAGAAATCACTAAAAGCCAAAGTCCGTGATTTATATGAATGTTCCATTACTGGTACAATGAGCATCAATGGTTGTGCATAAATTTTTGGATATTACACCACAGTAGAGTTGATTCAGCTTGTAGAAGATGAAAATTTTTGGGAAGTAGATCTTTTTATTACTCTCCTGAAGATGGATCTGGCTCAATCGACGCTGTAACTGTCCTCCCCTCTGGTTTCCAACTAACCATGTCTACTCCCGAAAATCAGTCCCCATCTTTCGAAAGTAATAAAAAACAAGAAACATTAATTTACGTTGGAACAGTTTCACATTAATTATTGCAAGACATCTTAATTTTGAAAATATGCATTCGTCCGTAACAAGCGCTACTTTTAGATTTCAAGTTTAAACCTACCAAACAAAGATCCCTTTGGATTTGCACTATGTTCGGCCGTAATTAATTATTAAATCAATGACAGTTTTTATATCATGAGCGTGCGTCTAAAAATTTTCAACATTTCGTCACGCCAGTTTTGGCAGAACACCTGTTTCTCTACCCTAATATACGTTGCCTTTTTCTGTTCAACGTTTACTCAAGTATCAAGTTACATAAATTCCCACATTTCTTACATAAAAATACATAAAATAAAATATTCGGAAAACATTAGCAAATTACCACGTATTACAAAGATATTAAAAATCCACTAATTATTTTTTCTATGGCGGAAACAATGGTGATTTGACAAACGTTTATTACAATAATAAAATTTTCGCGGTGCGCTACCTCAAACCTCTAATAAAAAAAATATAATGTGAACACGTTCATATGCCCTTGAAGTACAGATATGCCCAATATGAACGAATTTCAGAACCTCACTTTTTTTTCGTTGTCCGCTTCGGGTGAAATGCCCCAGTAATTAAATATCAGGCTTGTAAATAAATTCTAACGTTTTAATTATTGGCCGGATAATCAATGTAAGGCAAGCAATTAATTTGAGTAATAGTAGCATTATTATCAGTAAAGTCAAGATATATCCTTTAAGCATTTTTTTCTTAAATACGCATTATTTCGAATAAGTTCAAATTACACTTTTAAAGATAAGGTACCTTGGGACACTACAACATAAGTCTTCATATGCAAGTAAATCCGGATCTACCTTCGTTCATCTCCAGACCATCCATCGAGCACTAACTCATTGCAATTTTTTCGTGTGCCCGGTGTACTTGTGATCCACCTGTGTTGTTTTAAATATGAATTCACGGCGAGTTACCAGAAAACGTAAACTCAAACAGCTTTTAGAGGTTCTAGAAAGTGAAGGTAAGTTCTTGTTTTCTCTTTTCGTTTTCAGATTATAGATTAAGACTTGTAAATAACTGTGGGGTAATTATTGGTGTAACCCTACAGGGTTACTGCACATTGCTCCTAAATATATATATATATATATATATATATATATATATATATATAACTATTGATAAATATGTGCATTTCACACAGAAATGTTTTAACCACATATTTTATCTTTGTTAACAAGAATAGGCTGAATAAAGCTGTTTTAATCTTGTTCGCTATCAGGTTTAATTTTACTTAAGATGATAACCTTCCAGGCACAATGTGTCTACGTTTTCAGTTATTTTTATGACGGGCAAAGCTAGGGAGACTTTTTGTTGTCGGTTTAACTGATTAAGCGTTATAAAACCGGACCGGATTTATTGAGCAGTATATTTTTTGTTTTTAGGTGAATCCGAATTTTCGAATACTAATGCGTTATTGGCTTTACTAGAAGGAAAAAGTTCAACTTCAAATAATGGGCCATTAGTTCACTCTGCTATTGTCTGTTTTTCTAACAAACGGTTTAGACAATGAAACCCGAAAACTGGTTATTGATTCATATCCTTTATTAAAAAACTGTAATACCTTGAGGCCTCCAGAATTGAATACTGAAATTAAGATTTGTCTCAGCTCAGCTGTTCTCAGACAAGATGCCGTTTTAGTTAAGATCCAAAATCAGTTAGCCGCTATTTTAAGCGCTTTGACTGTGCCATTCAATAATGTATATAACCACGATTTAAAAAAGGCTGGGGATCATGTTAAGTTAACTGCAGATATTTTTACTCTATTTCATGTCGTCGAAGATATTTAATTGTTCCATCTCTGGATCCTTCCGTACGAGATGTGTAAGAAGCGTGTCCAGTAGACTCTTTTTTATTTGGAACTGATTTTCCCGAAAAATGGAAGATCTCTAAAGAAGCAAGTAGTTGGGAGTTTCGTTTAAAAAGAAGCCACCTAGGGTTTTAAGACCAGCGTAAAATTTTACCTCCCAGTCGATGGCGGTAGCTGGACCGTCGTCTTCAGCGCCACGTTACAATTCTCAGACTAAAAATAGGAGTTCTTTTTTAGCCTCGGGTCGATCCCTAGCAAGATCTCAATTCAAGAAGGAACAGGGAGGAATGAGGAAGTATCCATCCCACAAACGACTAGATCGTCGTTAAACCAGGTACATTCTAAAAGATATTCTGACCGTTTATCTGATTATTTAGACCAATGGTCAGCGATTACCAAAAATTCTACTATTTTGAAATGGCTTTCTGGATATAAAATACATTTTATCAAGAAGCCAGTACAACTACAGAAACCTGTTGTAAATTTTAATGAGATCGAATTAAAGGTCATTGAGGAAAGCATTAATAAACTTATTCGAATTGGGGCAGTTTCAAAACTACTGCACAGTCGAATCAGTTTCGTTCTTCTTTTTTCCTGGTGCCTAAATCAGATGGAACGTTTCGTTTTCATTTGAATTTAAAAAAGTTAAATTGTTTTCTTGATCCACCCCGTTTTAAAATGAAAAATTATAGAACAATGTTACAGTTAGTACTTAAGGATTGTTTTTTATCCTTAATGTTACTAGGTGTAGAATTACTTCATTTTCTGTTTTAAGGTTGCAATAAAGAGTTAAGTAGATCTAGATCGTTTAACTCTAAACATCTACGCGTGTATTGTTATTGTAATTTGAGAATGGCAATATGAAATATAATTATTAAATCAATTGACTTACCTCAAGGGAAATTTATCGGAATCATATGAGTATTGCCGTTCGAAGAATTACAACCCCTCCCACATATCTCTGCCCCTTTCGATCTAGCTCTATCCCGGATTTGCTTCAAATTCGTCAACTCTGGGCGCAGAAAAAAATGCTACTACAAGTGCATCTGATTGTAATTCTTCGAACGGCAATACTCATACAATTCTGATCAATTTTCCTTAAGGTAAGTCAATTGTACTAATAATTGTTTAGTGAGGACGATAACTGTAATTCTTATCGAAACGTTTAAATTACTAAAAATACAGGATTACATAACCAAAAGATAAGTATTTCAGTTATAAGTGATCACAACATTTCTGTGTATTGTACAGGTTGTCCCATTTTGGTTGTCCTCGCAGGGTATCTCAGTTATTAGCAAAGATACAGAGATGCGGTTTTCGCGAACGTTGGCTACTTTGTTGTGAAACGAAAGATGACACAAACAGAATTACTCTAGCTCTTCTCATTTTTGAGATACAGGGCGTTTTTGAAAAAGTTGCATTTTGAGACAGCCCCCGTATCTCAGCTATACGATAACTTATAGAAAAAGTGAAAAGTGTTCTTTATATAATTTTTTTCCGTAGAATGCAGTGCTGTTTTCAGAATGAGTATACGGGGTCAGGTCAAAAAGTTATCGGATCAACTTCATTTTTTTTAAATGGGACACCCTGTCTATTTTCTCATAATTAAATTTCTCTTGTTCTAAGCACTTCAAATATATATAACAATTATCACTTATTTTGATAAATAGCGTGGTATTTTGTATTATTAACTGAATTTCTTAGTAGGCTTTGAATTCGTAATCTTCTATTGTTTTTTTTTGTGCCATCATTATGTAATTATATGTCATTGAAGAAGATACAAATTTCAGCAAAATAATTTATTTTATTTCCAGAATTGTTGATTTGAAACTCATATAAATATTGGATGTATTTATTTATAAATTTAGAGACAAACGAAAATAAGAAGAATTAAAATTTTATAAATATTGCTCAATTTGCTGACCACTATGGTCAAGACAAATCCTACATCTCCGAAGAATTTCTTGAATGGATCTTAATAAAAATAGGGGTCTTAAACGTAGTTC
Organism: Vesta saturnalis; assembly: GCA_036346205.1. NCBI lineage: Eukaryota > Metazoa > Arthropoda > Insecta > Coleoptera > Lampyridae > Vesta > Vesta saturnalis. The sequence goes on along the minus strand of JARFJB010002341.1, from coordinate 4,512,992 downwards.
TTCAAAGGCTTCTCTTGTAGCATTCATCAAAGCTTCTTGAGTTTCATACTGTCTTTGATGAATTTTATTTTTAAGGTAGCCCCACAAAAAAAAATCTAAAATTGATAGGTCTGGGGACCTTGCTGGCCAATTAACTGGTCCATTGTTACCAATCCAATGGTTTTGAAACATTGCATTGAGGTAATCTCTTACTAGTCTTGCATTGTGGCAAGGTGCCCCGTCTTGCTGAAAATAAACCTCTCTTAGCTGGGCTAACGGAATATCATCAAACAATTCTGGAAGGCAAATGTCCAAAATTTCCAAATATCGTTGATGGTTCAAATTGCCTTCAAACATGTAAAATGTTAATCTGCCTCCTAAAATGAAACAGGACACATTGAACCCAAACCTGCCTTGCTGCTGACGGATCACGGTAACATGCCGATTTTCGTTAGACCAGAAACGATTCGTTGCACGATTGTAAATTCCGGCGGAGCTTATATGGCTTTCATCCGACCATATAACTAAACGACCAAAATTACCATTTTCTTCACTTTTCTGAATATACCATCTACAGAAATCGATACGCAATTGAGCATCACCCGGATGCAAGTGGTGGATGACTTGAGGTATATATGGTTTATAATGGTATTTTTAAATATTTTTGATACTTTCGTTTTGAAATGCCCACCGATTCTTCTATTTTTCTGCAAGACGTATAATTTTCGTTAACAGTGGCCTCTGCAAGGACATTTATTTCATTATTTTCTTCGTTTTCTTTTCTATATGTTTTGGCGCGTGGCCTTTCAAACGATTCGTGATTTTCCAAATTTTGTTTTAACCTAATGAATGTTTTTTACACGGTTGCCTTCTTTCCGAAATCTATAATATTCACATTTTATTTAACTCAAATGATGACTAACATTCCAGTAAATATAAATACCTTTCAAAATATATTTCCTTCGCTTGCTCTGCATTAAAATTTGTTTGGTAATAAACCCCAATCATATCTAATTTCTCATAGTTCTCGTACCCTAAATTATTCGCCATGGTTTGAAACTTTGTAAAATTCAAAATAACGAAAAGAATATTGAAAACTTTACTAACAATAAGGATCTCAACAATCAACAAATTTGCAAATATTGACAAATGTCAAAAAATGAAGTTGCCATGGTAAAACAATTGCAGTACCAAAGGCCACTAACCAATCCAGTTAATAATTTGAAATACTGCGCTATTTGTATAAAAAAATGATGAATGCTATACATATTTGAAATGCTTAGAACAAGGAAAATTTAATTATGAGAAAATAGACAGGGTGTCCCATATAAAAAAATGAAGTTGATCCCGATAACTTTTGACCTGACCCCGTATACTCATTCTGAAAACAGCACTGCATTCTACGGAAAAATTGATATAAAGAACACTTTTCACTTTTTCTATAAGTTATCGTATAGCTGAGATACGGGGGCTGTCTCAAAATGCAACTTTTTCAAAAACGCCCTGTATCTCAAAAATGAGAAGAGCTAGAGTAATTCTGTTTGTGTCATCTTTCGTTTCACAAAAAAGTAGCCAACGTTCGCGAAAACCGCATCTCTGTATCTTTGCTAATAACTGAGATACCCTGCGAGGACAACCAAAATGGGACAACCTGTACATTACAAAGACCCAAGTGTTACTCATTCTAACATAATAATTGGTTTTACCATTATGAACTAATATGTCAATAAACATTTCTTATTCTTGCCTATATTATTAATTTATTCATAAGATGGAACTGAAAAAAAGGTTATGTTAAACAACTCTCATACTATAATATGCCGAGGAATGTGTTTATTATTTACTTATACACATTAATCAGTGTTAAATAATCTAAAACCCAAACTAATAAATTTACTCGTTAACTTTCTCATTCCTCAATTGAAGCGTAAACAATTTCATCCTGACCACCTTTGACAAATCAAGTGAAGTTTTTAAATTAACTTTCCGGTCTAAACATTTTCCAAACGTCCGATTGTCTTTATATTAATCATTAAAAGCTTTTTAATTTTAATTTATTTTTACATAGTTTCACAATTAGTTTTTAATTGGTTAAGTTTCATTTTAATTTACTTCAATCACTCAAGTAATATAGTCTATTTACGCAGGCTATTGTTTATATTAAAATTGGAGAGAATCTAATTTTCTTATAAAAAAGTAGAAAGTTTAGTAATGATATGAACATCTGTATAAGAGTTTTATTTTGTTTTAAAAAGTTTTCTACAACTTTTATTTTCCGTTTAGTTCACGCATATTAGGCATTTTTGGTGGAAATTGTTATATTTACAAAAGAATATGTTTTTTATCCTATTGGTATCGAGATCATTAACTTAGAATTAGGATATTTTTGTTTACTTTAACTACTTTTTTAAGTGTATCACTTTTTTCTCGTTGTTTGTGTAAGAATGAAACGAACCTCGAAAGGTCAAGGGGGTGGCAACACTATTTTAACCCTAGGATACTTAACCAATAAAATATCGGCATTTATATAATCCGGGCTTCTGAGACCCGTTATACAGTGTGTAAAAAATCGAAAGCCGGTTAAATGGAGAGAGTTTTAACGAATTTTGAGCCCGCTAAAATGCCATTCTGAAATCAAGACTATCTCACATATTTTTCAAAATATTCGAAAAAAACTGAAAATCGACAATTTTTATTTTTAGCTATATCTCTTTTATTTGAACAGATATAAAAAAATAAATTACACTTTGTCATTGCCACTTTTTATCCTCTATTGAGTGGTGAGAGAAAAAATTATTCCGACGTTTCGTCGATTAGAGACCATTATGAACTTTAGTTTTTCATATGGGGCGGAAATTAGCTAATATAGTATAAAATGATTCCTTTTTTTATTCTAAATCCAACGATGTATAACACTTAATGATAATTCGACGTTTCGACCCTCATTCTTGACATTTTCAAATATTTCTTTTTTTATGAAACATTTAAAAAAAACTACCAAAGCAATTTATTCTGTAAATGTACATTTATTTCAACTCATAATTCATAATGGGACGTTTCAACTCATCAAAAGCATCATCAGTAATCTCTTATGAGCAGTAGCTACCTATTCGTAGATAACTATATATTACGATATCGAAAAAGTCTTTCCAAACCTTGTCTTAAACATTAACAGATAAATAACTCTTTTATTAAGTTTAATTTTAAGTAAACACCTAACAATACATTTACTTCAAGTGAAAATATTTAGAAAAATGTGAAAAATCCTATTAAAACACTTAAAAATTAACTACAGATAAATAATGAATTCGATTATTGTAAATTTCTGGTAGTAGGCTTTGATGAGTTTAAAACAATTATTGTATAACAATTATGTTATCTGTCAAAAGACAGATAGTTTCTCATATTTTAATGAAAATCGTTTAAAAATGGCGTTAAATTATTCTAACGAAGAAAATTTTGATGTATTAGTGTGCTATATCAAAAATGAAAGAAACGCTACCAGAGCTAGCGATGGCTATTTTCAAATGTACCCCGAAAGAAGACAATCTGGCAGAAACCATTGTAATAATGTAGTAAGAAATTTAATAGAATTTGGAAGTTTTGAAAAACTACGTTCAAAAAAGTATGCGATCGATAATGAGAATCGTAACGGAAACATTTTGGAATATTTTGACGAAAATCCGAAATCTTCAGTACCAAATTGTGGCATGCAGGTTTCATATTCCAAAATCCATTGTACAGAATGTTTTGAAAGTTGTCAAATATCATCCTTACAAGCCAACAATTGTACAACGCCTACAAGAAGGTGACTTTGACAGGAGAATCGAATTTTGTAATTGGTACCATCGTAAATATCAAGAAAATCCTGATTTTTCTGAAAAAATTGTATGGCCAGATGATACACGTTTTACCAACTGTGGAGTCTTCCATAAAAAAAATCATCACTACTGGGCCCGTGAAAATCCACATATTCGAGATCTACGTCAAGTACGATTTGGTTTTAATGTGTGATGCGGAATGATCGGTAAGTAATATCTTTGTTTGAGTTAATTGAGTAACATGTAATAAATTAACTACGACTCATTTTTTTAATATTCCCAATTAATTTCAGGAAATAGTCTGATTGGTCCATTTATTTATAACCACACGTTTACAGAGTAACGATACCTTTTAATGTTGCAAAACCAAATCATTCCACCCATTCGTGAAGCTGTTCCCTCTGATGAATTTAATAGTTTGTGGTTCCAACAAGATGGATGCCCTGCACATAATTCAGGGAAAGTTCGAGCATTTTTACGGGAGATTTTTGGTGAAAGAATAATATCCAACGGTGGCCCTGTGCGTTGGCCTGCTAGGTCTCCAGACCTTACCCCATTAGACTTTTATTTATGGGGATATGTCAAAAATGAGGTGTATGAATATGATCCCCCCCAAAATAGATAAGTTCTGGAACATCGAATTATTAATATTATTGAAAATATTAATCGTAATACAAATACGTCGAGTAACCAGAACTCTCGCAAAAAAATTTGAAAAGTGCATTGAAAAAAATGATCGACATTTTGAATAATAGTATGTAGAACTATAATTATCTTGTAAAATAAATTTAATATTAATATAAAACACTATAAAAATTATTTGATAGTATGGCGTTGTAAAATGTATGATTCATTGCTAAAAATGTTTTTTATATCTCTACTTCTACTTACAATTGAAATCTGGCCACCCTGTATAATAAAAGATAGTTTTATTAAAATATGATTAATAATTAATAATTTATAATCAAGTTTGAAAAATAGCGATTTGGCATGTATAGTTAGCAATAACTTTTTTTTATTTACTAAGCAATTTTAATTTAGCAAGTCCCATTTTGTAGGTTTTTTAGTTTCTTCTCGGCAGACTGCAACTGTGTCGTCTAACTTGACACCGAATTAATTAGTTACCGTCTACCCTGTATCAGGTTTTTTCAGGGGGTTTTCTTCATACACATATAGCCGCATGATCACTGCGTATATGCGCATCATATGCGGCTATTCAGGCGAATGCTGGGATAGTAACTTCCCCTCAAAACCCAAACTCCATTCCTTCCCATTCTTAGGCCAACTATCTGTACATACTTAATGTATGAATGTGTGTTGGGAATCTATCACTATAGCTAAAGGAACTTGAAAAACTCAAGGAGCTCGCTCTTCCCCTTGGAGAGGAAATGTAATACGTTGCCTTTTCTTTATTGTCTAACTTGACTGGCCTAATACAGTGTGTCCAAAATTGGTCTGTGCAGTATTGCTATCTTGGAAACTGTAAGAGATCCAAAGAGGGTTAAATGGAGAAAGTTTAGAGAATTTTGAGCCCACTAAAATGCCATTGCCACTTTTTATCCTCTATTGATTGGTGATAGAAAAAAATTAATCCGACATTTCGTCGATTACAAACCATCATCAACTTTATTTTTTCATATGGGGCGGAAATTAGCTAATCGAATAAAATGATTCCTTTTTTTAATCTAAATCCAACAAAGTTATAACACTTAATGGTAATTCGACGTTTCGACCCTCATTCTTGTCATTTTCAAATATTTTTTTTTATAAAACATTTTTGAAAAAAAAACTACCAAAGCAATTTATTCTGCAAATGTACATTTATTTCAACTCATAATCCATAATAGGACGTTTCGACCCATCAAAAGCATCATCAGGTAATCTCTTATGAACAGTAGCTACCTATTCGTAGATAACTATTTATTACGATATTAGTAAGAAATTTAATAGAATTTGGAAGTTTTGAAAAACTACGTTCAAAAAAGTATGCGATCGATAATGAGAATCGTAACTGAAACATTTTGGAATATTTTGACGAAATTCCGAAATCTTCAGTACCAAATTGTGGGACGGAGTTTCATATTCCAAAATCCACTGTACAGAATGTTTTCAAAGTTGTTAAATATCATCCTTATAAGCCAACAATTGTACAAGGCCTGCAAGAAGTACCTTTTACAGGAGAATCGAATTTTGTAATTGGTCCATCGTAAAGAAAACCTGATTTTTCTGATAAAGTTGTATGGACAGATGATACACGTTTTACCAACTATGGAACAATAAAAAAAAATAATCATTACTGGGCCCGTGAAAATCCACATATTCGCGATCCACGCCGACGTCAAGTACGATTTGGTTTTAATGTGTGGTGCGGAATGATCGGTACGTAATATATTTGTTTGACTTAATCGAGTAACATTTAATAAATAAACTACGACTCATTTTTTTAATATTCCCAATTAATTTCAGGAAATCGTCTGATTAGTCCATTTATTTATGACCACACGTTAACAGGGCAACGATACCTTTTAATGTTGTAAAACCAAATCATTCCATCCATTTGTGAAGCTGTTCCCCCTGATGAATTTAATAATTTGTGGTTCCAACAAGATGGACATAATTCAGAGGAAGTCCGCGCATTTTTACGGGAGATTTTTGGTGAAAGAATAATATCCAACGGTGGTCCTGTGCGTTGGCCTGCGAGGTCTACGGACCTTATCCCATTAGACTTTTATTTATAGGGATATGTCAAAAATGATGGGTATGAATTTGATCCACAGAAAATAGGCAAGTTCTGGAACATCGAATTATTAATATTATTGAAAATATTAATCGTAATACAGTACGTCGAGTAACCAGAACTGTCGTAAAAAAATGTGAAAAGTGCATTGAAAAAAATGGTAGACATTTTGAATAATAGTATGTAGAACTAATGTCGGTTTTATAATGATTCTGTAAAATACATTTAACATATTAATGTTAAATGTAAAACACTATAAAAATTATTTGATATTGTAGCGTTGTAAAATGTATGATTCATTGCTAAAAATGTTTTTTAATTACTTTTTAGTCATAATTTTATGGTTTAAATGAGTAACATTTAACATAATACCCTAATAACTACTATGTATTTTTTGAATATTCCCCATTATTTTCACTCCTTTGCTTGAGCAATTTATTTATGAATACCAAGTAAACATTTGAGTATTTTTAAGACAAGTTTTGGAAAGGCTTTTTTGATATCGTAATAAATAGTTATCTACGAATAGATAGCTACTGTTCATAAGAGATTACTTGATGATACAATAATTGTTTTAAACCCATCAAAGCCTACTGCCAGAAATTTACAATAATCGAATTCATTATTTAGCTGTAGTTAATATTTAAGTGTTTTAATAGGATTTTCCACATTTTTCTAAATATTTTCACTTGAAGTAAATGTATTGTTAGGTGTTTACTTAAATTTAAACTTAATAAAGAGTTATTTATCTGTCATTGTTTAAGACAACGTTTGGAAAGACTTCTTCGATATCGTAATAAAATATTGCTTAATGATGCTTTTGATGAGTCGAAACGTCCTATTATGAATTATGAGTTGAAATAAATGTATATTTGCAGAATAAATTGCTTTGGTAGTTTTTTTTTTCAAAACTGTTTCATAAACAAAGAAATATTTGAAAATGTCAAGAATGAGGGCCGAAACGTCAAATAATCATTAAGTGTTATACATCGTTGGATTTAGAATAAAAAAAGGAATCATTTTATATAATTTCCGCCCCATATGAAAAAATAAAGTTGATGATGGTCTCTAATCGACGAAACGTCAGATTAATTTTTTCTGTCACCAATCAATAGAGGATAAAAAGTGGCAATGGTAATTTATTTTTTTATATCTGTTCAAATAAAAGAGACATATCTAAAAATAAAAATTGCCGATTTTCAGTTTTTTTCGAATATTTTGAAAAATATTTGAGACAGCCTTGATTTCAGAATGGCATTTTAGTGGGCTCAAAATTCTCTAAAACTTTCTCCATTTAAGCGTCTTTCGATCTCTTATAGTTTCCAAGATAGCAATACTGCACAGATCAATTTTGGACACACTGTATATGATCACGTAATAGTCAGAATAGTAACAAAGTTATAATAATATACTCGTACGTAATAGGCATTTCCACCCGAGTTGTGTACTATGATTTTTCTACTCCTATAGAGTATATGAACAGTGACGTGTGAGTAATACGTAACTACCACTCATTAAGATTCTTATGACTTTCGAACGTTTTTTATACACGGATCTAATATTGTAATGAACGATCATATAAAAATAAATTGTAGTTTAAAATTACTACAGAATTGTATGGTTTATTTCAATTACCACGTTAAGAGTTCGAAAAATTCAAACTGAAATAAATAGAATTAGTTCACGTCGCTGGTTTTATTAGTTACCTTGAAATTACACAAATTAACCTCACTTTTTGTATGGTTAACGATGGAGTGAAGTTTTATTTTATTAACAGAAGTTATTGTTCTAAAGTAATAATAAACGTAAATGTACTACAAATTATAATGTAATGGTGGTGATATTGATATATTTTTGTATTAAAAACTTGAGATTTATTGAAAAATGTTTCAGTTTAGCTTAGATACATATATGGGTTCTAAAGTTGACACACTGCTTTCAATGTATTCTATGTACTAAGTTGTAGTGGCTGTTGAGGCTCAATTCAACCTTCTGCTACGTTTTATGACTGCGCTGTTTAAGTCAGCTGCTTACCGCTTGTATCGATTAGAATGTAGATGGAAGTAATACCATAATGTTGCATTACAATTAAAAATATATTTAATATGTCTTCTATAATACTGCGAATATCATACCTACGTCATTTATGAAATTATTATCATATTTAAAGTTAGTTTTATTTCAATATAACTGGAAGCTACAGAAACAATGTATAATAAATAACATTATAAATAATTAATGCACCAAAAGTAGTTAGATACTTATTTAAATTGTTTTCAAAATAACTAAAGTCATAAGCTACATTGTGTTGTTAAACTTATAGATATATAGCATAAAGTTTGATGTAACATATTGATAGATTAAATCATATCCAAAGTTATTATCTAATAACTTATTCTTTATGTACTAAATAAACATACCTTCAACTTCAACATTAATTCACTAAAATTATATATCTACTAAATGTAGAATCTATTAAATAATCTCTTACACCATCTATAATCTGTATTTCCGATGTTATTTCGTTACGTCCTTCACTTCTCAAAAATGAATATTATAATTTAATGTCACAATATGTTCTTACACGATGTTTAAAAATTTCTTTAAATAACATTATCAATACTTGTTTATCTAAATTCACATTTAAAACTACCAAAAAGTTGAGGTGGATCTAGATTAATAGAACAAATGGGCTTGAGCCTCTAATTAAGCGCTGTGACTACAACCAATATAGTGTATATACTTCAAAACAACATTAAGAAGTGTATCCATTTTACAAAATGTTAACAATTACCGTACTGTAATAAATTTTTTGACATTAAAATTCATACCAAAACAATCAAATCAAATTATTAATAATCTCACTATTAATATTATTAATTAAAATTGCCTCGACTAGCTCTTTCTGTGGACGTTGTGATAACATTAACAATTTTCATACCACAAGCCGGGGGATAGGGTTCTATATGATGTAGCGTTAAAAACATAAATGATTGGATAATCTCTTTAAAAAAATTGTAATACAAATATATTTTAAAATATTTCTGAATCTGTGTATGATTTAATTTGTTTGAACATCTTGTATTATATGCGGCTATATTACACGTTACGCGCATGCGAAAACGATTCACCTGAATTCGTACTTATACATTACCAAAACTAAACAACAATGACAACGTTATTTCTGTAAGTATCTTTTCTTTTTAAATAAAATAATAAATTATGATAAAATTAATAAGTGTGTGCAGTATACCCAGGTTGATACAAAAATTTCTTTCATTCTGTACATGATTACATATTTATGATAAACAATGTAACGTGCCAATTCGACAATATTCATCGTAACCTCAATTTAATTTTGATAAAAGATTTATAACTCACATGTATAATTTATCTTCTTTCAGCTTGTCCACTTTTCCAGCGATGATATTCCAATTCCAACTTATATTTAAGTTGGATTCCATAAATTTATTATCCCTCGGTGGAAGTTCTATGGTAACTAAATTTCTTTCGTACGTTGCACCATAATTGAAGTAGCACTTGGTTTTACTTATTATATTTAAGAATATAATAAATCCTTTGCAGGTTATTGCATTTATAACTGCAATAATTTTTATTTTAAATTCACATTTTTAAAATGCACTTTCTCAAATATTTTTATCTGTATTTTTTTATTAAAAGAAAAATACCAATTCGCTTTGGTTAAAAAAAAATAAATTTTATTTTAAATCGAAAAATTGAAAATGAATCGTTATTCATTCATATGCTTTACGATAACATATTACCCGGTACAATATTTCGATAACATCACTTAAATTTTTACAATTACTGAACTTTTCAATTGTTTAAGATTTGTTCACTTTTAGGTTAACCGAACGAACCGGGAAAATATAAAATTTAACTAACATGCACTCTAGGTAGCATGTCGATACTTGGTAGAATTGGAAGGAGTGAAAAAATCCTATGCAATCTACTTATATAACCTTCTGTAACAACGAAAGAAATTCTAAATTTTAAGTCTACACAAACACAGAATTGCTTACTTATGATTGGTTAACACATTTACACAAAATTGAAAATTATTATTTTTGGCCATAACTTTTTTATCTGTAAACGGATCATAAAGATAAAATCATTTTTGAAACCAGGGAAAAATTTCCATTTTAATAAACCACTTATTATGCTTTCTTGAAAAATGTTGAATCTAGCTAATTCTATGACTCATTTTATTTTTCCTATACTAATTTACTTAAAAAACTAACTTATTCTATATCCCACAAGTAAATCACCACCAGAAATGGATTCTGTGACCAAAATTACATAAGATTACATCAGTTTTCAGCACTTATATGGTTTATATTAAAATTTCCATCTCAAGTTCGATGAACGTACAATACATAACCTGTGTTTTCAGTTTTTCCACTAAAATTACATTCGCAATGTTAATTTAAGTGTGACACTTTCTCAGTACTTGATTATGTAATCTTTGTTCACTTTCACTAAGTTCACAATAAAGTTCCAAGAATCTTTTAAATTTTTGTCTTTTATCATATCTTTGTTACGTGGAATGATATAATTTACATTCTTTTTGTTTTAGAATAGAAGTTCATTATGCGACTACTCTGGAATCTGCATGTATAATTGGATTACATTTATTTTATATAAGAAAACACATATTTTGAATCTCCGAAGCTGGTCGGAAACCATCATTAGAAATTTATGTTGTTCAGCCATGATTATGCCTTTATATTTATAATACTTGTCTTAGTTAACTAACAACATGTTCCATAACCGCATACCTACTTAGTTTTAAGTTATTTCCATATATTGCATCCTGCGCTTTACATATACACACAATCAACTTATAATTACGTTATGTTAAATATCGTTTTTAAACTGACCTCATATTAATCTATCCCCTTTATTTAGCTTATTTAATATCATCTCTCTCTCTCTCTCTCTCTCTCTCTCTCTCTCTCTCTATATATATATATATATATATATATATATATATATATATTATACGTAACCGTATTACGTAATGGAGAATTTACACATACAGTAGATAGGAGTAAAAAAAATTCTTTAAGGGTTAGAGAAGCATTTAGTGGCATATTCTAACACTATGCTCATTACAGATGTTATTTTTACATATCATTGCACTTTTACGATCAATCTTCGCGGGGCGCACTGACCACCTCTTTGTCTTAATTGTTGCACTTGTTTGAGCGGTTGGCGGACCAGAGATATCAATAAATCTGCTTAGACACTCCCGGACACTACGCCGTAGATTAAGGTTAGTAGATCTTCTTTGCATATGTGGTATCACTAGTTCCTTCACTAAAGTTTTAAAAAACCATCTACGTTTGTGAGTCACTCCTATGTTGTAGTTTGAATGTTCCATCGTAAAGACTATATATGCGATGAGTGCTGCATCATCAATGGTGTTGAAGAAAAATGTCATGGGCCACCGTTTACTTTGCCTCTTACACGTGTAAGTCGACACCATTTGATCCATTACGTCAACACCGCCATTTGTTTTATTATGCTTCCTTTTAGCGTCATCATTGATAGATGCGTCGTGGTGCATGGTGCTTAGTAAAATTACGAATTTGTTCTTTTTACGTGCGAAACTTACCATGGATATGTTATTTCGAAAACAAAGCAATACAGAACAGACTACACGATCTATTGCGGCTTTAATTTCTTTCGTAATGTCACGCTTATTCTGGCGTAGTGTACCCACAACAGTAATATTTTTATCCAACAGATAAATTGCTAGCGGAATACTAGTGGAGAAGTTGTCTATCGTGAGATACAGACCAGAATTATGAATGCGACGCACAAGAATTTGTACTGCCAGGTGTTTACGTGCAGGTTCTCCGGGCGACCAACATACGCTAAACCATCCAGAGCATAACCAGACTTATATTCACATCCAAAATAGTTTAAGTCCATATTTTGCCGGTTTACTTGACATATACTGAACGAATCTCCATCTACCACTAAACCCAACGACTTGTTCACCAATAGTTACATTAGTATCCCGTACGACGCAGGTTTTGCATTGCTGAATGAATAAATCCCAAACGTAGAACACCATTTCTAACTTAAGGGTTTTCAAACGTGCATTCCAGGTTCTCTTACCGTCAAATCTGACGAATCTTCGTATTTATTCAAAGCGAAATATGGACATTGTTGCTCGGTATATAGAATTGGCAAATTAACTACAAAATAATTCTCTCGCAGGAACATCCCAGCTTCTGTCAACTCCCGCATGAATAAGTAAACCACACAGGATCCAAACTCCAATCCAGACCACTTGGAGCAATGTAACCACTCGTTGAAGAATGAAATAACGTCAACATCATCCTCTGAATTATCATCAACATCATTAGAACTGGATCCAGAATACTCGTCAGAGGTCATTAATTTCTGTTTCTGACATCACTTTCTTCAGAAAGCAGATTATTACTTTCAGTTGCCCACTGCGACACTGTTTCTTCATAGACAGGGTCACCAAATCTCACGCTTTTCACATTCTATTTTGACGCCATTATTATATGTGTTTCACAAGTTCACTTAATGCAACTTTTATTCCAACTGAATGAAAATCAGCTGCACCTACTTTCATACATCCAGCAGTAATTCAGGTTTTTGAACTTGCACAGACACGTACAATTCCGCGCAGCAGTACAAATTATAAATAACTATTTCTTGAAACTGGTTTTATAGAAACTAAATGTACACGGACTCCGGAGGCCCGTTTTATGTAAGTATGGGATGCTAATGGAACAGAATTACTTTGCGATTTTTAAATACATTTGAATGTTTCTTTAATCAAGTTTGTGCTGAATGAAGATATGATTAGAGCATATGAGAATGTTCAAGCCGATTGAAATTATTTTGGCAAATTATCGGTAACTAAAATTTCTCCGGTTTATACATCCTACGGTTAAACGGCTTGAATATAGCTACATTAGATTAAACAATATATAAATGCGGCTTAAGCTAATATCATTTGAAAAATTTTGTAAACTGTAAAATGTAAAATATGTGCCGTTCGAAGTCCTAAAGTGAAGAAAAGCGTAAATCTAGTTTTTTTCTACTCTAAACAGTATTTACAATTCGCACTTATACAAGTAATTGCAGATTATCAACAACGTTAAAAAAATATTTATGTGTTTATTTTTCAACATAGTCACCGTTAATGCTAACACATTTCTCCTAACGAGTCATGAGCGCCCAAAGAAATTATTTCCTGGGGGGAGGGGGCAGGCTTGGTGTCTTCCTTGGAAAGATTTTTTACAATTTGTCCTTTGAAAAACCGAAAATTCAAAAGAACTTCCCCTTACATAACGTGGGTTAATTGATTGCATGTCGTAGTAGATTTAATATAGGTACTACATGGTCCTTCATCCTATCTGACCACACCTATCCTTAATCCCACCATGCATATATACGTAATGTATGTATGTATGCTGAATCCATGATTGTGGCTGAAGGAGCTCGAAGCTCAGGCTTTAGAATGAAATGTTAACTTTTCCTTTTTTCCTTATTGGGGACATCAATAAAATACCAAATTTTTGAAGGGGCTCTCAAGGCGAATAGGTACTTGGCAATTTTAGAAGAAGTAATACCAGAACTCCTGTTCCCCTCGCCTATCTTAATGCCATTTACTTCCAACAAGACGGTCCCCCTGCCCACAATTCGAGGTTGATTGTGCCGTTTTCAGAAGAAACTTTCCAGGACCATTGGATTGGAACAGATGGATCCATTAGGTAGCCTGCAAGATCACCTGATTTGTCAATGTTGGACTTTGTTTGTGGGGTTTTTTGAAAAATAAAATATAAGGTAAGAGGCACGATAATATTGAAGAACTTCGTGCAACAACAGAGGCAGTTTTCCAGAATTTACAAAATCGGCCTTTCATAATTTTAAATGCATTAAGACGTATCAAGAAATTGTGTCAATTGTGTGTTAGGGAAAATGGACATCAATTTGAACAATTCAATGAATAAGTTACCGAATAATTTCGAAATGAAATAGTATGAGTAAATATTTAATTAGTTGCTTATTTTACATTATGAACTTTTTATTACTATTTATTTGTTGCTATTAGTTACCTACGTTTTGTGTTTTTTTAGTGAATTAGTGTTAGTATTGTTCTTGTTCCTTTCATGGAAAAATAACAAGTAGTATTTCTTCAATTTGAACTTTTTGTATGAAAAATCCATAGCCTACTATTAAAAATCAATGTTTTAGTGATTTTGGAGCATTTTTGAAGAATTTATGTTTATATATTATATATCATTTTGAAGGAAAAAAAAGGAATTTAATGAAAAAAAAAATCATAAGTTTGATTCGTATCTCCATAACCATACCCCCAAAAAAAATTGAGTGCGCCACTGAATTCTACATAAAATTCTCTATGGGATAAGTTTTCAATTTGACATTATCCCTGAGAAACTTCGTAGATATGGAGGGGGCCCAAAAAGTGTGAATTTTCAAAAATGCCATGTAATTATGAACGAAAGAAGAAATCCGTTCAGGACATCTTGAGTTTCACAAAAAAGTAGCACAGGACCGCGAAAACCGCAAGTTTCTATCTTCAACAACAACCGAGATATCTGGCTGTCTCAACCAAAATGGGATCACAGTACATTAGTCCACTTACGTGGAATGATATAATTTACATTCTCTTTGTTTTAGAATAAAAGTTCATTATGCGACCACTCTGAAATCTGCATGTATAATTGGATTACATTTATTTTATATAATAAAACACATATTTTGAATCTCCGGAGCTGGTCGGAAACCATCAACATTAGAAATTTATGTTGTTCAGCCATGATAATGCTTTTATATTTATAATACTTGTTTTAATTAACTAACAACATGTTCCATAACCGCATATCTACTTAGTTTTAAGTTATTTTCATATATTGCATCCTGCGCTTTACATATATACCCAATCAACTTCATATTACGTTATGTTAAATATAGTTTTTAAATTGAGCTCATATTAATCTACCCTTTATTTAGCTTATTTAATATCATCTATATATATATATATATATATATATATATATATATATATATATATATATATATATATATATATATATATATATATATATATTACGTAACAGTTCTAATTTTCATTACGTAACCGTATTACGTAATGAAGAATTTACACATACTGTAGAGTTTCGTTATTCGTGTTACGTATATGGAGTAAAACCAATTCTTTAAGGGTTAGAGAAGCGTTTAGTGCATATTCTAATACTATGCTCATTGCAGATATTATTCTTACAAATATATATATATATATATATATATATATATATATATATATATATATATATATATATCATTGTACTTTACGATCTATCTAGCGCACTGACCATCTCTTTGTCTTAATTGTTGCACTTGTTTGAGCGGCTGGCGGACCAGAGATATCAATAAATCTGCTTAGACACTCCCGGACACTACGCCGTAGGTTAAGGTTAGTAGATCTTCTCTGCATACGTGGTATCAATAGTTCCTTCACTAAACTTTTCAAAAACCATCTACGTTTGTGAGTCACTCCTATGTTGTAGTTTGAATGTTCCATCGTAAAGACTATATATGTGATAAGTGCTGCATCATCAATAGTGTTGAAGAAAAATGTCATGGCCACCGTTTACGTTGCATCTTGCACGTGTAAGCCGACACCATCTGATCCATTACGTCAACACCGCCATTTGTTTTGTTATGCGTGATGATTTCAGGCTTCTTTTTAGCGTCATGGTACTTAGTAAAATTACGCATTTGTTCTTTTTACGTGCGAAACTTACCATGAATATGTTACTCCAACAGCAAAATAATGAAGAGCAGACTACACGATCTTTTGCGGCTTTAATTTCTTTCGAAATGTCACGCTTATTCTGGCGTAGTGTAACCACAACAGTCATATTTTTATCCAACAGATAAATTGCTAGCGGAATACTAGTGAAGAAGTTGTCTATCGTGAGATTCAGATCAGGATTATGAATACCACGCACAAGAATTTGTACTACTTTAAAGTCCCAGGTGTTTATGTGGAGGTTCTCCGGGCTGGCGACCAACGTAAGCTAAACCATCCAGAGCATAACCAGACTTATATTCACACATCCAAAATATTTTAAGTCCATATTTTGCCGGTTTACTTGGCATATACTGAACGAATCTGCATCTACCTCTAAACCCAACGACTTGTTCATCAATAGTTACATTAGTATCCCGTAAGACGCAGGTTTTGCATTGTTGAATGAATAAATCCCAAATGTAGAACACCAATTCTAACTTAACGGTTTTCAAACGCGCATTCCAGGTTCTTTTGCCGTCAAATCTGACGAATCTTCGTATTTATTCAAAGCGAAATATGGACATTGCGGCTCGGTATACAGAATTGGCAAATTCATTACAAAATAATTCTCTCGCAGGAACATCCCAGCTTCTGTCAACTTCCGCATGAATAACTAAACCACATAATACAAGAAATTCATCAACAGTTATATCTTTCCACGGTTTTCCTTTGCTCCGTAAACACGTCTCCCCTCTAAATTAGTACAGTTCACAATTTATTGTACAATAACTGGAGTTACAAATAACTGAAACGCTTCGTTTGGTGTTGCAGTCATATGTTTTCTTTCTAGTCCTGGCGCACGACGAAAAATGTTGTGCGGTTGAATTTTATTTTTTGTTGGAGGTTCCAAACGCCAATCCAGACCACTTGGAGCAATGTAACCACTTGTTGCATCATTACCAATATCGTCAACATCATCCTCTGAATTATCGTTAACATCATTAGAACTGGATCCAGAATACTCGTCAGAGGTCATTATTTTCTGTTTCTGGCATCACTTTCTTCAGAAAGCAGATTATTACTTTCAGTTGCCCTCTGCGGCACAGCTTGTTCATAGACACGGTCACCAAATCTCACGCTTTTCACATTCTTTTTTGACGCCATTATTATGTGTTTCACAAGTTCACTTAATGCAACTTTTATTCCAATTCAATGAAAATCAGCTGCACCTACTTTTATACATCCAGCAGAAATTCAGGTTTTTGAACTTGCACAGTACAATTCCGCGCAGCAGTACTTGACAAATTATAAATAACTATCAGTCTTGAAACTGGTTTTATAGAAACTAGATGTACACGGACTTCGGAGGTCCGGTTTATGTAAATACGGGGTGCTAATGGAACAGAATTACTTTCCGTTTTTTAAATACACTTGAATGTTCTTTTAATCAAGTGTGTGTCGAATGAAGATATGTTTAGAGCATATGTGAATGCTTAAGCCGATTGAAATTGTTTTAGGCAAATTATGGGTAACTAAAATTTCTCCGGGCCTGAGAGACCCGGTTTATTCATCCTACGGTTAAACAGCTTGAATATAGCTACATTAGATTAAACAATATATAAATGCGGCTTAAGCTAATACCATTTGAAAAATCTAATTATCACCAACGTTAAAAAATTATTTATGTGTTTACTTTTTAACATAGTCAACGTTAATGCTAACACATTTCTCCTAACGTGTCATGAGCGCCCGCAGAAAATATTACCAGGGGGGAGGGGGCAGACCTCGTGTCTACCTTGGAAAGATTTTCTACGTGGGTTAATTGATTGCATGTCGTACTAGATTTAATATATTAAGGTCAAGACTTTGCTTCATTATTTGACCATTTTCACAAACTATAGCACCGAGTAAAAATATGTACAGCTGACTAGGTTTGACTTTAGGAAACAAAGAAAATCCACTAAATTGATACAATAAATCAATAATGTTTATTTTAGTGAAAGCTGCAGACGTCTAAGTCCGTTCAAAATTCATTAATAACTTTTTCAATGTAGTCTTCCTTTTGCTTCTGTCCACTAAGGCGATTGTTTGACATTGTACTCCTTATCGAAGAGTTCATCCGCCTCGGAGTGCAAACACAACAGTCTAAGTTTACTTAATAAGTAATTGACACAGTTTCTTTCAAAAAGAAGCCATTGACGACAACACACATACATCTTTTGTCCAAGAACAGGAGATGGAATTGATGAGCGTATCGGATAAGCTGAACGAAGTGAGCTTGATAAGTAAAATTTGCGCCCAACCTGGTCAAAAGCCTTTGAAACATCTAAAGCTACTACGGCAGTTTCACCGAACTTTTCTGTGTTATTTCAAAGTTGGGTGACATATGCAAGAAGATTATCCATTGAACGACACTGTCTGAACCCATACTGGTGGTTGTTAAGGAGTTTATTGGACTCAAAGAACGAAAGTACTTGGTGGTTGATGGCTTTTTCCATGATTTTCGAAAGAATGGAAGTGGTAGCTATCGGTCGATAGTTTGAGGAATTGGTTTTATCGCCCTTTTTAGGAATAGGTTGGACATTTGCCAACTTTCACAATGAGAGAAACTCTCTAGATCACATGGAGATCGAAAAGAATTTAGACAATGCAGGTACTAGCTCGAGGTAGCAATTTTTAAGGAAAAAGTTTATTGATAATTGATTCTAGGAGCTTGTATCAAAAGTGGATTGGTTTTATAATGCATGGGGTAGATTTGGGCGACATTACAATTTTACCAGATCCATTGAGTCATGAATTTGATACAAAGTAATCGATAAAGAGGTTGGCTTTGCCAGTAGGATTAGATACTACAGCTCCGTCGCGAGACGTCATGGGATGACAAGAAGATGTACTAGGGTTTTTACTGATGGCTTTAGCCGATGACCAAAGTTTACGACTACCCAAAGGACATGAGACTAATTCATTGCGTTTGCGTTCTTCAAACATCTTTTCGATCTTGGTGATGACGCTTTTGCAACTATTCCTTGCGGTAGTATAGTCGGCGTGATTTACGACAGATTATTTGATTTCCACTTGGTATAGAGTTAATGATTTTGCGATATTGCAACAGTGTAAGCCCTATTAAACCATGGTTGGGAATGTATAACTACCCATCAAGATAACTTCCGTTATTGAAAGAACAATGTTTGGAGAGGAGGGCCGTTTAAAGCACTACTCACGCCAGGGGAAGGTTGCAAAAAATCGCTCCAGTTAGCTGATTTAAAACACCACATAGCTCTATCTGTTTTTCGAGTAGCAGTGGGATAGGATACAGAGGATAGACAGTGATCTGATGGACTAAGTGTGAAAGGGCTCTAGTTTTATAGACAAGTGGGTTAGATGTAAGGAATAGGTCCAGGAGATGTGGAGTATGGTTAGGGTTGTCAGGAATTCTGGAGGGTTCGGAAATCGTTTGTGTGAGATCAAAGGATACAGCAAATGCTTCTGTACTATGACATGCGAGATTAGTGGTAGATGAAAATTGAAGCCAATTGGAGTTGCGGACATTAAAATCTCCCAGAATTGAGATATCGCCAGATGGAAACTGTTTCTGTATTATAAGTGTTTTGTAACTGTGGTTTCCTATTAGTGGACTTGATCGGCCTATTTCCACAGTTTCTGCTTTTTGAGCCCGACGTTTCGGAAGCGGACTCTGCTTGCGTCATCAGGCTTAATCCTGAGAAAGACTGTTTTCGAACTTGAGTCAAATTCATATGTTATATATAATTTTTTCCCAAGCACTTGACTACTCTCAGATTCCAATTTGGTACCTTTCACTTACTAGTCCCACACCTTTACGGCTGAGCCACTGAGTAATCCAATATATTATATATATATATATATATATATATATATATATATATATATATATATATATTTTTTGCAGAAGTTTTTCATATTGCGCCATAACTTCTTGCGCAGGTGTGTTGCGCTGAAATTCTTCACGCATTATTGGAATCCATGTGGGTTTCATTTCTACACTAGCTTGGCTTATTGGATATTGTACTAGGGCGATGCATATGGCTTCTTTGAGTTTCCGACGAGTTGTGTTCTCGTCCTTTGCCACTATCTTTATGTTATCCCATTGGATGCGGTAGTCTTAGTTCCAGACATGTTCGGCGATTCTTGATCTTTCTGATTCACCCTTGCAGACGTTGTTCTTATGTTCCTGCGTTCTCACTTTGAGTGGTCCACTGCTCTCTCCTATAATAGCTCTGCCGCATTCGCATGGTAGGTTGTATACACAATTCTTGGAATTCTGATCTAGATCGTATGGTTTGGTTTTGGTTAGTATTCCCCTGAGCGTTCTGGTCCATTTGAAGGCAGTGCGTATCTTGTATTTGCAGCCCATCCTTCGTATTTTGCCTGAAGTACCTTGTATATATGGTATTATCGCTGCATATTTAGGTTCTTCTTTTTCGGTTACCCTTTCCCTGTTTAGGTTAGGTGTTAGATCGAGGTAGCCTTTTTCTTTGAGTGTTCTAGCGATATTTTCTTGCCTTGAGAATATTGTTTTTGCTCTATCGTAAAAGCATTTTGCCACGCCTAACTTCACGTTTTTGTGGTGATTGGAGTTGTAGTGTAGATACCTCCCCGTGTGGGTAGGTTTCCTGTACACACTTGTCGTGAAAGTGTTATCATTCCTGTGTACAAGTACATCCGCGAATGACAGTTTTTATTCCGAATCCAACTCCATTGTGAATTTTATGGAGGGTGCGCGGCCATTTAGATGATCTAGGAATTCATCTAGCTTATGCTTGCCGTGTTGCCAAACTACGAAAGTATTGTCCACGTATCTAAGCCACCTCCTTGGTTCTCTGTGAATTCGGATATCGCTTGATCTTTAATGTCTTCCATATATATTGCTCACTGTGGGTGGTAATTGGGAGCCCATCGCCATCTCAAACTCTTGTTGGTATAATTTGTCTTCTACCTGGAAATATGTAGTTCTGATGCATATTGTCAGAAGTTTCATTATTATGTTTATTGAGAATTGCGTGCGTTCGTCTAACGTTTAATCCTTTTCCAGCTTGTCCCTTATGATAGTTAGTGCCTTATCGGTAGGCACATTTGTAAATAGACTCACAATGTCGAAGCTTACCAGTATTTCTTCGTGGTTTGGTTGGAAGTTCCTGATAGTTTCCACGTAGTGCTGCGTATTCTTGATCATAGACTCGGTTTTTCCCGATAAGGGTTTGATGATACCTAGCAGATAGTGTGCTAATGGGTGACAAGGTGAATTTCTCGAGCTCACTATTGGTCTCAGAGGAATTCCTTGCTTATCAATCTTTGGTAGGCCGTACAGATGCGGAGGTTTGCTGTAGTGTGAGGTAAGTCTAGTTCTCTGGTAATCGGAGAACTCCCCCTTATGTTTTGCCAGAGTCAGGTATATCCGTCTTTCGATTGATGGTGTGGGGTCTTTTGGTATTTATTTGTACTCGCCCCCGTCTAGTAGTTCTTGGATCTTACTGTTGTAAGTGTCCATGTCCATTACCACAGTCGCGTTTCCTTTGTCTGCTGGGAGAATTTTGATCGTTGGGTCATTCTTAAGGGAAATGACCGCTCTCCTTTCTAGGTTAGAGAGGTTAGGTTTAGTTCGCCTAGATGAATCTGGGACTGACCTAACGTTAGTTCTGTACTATTCGGCTTCTTCAGGATCTAATTTCATAGCTGTTTCTTTGACTGCGGTTATTAAATCTACTTTCGGAATATACCTCGGTGTTACCGATAGTTCAAGACTTTGTCCAGAACCTGCATTTCGTTTTGGTTCAACTTTCGATTAGAGATCTTTATGACAGTGTTTTTCGATTGGTTGGTTCTTTCTTCTCTTTCATTAGCTTTTCGAGTTTCTTCTGCTGAATTTCCTAGTGCATTGCATTGGTCTTCGAATGTTTACTTCTGGTAGCCGTATTTATCCTATCAAAGTCTTGTTCGTTCACTCGATTTCAAATGGTTTCTCTAATCACGTTGGATTGGTGTTCGAGCTAGCACTTGCTGAAACGGTGATGTCTGATTCGTTCTTTGACTAACGCTTCGCTAGCTTTCATTGCGATTAGTGATATTTTCCGACTGTGTATCGGAGTTTTGATGTTGAGGCAGGTGGATATTACGTTGTTATCACGGGATTTGCAGAAGAAGGTTAGGTGGTTCTATCTAGTGCTAGCTTCTGACAATATGCATTAGAACTACATATTTCCAGGTAGAAGACAAATTATTCCGACAAGGGTTTTGGATGGCGATGGATTCCTCACTATCACCCATAGTGAGATATATATATATATATATATATATATATATATATATATATATATGATATAGATATATATATATATATATACATATATATATATATATATATATATATATATATTGGAAGACTTTGAAGATCAAGCGATATCCGAATTCACAAAGAAACCAAGGATGTGGCTTAGATACATGGACGATACTTTCGTAGTTTGGCAACACGGCAAGCATAAGCTAGATGAATTCCTAGATCATCTAAATAACCGCGCACCCTCCACAAAATTCACAATAGAATTGGAGTTGGAACAAAAACTGCCATTCCTGGATGTACTTGTACACAGGAATGACAACATTTTCACAAGTGTATACAGGAAACCTACCCACGGGAGTACCTATACTACAAATCCAATCACCACAAAAACGTGAAGTTAGGCGTGGCAAAATGCTTATACGATAGAGCAAAAACAATATGCTCAAAACAAGAAGGCCTGAACAAAGAAAAAGAAAATATCGCTAGAACACTCAAAGAAATTGGCTACCACGATCTAACACCTAACCTAAACAGAGAAAGGGTAACCGAAAAAAAGAACCTAAACATACAGCGATAATACCATATATACAAGGTACCTCAGACAAAATACGAAGGATACGCACTGTCTTCAAATCGACCAGAACGCTCAGGGGAATACTAACCAAAACCAAACCATACAATGAAGATCAGAATTCCAACCTACCATGCGAATGCGGCAGATCATACATAGGAGAGAGCAGTAGACCACTCAAAGTGAGAACGCAGGAACATAAGAACAACGTCCGCAAGGGCGAAACAGAAAGATCAAGAATCGGCGAACATGTCTGCAACGAAGACCACCGCATCCAATGGGATAACATACAGATAGTGGCAAAGGACGAGAACAAAACTCGTCGGAAACTCAAAGAAGCCACATACATCGCACTAGCAGAAAATCCAATAAGCCAAGCTAGTGTAGAAATGAAACCCATATGGATTCCAATAATGCGCGAACAGCTTAAGTGCAATACACGTGCGCAAGAAGTTACGGCGCAACATGCGCAATAAACTTCTGCGCAACCACGAAAATATTGTTCTAAAAATATATATATTGGATTACTCAGTGGCTCAGCGGTAAAGGTGTCAGACTAGTAAGTGAAAGGTACCAAGTTCGAATCTGAGGGTAGCCAAGTGCTTGGGAAAAAATTATACATAACATATGAATTCGACTCAAGTGCGAAAACAGTCCTTCTCAGGACTAAGCCTGATGACGCAAGCAGAGTCCGCTTCCGATCGACTCCACTAATGGAAACTGTGATAAGAGGTAGCCTAAGTTAATCAAAAAGATCTTGGAAGTTACTTATCATTGGGAGACCTATACAAATAAAAGTAGAATTTCACAAATTGAGGCCCAGAATGTTTAAACCAAATCACGTCGAATTTGTTGTTTTCCAAAGTGGACGTCCTCTTGCAGGCTACATTGTCCTTGGAAATTGCAGGTCAGGCGAATCAGTGCTTCTAGAGGAGACTTGTGTTTCTGATAGAAACAGAATGTCTCGTTGCACTTGTTCAAGGTGTAGGCGAACAGCATGAAGATTCGATCTGATACCACGTATGTTGCAGTAATGTATCCGAATTTGGTACTTTCGATGACCGAGGTTGCTTGAGTACTGCCCTCCTGGGCATCCGAATGGGGCAGGATTATATTCCCGACAGATCTTGCTCTTCTTAGTCTTGATTTTGGCGTTAACGAATTTTTGCGGGCGCCTCGCCCTACTCACCTGCGGTATTGCGTCTGTTTTAGAACTCGTCATTTTAAGGGTTTAGCCGTTAAAACTCCACGCTTGGCTAGTGCGTGTGTTGGCGAGTACATAAGGAATAAAGGAGATAGTGACCGGCAGCCCTTACCGAACTCAGCAAATTGGAGCACGAATATTAAGGAGTCCATGGTAGAAGGTGATGGTATTGCATAGGGCGGCATGAGGTAATGAGATAATAAAGATTAAACCATACTATTTGTATTTGATTTATAAACTGTCCATATGAAATAATTCAATGAAAAAGTTGAAATCAAACATAATTGGATATAAACAAATATATTTGATATAACATCTGTGAGATACATTGCGACTACTACAAACTAACAATGAATTGCGACAAATGGATTGGTAACCAAGCTAAAAAAAGCCTACTTATGTATTGTAGGAGTGCAATAGCTAATTGATAAGAGTGAAACTACTTTTTTTTTGACGAAGCGATTAATAATTTACCTCAAATTTCTAATTTCTGGAAAATTTACTGAAACCCTATCTATCTAAGAACAATCATTCCCATCCTGGTTTTTGGATGCAAGCTTATAGAATCGATTGCATTACGCATCAAAAAAATATTTCATTGTTCGAAATTGTTAATCGATTTCTATCTAAACCACAAGCTCAAGATTAGGTTACGAATGAGGTATTTCATTAAAACAAGCATCAACCATTGAGACTAATCCAACAAAATTTGCTAATTATACACTTAGACAATAATTGTTATTAAAATTATTATTCAATTCTCAAAATATGATTCATGTGTTACAGGTATTTCCCCGGAAATTTTCAAATAAAAATCTGTACAAATTGTTTTTGCTGTCAATCAACACGATCCGATTCTTAAGTTCCCCAATACGAATCTACATTTTTAACAATTAAAGATTAAAAATAACATGAATTAGGCACATATGCTCGTTTGCATCACTGATTTTGTGTCATTGACATTATCAATTATCATCTGTTACCCCAGATTTTCTTAAGCATTTCATTTCAGCTCATTTCACTACGTTATCAAATTTAACGGCGAAATTAATTAACTTGCACTTTAATTAAATTTTCGTAATTAAGTAAACAAGTACTTACTCATAAGAAGAAAAAGAATTCCTATATCCTCTAGTCTGCATTAAAAGACTGGTATATCTAGTAATCATCATTTTGAAAAAAAAAAAACAAATGACACTCAACGCACTAAAAATAACACACGTTTATAGAAGGTACGTAAACGCAGATTACGAACTGGCAAGCGAGCGATCGTCGGCACTACTAAAAGAAAAGGAAAAGCATGTAGTAAGGAACAGTAAATGACCTTGAATCAAGGATTCAACAAACTTTACCCACCTCTTGTCTACATAGAAAATAAGTGGGATGAGTTAAAATTTACAAGTTTAAACAAAAATCAAACAAATTAAAACAAACTTATACAAACACAGACTATCATCTCGTTCGTTGATATTTCCGGCACCGATTTCTTTTTGATATTCGAGAAACTGTTCTTTATAAGTTTTATATTCAAGCAAGTTCGTTCTGTTAGTTTTATAATTGCTCAAAAGAAACTTGCAATTTGCTATAAATCAGTAGAAATTGAAACAGCAGCGTCAAGCAGGCGCTGGTAAACTGCAATAAAACAATTCCCTAAACAAGAATGAGAAATTTGCCCTTAGCTTTTAGAATCAGGGTAGTTCAATTCGTTTTAAGAAAATTTTAGAAGGGTGGTATCGAGACAGGGTAATCGAAAAGTTTTGTGTATTACAAAATGACAGAAAGCCGAAAATATAAATATTATTAGAATTTAATGTATCACTCATTCACGCTTGCATATTTTATTGCACAGCTGATACATTCGCATTGTTTATCGTAACCTAAAAATAGAAACATACTTTATAGATATAAAAATCAAAATTAGAAATAACATCGGACGAGATGCGTATTTAATAAGAATAGTTCAACAACTTTTAAGATGTCGCGCTATCGATGAATTTTTATCTAACAAAGTGGGTCAAGTGACACCTCGTCATTGAAAGGGTCCCTTTCTTTTCTATTTATAGTTGCCAATTTCAACGTAAGATCGATTTAAATTGATAAAGGATATGTGTGCTTAAGCGGTTAAGGAAGATGCTGAATAAGATATGATGGAGAAGTTTGAATTTTAAGTAATATGTGTGTGATTATACAATGGTTAAATTGCGTATTATAACCACATTGAATAAATTGATTTTAAATATCAAGGGCTTGTCTCATTTTCGTTCCCATACAATCACAATAAAGATCTCATGGTATCTGACTCTCAACAGGTGTGCGTTTTTAGACGCGTAAAAGGAGTGTTTTGCAAAAAATCTGTTATATTTATCAAAAAATGTCCATGGAAGAAGTTGTACGCATTAAACTACAAAATGAGCCGCGCCTGACAATTACTATCGGTTTCAAAAAGCAAGATAGATCAGTTTGAAAGCTCATAACTTTTTATTGTAAGCCCAATTGATGTGAAACTTGGCAGAGGTCTGTCCTGTAGACACTTTTAGACGCTTAGCATTGTAAATTAAAAATTAAAGTATCATAAAAAATGTAGTTTGCCGCCCGTGTTTTACATGTCAGTTTCAGTACTCGTAGCTTCCTTATTTTTGTCTTAAAATGTGCGAAATTTTAACCAGTGGCATATCAAAGTAATATAAAATATTTAAATTTTAGAAAAAAATGACGTGTTCTCAATACGTGCAAACTTCGCTCTAAATGCAAATATTTTCGTTTTAAGTGGACCGACATGTAGGTTTTAATTGTTCTTTAACGATCCGTATTAAAGTACACGCATGTATTATGTAGTTTAATCCCAATTAATAAATAATTAAATACTCAGTCGAGAGAGAGAAGGGGCTACGTTGGACGAGCTTCAGATCGACGACTCAATACGAATGCCACCGCAAGCACGATGCACGAAATCAAGCTTGACACTGCTAAAATAAACGTTCATTAAAGAATGATATTATTTTATCGGCCGATTTATTAAGGATATTAATTAAAACATCTGTTATGAGCACAAGGATTTTTTTATTTATATTATAAATTACATATTAAAAGGTACATATTAAATGAGGACAGCAGAAACTATAAATAGTAAACTACAAAAATCAACAATTAATTGTGTGGAATGTGAAATTGGAAATTACCGTAATTTTTGATTGGTTTACAATGCAAACTATACTATTTATTATTTATATACAAAAATTACATTAAAAAACTGAGACCTTTACATTTCTGTTGAGGAGCTTGAAATGTTTAAACTACCATCGGAACCTTCTCCTACATTTATTATTAACTGTTCTACTGGCACATCAATCATGTGCTCTTTTTGTCAATAGTTTTCCTCAAGTTTTTTTACATGTTGTAACGTGCAAAAATCGATATAAGATCGATTGTAGCAATTTATCTGGTTACTGTTTCTAAAAGTTACCTTAAATAAGTATCTGTGACTTAAACATTTCGGAATGTGCTTTGTAAGGTTGTGTTGACGCACCCTGTATGTAGGATGTTATAATGACGTGTATTACGTGTTTTGAGTACGGGTGTATTGAGTTTGAACGAAAAAAAAAATTTTTTTTTGTGTATATGCATAATGTATGTGGGTAGATGATACGCCACTGGTAATTTAGGTGAAATATCATTCAGTATGTAGATACGTGTATTTGAATGTTATAGAGACATTGGTGTTGGAATAAATAGATTCTGATGAATGTAAATATGAAGAGAAATGTGGAGATGGGACGATAATGTTTGCTACTGTTGACTACTAAGTGAGGAATGGAATGTTGGAGGATAAAGGAGTAATCTTGGCCGGAAGATGTGAATGTATAAGTATAGAATGTTTTAGGAAATATGTAGAGAAAGATTTGGTATGTTTAATTGTTGATTATAGAAAGTTCTCGTAATGTTGTGCAATCAGTTTTGAGAATACATGTACGTATATGGGATTTGAGACCTTAGACTGTACTTATTTTTGCAAATGTTGCGGAAGGAGGATGAGCGCATCTGAGAGATAAACGTTGAAAGTTGTGTAATGGTCCAGAGTGGCCACTGAATGAATGTGATGACGAGAAATGGCTTCTCAATAAAGTAATTGTAAAATTTTCAGGTAAGAACAAACATGGCGATGTATAATAATTACAAGCGTGTTTGTCTAGAGGGTAGCATCAGTCGGCATTAAGAAAGTTTGAGTGAATAAAATTGGTGAATATCGCGAGGAAGTCAGACATGTTTAAAGATGGATGGCTTGAGGTATAAATAGGAAAGTCAGAGATTGACGGGGGCTTTTTGCTTTTTGGAGAGAGCTCGGTGGAAGACGCGCGCGCGAGGTGAAGTGTGAAATCAGAATGGGTTGAGTTGGAGTTATATTTGTGAATAATATTGAAGGCAGTCATTGTTTAAACAACTGCGTAACCCGAAAGGGGATGAATCGTATAAGACATTCATAAATAAAACAATTAATAAGAATTGAGATTGAAGATAAAATCAGTTTATTTTTCTTCAAGAAAAAGTGCGTATGCAGGTTTATAAAAAGATAACAGTTGTTACGTTATAGTGTTGAGTGCGGCGCGTGTGCTTGTAATTATCCTTAGGTCAAATTATTTATGGGACCACCTTTAAGTGAACGAAATATTCGTAGTAAATTGAGCCAATGTTAAAGTAATTTTATATGACATTAAAAGTTTATTTGTGTTAAGGAAGGGCTAAATTGTCCTAAAGGTTGCGAGAAACTTTATAGAGGCAACCAAACGTGTACAGATTATTACGGGTCATTGGAGTAATAACCTCGTATAGTTGGACTAATCGCGAGTACCGAAAGGAATAAGTGTTTGTGGAATTGTGAAGTACTTGTTATGTGCCTTCAGGAAATCTAAGGATACACATGGACTACAAATAATTGGTTTACGGGAAGAGAGAAGAAAGAAAAGCGAAGGATGAATGGACAGTCTTTAAGTAAGAATTACATTTAAGAACCTTGAAAACTGAATTGAGCACGATTAACTTTTTGGGTAGTTTCATTTGCGTATTGTTGTGTAATTTTTATTTAATTAATTAGTGTTGAAGGAAAAAGGTAATCGATCTCGAGTTATGTTGTATTGGCTGTTTTAGTAGTAAGAATTTTTGCAGAAACTCAAATTTGTATTGACAGTGGTTTTTCAACCACGCTGTTGTAGTGTATGTAAACATTTGTTTATTATTTTGTGCAGGACAATATATATTTATCGTTAACTTTTATTCTGTTGTTTATTTAGCCAGTTATGAGACACATTTGTGACGTTTACTTAATTGGTGACCTAGTTTTCGACAAGTTAAATGTAGACTTTGCATATTTTGCTTTGAAGATTAATGAACAACCTGAAAGGTTATATTTGCCAGGTTAATTTTAAAAAGAAGATTTTCATGTTAGTTTCGTTTAACGCAGTACACAAATTAATGACGGATCAGCTGTTGATTTAAAAATTTCATTAAGTATAACTAAGAGATGGAGTTTTGAGAACTTACATATTTACGAATGTCTCATACGATTCATAAAGGAACAATTATTAAGCCGACGACATTGCTTTTCTTTTGGTTAGGAATCTTAAAAATTAATTATCGATCATTGAATGAAGAACTATTTTATGCATTAATAAGTAGAGATTTAACTTTATATGTATACGAGGGATACGTAGAAAATATTCAGTTAACGTGTTATAACTTTGGCATTCTGGATGTACAGGGTACAATCAGGAAGTTTGTGACGACCCGTGTATTTCAGTTTTTTTTTAATAACTGTTGGTTACGTGAATGCAGTTAAATTTGAGTGATAAATTTTGTTTTGGAAATTTTGGTATACGAGGTGTATTCAAAAAGTTTCTAATAACCTGGGTAGTACTAAATATATTTGAGTTTGAGTTGAATTGTTTGGGACGAGTGTTTGTTTTAGAACCCTCGTGTGAGAGTTTACTGAGTAAGCACAATCCTACTTTCCACAATCAGGTAGGGTTAATTAACATCCAGCTTAATACAATTATTTTAGCAAAGTTTCGATTGTGGTGGCGCCTGGAGACATATTTTCCCCGGACTGAGCTGTTTGAATATAGGTGTAACGTGTTTGAGCGTATTAATCATTCATTTTACTTCTTATTTCGACCACGCCCATCTCCCTGTTAGCTGGCTTGGCAACCCGCTTACAGTAGTAAGCATACACGACGGCGGTTTGGACGTGTAACAGCTTTAAGCTTACTAGTATCTATTTTCTTTACTATAATGACTTAAAATTTCTGTATTTACAGTATTTACTAATGAGTATGATGCATTAAATGATATACAACATTATTCCTATACTGTAGCTAATTTCCACTTCACCTATGATTTTCTTTTACAACGTGTACGTTTCTAAATTATACGAAAATTATTTCTCTCTCATATTCACCTTTGTATTTCAAAAGTTTACTTCTTTTCAGTTCCGCTAGTTTAACGTATTAAAAATTAATTTCAATTAATACCTATAGCGCCATCTCTGAGATGTACGTATTTCTGGTGATTGGTATGCTAGAAAATTATTTAGTAGGGCAAAAGCATCAGGTAATTGGGATGAGTACAAAACATCTCTAACTGAGTAACAAAGCACTGAGAAGAGCCAAAAGAGCGAATGTGGCAGGATAAACAAGATACTCTATAAGGACACTCAGCTCAATAAAGTAATCTGGTAAAGATGACTATTACGAAGATGGAAAGGAACCATCGAATATTTTGGGTATAACATTTCGGCTGAGTATTAGAAATCACCTCACTGACTGCAAAAACAGCCAGACCCGGAAGCAAGCATCAAGGATCGACTGTGTAATAACCAGGAAAGTTATTACATTTAATAAAATCAAATTTGATTCATACAAATTACCGAGAAGGAGAATATTCCAGCCGCTAAGGGATCAGACCTTCTGCTCAGAAATTTCAAATTACCAACTGACCGCCTGGCAAAACCTTCCGAAAAATGAGACTAACCAGGATGTTTTTAACCCAAAGGTCTAATTATTCTCATGAAAATTTATGATCAATTATTTCATTGTCTGAAATAAAGCAACCTGGAAAATGGAAACATTCATAGGGACGGTCGCTGATAACTAGACCACTTACCGGGACCAGTTTACCTTCAGAGTAGGTCATACACTAAACAGGTCCACCACTGATTGCAGGGAAAAAGTCTGGAAAACAAGGAATTTTGGGGACCCTGCATACAAGGAGCCTTAAAAATCATCAACTCTACATCCACACATGCGAAATCACGGCTGGAGGCAAGTGGAAGGCAGCATTAAGGAGGGTCACCACCGACGCTGAAAAGACTTGAACAAGGGGATGGCCCAAGCTTCTAACTTGCGGAACTTTGTAATGGCAGGCTGCTTTCCGCCAACGAAATTCTCACCTGGAAGGGATGCTTATATCTCAGGTTGATTACCAGGCGAGCAAAACTGATGAATAATAATGCAAGAGGAAGCCTAAAGCTTCAAAACCCCTAGTACCTTTCATAAAAGGGTACCTAAGGACTACGCCCTGCTTCTTGCGGGAAGTAAAATTGTCAGGAGATAAAGATTTGGGAGTATTTAAACCAAAATACTGGAAAACCACATTAAAGAATTTCAGAAAACTAATTACCCTTGCATGTAAAGGGAACCTAAAAACTGGGGCCTAAGGACCAATTAAGTGACTTGCATATACAAGGGAGTAGACCGGCAATAAATTTGTGTGGCCAAAATAAGCAGAAACCTTGAAAAAATGGCAGATAAAAATGTTGTTTGATTAGGACAATGAAACCACGCCTAGCCAATGAGACCCATTGAACCTTCCTTTGTCTGGTGTTAGGGAGGCCAGGTTGGGGCTAATAATCAGAATTCCAGTAAACACGTACGATACAAGCTTCGGTTAATGAAGCATTGAGGCCCAACTTGGTTGAACGGAACCCTGACGAACACCTCTTGACACTGATAGTAATTCAGTAAGGCTGAATGAACAGGACAAATTCCCCCTAGGAGTCTAAGGTACAGGAGTTACAAAACCATTACCAGGTAGACAGAAAAGGTAACTTGCCTCACCTGGCCACTTTCGAAGGAAACAAAGGTAGAAAACCGAAGAGAGGGTCAAGTCCCTTTTAGGTCCCAACGATTGGGAGTAAAGAAACATCACGGGCTAATCAGCGAACGGTTGTGCCAACAGAAGCATACTGGTAAAAGACCAGGGTTAACACAAGTATTCGTCAACGGACCTTGCGTAAAAGAACCAAGACCCACCTAGCGGCAACTTAGGACCTCGGGCTTCAGAACGATTACCTGAGGCCATTAAGAAGATTAGACTTTGTAACCACAGAGATTTCGGACAACCAGAAACAAACCACATATGTCTATTTGCTAGCTGCTAAACTACGGATTTTCGGGAAAATAGACCTAAGAAAAACATCCGAGGACCTGTGCGGTCGCTACAGGGCATTAAGATCAATGGGAACTAACACAGGGAGAAATAAGCCCTATATTGCAGTGTCCGAACCAACTAGATAGAAGGACAGGGAAAAAAGTTACATTACGATACCGATCACGGTTATCTTAACGGCATTATGGATTTTCTATAAAAGTTAACTTCCGTAAAAAGTGTCGTTTAAAGGTAGCTCAGCCTTTTAAACAAACCGTTGAAGAAATATCCAAACCCGTTAATTAGCAAAAATCACTGCGTTTGATTACCAAAAATGTAACACATTTAGGTTTAACATTTTTAATTAATTTTTAATTTCAAAAATAGTCAAATTATATAAATATATTAAATATATACTATATAAATATAAAATGGCGTAATGTATTAAGACTACAGGTTTAATAAAATATATTCAACGTTGACGTATTTTTTATTAATTAAAACGGTAATTACGGTAACTTCTTTTTTCTAATTAATAACTATAGAAGTTTTATTAATAAAAAAATCGTAGTTTGATGTTTTTATTAAACACCGCTTGGTCCTAATACACTGACGTTGAATATAAATATAAAGGACTAAAGATTTCTTTTATATTAATATATATAATTATATTATAAAAAACTTCATGTATATTTTCAAAAGGCTTCAAAACTGAGACGTATAAGGCTCAAAATAACCCTAGCTATTTGAATTTTTTCCTATCTCTCTTCGTAGGAGTTAATGGCCTTCAAAATCAGAATTAAAATTGAATTTCAATATAATTTTAAACCGCTTGTGATTCAAAATTTAAGAACCCTAACCTTACTTGACTTTGAAGGCCATACTACATAACAACAGATGGAAACAAATCAAAAAACTAGGTTATTTTGAGCCTCTAAAGCGTTTTACCGACATTTTGACACCCTAAAATATTATATACTTATTTGATAAGGAATAAATACGATAATATAAATATAATAAATAACTATATATTTGAGCCTCTTATCGCGCTAGCAGTGTTTGCATTCGTGACACCCTATATATAGGACAGGTGTTTAATAAAAAAATCATTACATGACGTATATCGTTTATATTAATAAATTATATCATACTTATATAATTACGCGTTAACAAATGTTTTATCGTAATTATCGTTTTAACAGCGGTCGTAATAAAACAAACGTCAACTTGATTTGATTTTATTATAAACACTGTCCTTGGATCGCTATAAGTCGAACGAATTAAACGCATATTATACGCTATATATATAATATATATATATATATATATATATATATATATATATTTGAGCGTATATTTTCGGAGAATTAAATAATTAAATTAAAAATTTATATATATATATATATATATATATATATATATATATATATATATAGGTTGTAAATCCAAAACCCTGGACACCCTGAACGGGTCGTTAGATTTTGTTCAAATTTTGGTGGGTTATATTAGTGTCAGTTTGTATTTTTACAAAAAAACAATATGGTCGACACAAAAGCCGAAAATGTTAATGTAAGACCCTGTATATTTTTGCATATTTGGATTCTAGGGCTTCAAATACATACAGTTCATCTGTCAAATGTCAACTCAGGCGCCATTTTAACTTTATTTAAAAAATTGTTTAATTTTTTGGTCATTATGACGTCATCTAAATTATAGATAATTGACGTACATTTACCCCCACAATATTCTGTTTCCTAATAGTTAATTTTTGTGAAGTTTGTTAACGATCAAATTTAAAAATAACGATTTTTTGAGTAAAACCCTTAGTTCCCAATAAAAACATACATGGGCCACCCTGTGTATTAAAGCAGTAATTTTCAATTTTCTAATTTTTATTAACACAACATGCTCCTGAAGCTGACTCTGTCAAAGTAAAATGGCGTATGAGTTGACATTTGGGAGATGAACTGTATGTATTTGAAGCCGTATAATCCAAACATGTAAAAATATACAGGTTGTTTCATTTAAAATTTCAGCGTTTGTGTCATTTCCGGTGAAACCAGAAGTCGGTCATATTGTTTTTTAATGTAAAAAAATCCCAAAC
Source organism: Vesta saturnalis (assembly GCA_036346205.1). Classification (NCBI taxonomy): domain Eukaryota; kingdom Metazoa; phylum Arthropoda; class Insecta; order Coleoptera; family Lampyridae; genus Vesta; species Vesta saturnalis. The sequence goes on along the minus strand of JARFJB010002341.1, from coordinate 4,478,016 downwards.
TGTGTGAAGTTCATCAACAAAGCAAATTTCTAGTAGCTCGTGTGTAAGACATGAGACCTTCAGGATCGGGTCAAATCACCTTTCTACTTTGTGGATATAATCTTATTCGAACACAATCGGATTACACAAGTTTTATTCAATACTGTAATTCTCTATACTAATAAAAATAAATGAAAAAATCTCAGGTATTTAAGTAAATTAAGAATTAATGAAAAATAAAACAACAATTCTGGTAGAGCCTCGGGACGGGACGCCTCTGTCAATTTTCTAGACCGTCGGTATCGTCCTCTCTGGAGGATGTTGTAAAATATCGATTGGATGATTTTTGTCATCAGTGAGGGTGTGAAGTGCTACCGGGATATCTGGTCCGTTAATATTAACCGAGTACATTCAATAATATTAAATTTTGGTAATAAATGTGGCTGATCAAAAACCATGTGTTTCTAAAAATGTGAATTTGTACAACTCGAAGATGTGGGACTGGATGTATTAAACAATCAGGAATGGCTAGGGGGTGATAATGAGCTTAGAAAGTGGTTTTTGGACCGTAGGGATATGAAACTGTATTCGGGGTTGAAACCTCCGTTTACTTGTTGTAGGGATGTTGAGATAGTTTAGGGTTGATTGATTGATCCAGGTGTGGCTATTTGTTCGGGGCCTTAACCTCCGGTGGAATAATCACTTCTGGACTTATATTTTAAACCTCCAAATCGGTGCAGAAACGCCAACAATGTCAGTTCAAATTATAAAATTGGTTTAAATCCCTTTTCGCTCTTGTGGTGAACTTTTCGCTTTTGTGGTGAAAATATATAATTATATAACAGGTAGCAAAGGACGCACTATGTCAAAATACGGGGTAGTACCTCCGGCAATTCACCTATTACGTGCTTTAGACAATTTGTTACCCCCAACTCGGTGCTATAGCAGCCAAGCACGTTGGATATCAATGTGACTACAACTAGAGTAGTTGGAAGTATGAGAGGGGATTGACAATGTCTGGTAATTGGTTTTGGATCAGGACTGGTAGTAACTTGGCTGGTGAAAGTGGCAATAATAATTATAGGGAATGTCTAATGTGTTTTGTATCAGGTCAGGTATAATTATAATGTTAGTAAATACGAAGAGGTCAGGTAAAGGCAATGTCAAGTAAAAATAATATAATGTAATGGTTGAGGAGCGGTTATATATACGGAGAAGGCTGGAGTCGGGAAACGGAATAACAACTGATATCGTTTTTAAACGATGATAATACAGTTGGGGAAACAATTTGGAAATAAGGATTGATAGGAATTATTTCTAGGAATGGAAAATTCGTAAGGATTCATTGCAACTAGCTCTCATATAATCCATCAAAACTTGAACAAAATTTAAAGACCCGTTCAAAAGTTACAGGGGTGGCCCCTATTTGATTTACACCGGTATATATATATATATATATATATATATATATATATATATATATATATATATATATATACCTATATTGTATTGTTACGTTAGAATTTTATGTAAATCCTACATTATGAGATTTCATCGTGTTTCTGATACCGGTGACCAATGAAATAGGTATGATATACTAAATTATATTGCTACTTAGTAATGCCGTTGCCAGATTTTTGATAACTATCCTGAAAATTCATTTTCACGGAATTATAACCTTAGCAATAATTCTAATTATTAATAAAACAAACGTAATAATCACATTTCTAGTAAATTATAACAAATTTAGAAGTTATTTCAAGTTAACTAGTGTACTTTGAAATTCTTAAAAGCGTTGATAAATGCCCTTTAAGTCAATATAAAAATCACCAGCGCAGTAGTGTATCTTGTACAACACACAACGCTCGCACACGCACGCACCGCAACGCACACGCACACGCATACGCAACAAACGCACAGCACACGCACACACACGCACACGCACGCACACGCAACACGCAACCACCACACGCACAACACGCACACGCACACCCACACACACGCAAACCACAGCACACACGCACAACCACAACACCGCACACCCACACGCAACCCACAACGCACACACGCACACACGCACAACACACAGCACCCAGCACCACACACGCAAAACACCACACACAACACGCACGCACGCACCAACACCCACACACCACAACCGCACGCACGCACCACACACGCACCACGCACCACGCACGCAACAGCACACACGCAGCACACGCACAGCCACCAACCCACACACACACCACGCAACCACACGACACACGCACACACACGCACACGCACACCACACACACACACACGCACACACACAGCACACGCACAGCACACACACCACACATACATTTATATAAAATAAGTATAATAACATAATACCAATCAATCATACTATATACAGCAGCATATGCGACAACGAACATTCGACACAAGCACGTAGCAAACAAAGTTATTTAAAACTAAGCACACACTCACAACTACATTATAAAATTATTTTCTATTTACATATATATAATAAATCTTTAATGAACTATATATATATATCAATATTATTAAGATCATTCATTACTATATAGGATTTATTACGTTATTAAGGTAGTATTCAAAATTATGGTAATTGTATAAATTCAACTCCGTTTAGATAGAACATATACAAATTTCATTTAAGGCATATTATTTTATGATTGTACAGATGTTACGTTTCGATGAAAATGTATTCTTTATTGCATGAAATGAGGACCAAAACTATACTACATGATTTTGTCAATTTTTCAAATGAATCACCCTGTATTTTACTTTAAAAGTGAAAATACACTTTATGTTCTTTCATTTTATTAAGACCCCTATAGCTAAAAGCGTTAATTTCTGAGATATAGTTATATTCAATTGGTGCAAGAATAAAAATGCACTTCCTCGTAACACTTACCAAGCCAAAAGTTATGCCTGGAAAAATTATGTAGTTGTTTTCAGGATACAGGACTGTTGAAATGAGAATGATTTCGTAATTGACCATAATTTTGAAATACTGAATAAGTATGAAACCCTATATTGAAGTATCGAGGAGATGAGCTAATCTAAATTATAGATATAAGTGTCCCATTTAAAAAGTATGTTTGGTTCACCCTGAATGTAACACCCTTTAAATGAAAATAATTTTATAATGTGAAGTTTGAAGTTGCCTATATTTTTTGTACATAACCGTTTTTTATATCTCCTTTAATAATGGATATATCGTACTTCGACGCACTAATTCCGCACCCTATATATATATATATATATATATATATATATATATATATATATATATATATATATATATATATATATATAAATATATATATATATATATATATCAGCTTAAAAATATGTCTCATAGTTCTCGCTTATGTGCACATTTAATTACTATTCGGCGTTTTAAAATTTCACAAGTTCTGTAGGAGTCGGGCATTGAGTAAGTATTGGCATAGTTTGTATTGAAGTCCAGTTGTGTTAAGAAAGAAAGTGTTTTAAAAAATTCCTTCGTTTTCTTAAATCAAGCAAGAAGGGTAGGGCTAAAATCCTACAGTACCAATATGTATTATAAAAAGTATGTACTGTAGAACAGTGTTTAAAAACAACACCGTATTCCTTAGACTAGTTATATTAACAAGAAATTATTGATCTAAGTTCTATACATACCTCTTTAATAAAATGTTCCAAACCTTAAAGCAGCTTACCTAAAACAAGAAAATGGTAAGTATAAAAAACCTTCTGAATACACGCAAATTAAGTAATAATAATAATATGCTGGATTTGTATTATATATAAACAAACAAGAAATAAACACCGATGCTTTTAATTAAACTTCCGCTTCTACTTAAGAATATTATTTTTGCTGTAATTGTAAAATTCTCACCAGTTCATTAAAGAAATTACGAAGTGTGTAGAGCAGTAAAACTATTCCTCATCTAATATGCATTTTACACTAAGGCATGTAAAATTAGATAGTTTTATTACCGATTATTAAATGACTATGTTTAAATATAATTCTATAAGACGTATTATTAAACATGACAACAATAATATGGTTATATGATTCTGTTCCCAATGTAAGTAATTATTACATGTTCCGCCATTAATAAAATGTATTTTTCCTTAATTAATTCTATTACATTCTTTGTGTTTACGGAATTAAAGCATGTAGGTCATCTGACATTCAAGAAGAAAGATAACAGTTAAATTTATTTGTTCCGGTCGTTTGTCTACTCTCACTACTAAGGTATATACTTTAAATAATTATAAAACGCAGCGTTAATAACTTTAATTTCTCTATTCAATTCAGTATCTCACAGTTGGTCAATATAAGTCAGTAAAAAAAAATTGTATTTGGCACAAAAATTAGAGAAAATTTTGAAAGTGAATGTTGATTGTCAATTAGAAGATATTCATTAATTGTAGATTTAATCACAAACTGACAAGCTTATGTTTTTATACAAATAATGCTTTCACAGATTGGTAAAAAGGAGATGATAAAAATAGTAAAGAAATACAGGGTCCGCCTTTGGGAGCTGATCCTATGAGTATCTGCTATAAACCAAACTTACTATAATTTTGAAAATTTGGTGACAGGGTAATGATGTTAGGGCTAGCTCATCTAAAATATTTTCACGTTCGTACCACTTCCGGTTATACCGGTAGTCGTTACTTAGTCGCTTATTCTAAATGGAACACCCCGTATATTAATACATTTTTGGATTCTATGTCGAATTTTTAGGTAAGTTTGTTAAATAAAGTAGATACGAAATTTCTAAAAAATTTACAAATGCGGTCTAATAATATGTTAATATGATTCTGTTCCTGTAAACAATTTAGAATAAAACTTTGAGGTGTTGTAAGTAAGGTTTCCGCACATTGCAATAAAATTGTATTTTTCCTAAAATAAATTAAACACGCCACAATTTGATCTGCAAGTCCTAAGCCTTGGTAAAGTGTAAGGAAAAGTTCGTTTATATAATAGTATATCATTAGATACATAACCTGCACGTACCTCATAGCATTATGATACATTTTCGGTTAATATTCCTTTCGGTAAACTGTGTTTAGGTAAAAATGTTTTTCGGTCAATTGTAATTCGACCAATTGTTGTTTCAGTAAATTCACCTTTCGGTTAATTGTCTTTCGGTAAACTGTTTTCGGTAAACTTTCCTAGATCCGGTTTTTATACCCAAGTCTGGCCGGACCAATTATTCTCAGGCAAAAGTTTATAGGTCAATTAGTTTTATGTTGTCTATACTTAAGACAATGGAAAAACTGCTCGATAAGCATATCAGGGACGGTGTGCTGATAACCAAACCACTTAACCGGGACCAGTTTACCTTCAGAGTAGGCTCATACACTGAAACAGCGCTCCACCACTTGATCGGGAGTGGAAAAAATGCTGAAAAACAAGGAGATTCTTCTGGGGGCATCCCTGGACATAGAAGGAGCCTTCGATAATACTCATTCAACTCTACATCCACAGCCATGCGAAATCCAGGCCTTGAGGCAAGTGGATAGGTAGCATGTTCAGAGTCAGGGTTGTGTACACATCGCCGCTGAACAAGACTCTGGCAGTCCGACTGGCAGGGGGATGCCCACAGGGGGGAGTCTTCCTACTGCGCAACTTTGTATAGGCGGGCTGCTAGTTGACCGTAGCAACGTAGGTTTCTCACTCGGATACGCGGATGACTTAGTCATCCTAGTAGAAGGGAGATTTACCAGGACAGAGAGCGCAAGCAAAGGGCCCCGAATGTAACAACTACTTGGATAGAGAGGGAAGGCCTAAAAGTCTGTCCCCAAAAAACCTCCATAGTACCTTTCATGAAAAGGAGGCACCTAGAGGACCTACGCCCTGTCGTTCTTGGCGGCGAAGTAATCAATATGTCGGGAGAGACAAAGTATTTGGGAGTTATTTTAAACTCCAAACTTACCTGGAACAACCACATTGAGAGAATTATCAGAAAAGCGGAAATTACCCCTGCGGTAGTTAGGCTGACCTATGACAAGACACGGGCTAAGACCAATTATGGTGCACTTGCTATATACAAGGGTAGTCAGACCGGCAATAAATTGGTGTGGTGGCCAAAGATGAAGCAGGAAACAGCCAAACTAAAACTAGGCATGATACAAAGACTTGTCTGTTTAAGCATTACGGGAGCAATGAGAACCACGCCTACCGCTGCAATGGAGACCATTGAACCTCCTCCTTTTGATCTGGTGATTAGGGGAGGCCAGGTTGGGGCTATATAAATAGCAGAATTCACAGTACAAACTACGTACAGACACACAGCATACGAGGTTAATTGACAGCATTGGAGGCCCCATACTTGGTATGAGAACGGACCATATGACACCAAAACACATCGTTGCTACACTCTGAGGTAATAATTTAAGATCAAACAGAGTGGAATGAACAGGGACACAAATTCCCACCTGGTAGTCTAACATGGTACACGGACGGTTCGAAGAACTCATTAGCCTGGCAGAGCAGAACAAGGTAATTTTGCTCTGAGTCCCTGGCCACTGTGGGATCGAAAGAAACGAAAAGGTAGACAAACTCGTAAGAGAGGGTTCAGCGGGACCATTTTATGGCCCCGAACCTGCATTGGGAGTAACAAGAAACACACTTCGTGGCTATATCAGCGAACGGATTTGTGACCAACATGAAGCATACTGGATAAACAGACCAGGGTTAACACACAGCAAGGTATTCATCAACGGACCTTGCGTAAAAAAACCACAGAACTGCTCACGTTAAGCAGGACATAGCATAGGATCCATACCGGGCTCCTGACAGAACATGTACCTGTAAGGACCATTTAAAGAAGATTAAGAAATTTGATGTAGACCCCACATGTAGATTGTGTCATGAGAAACCAGAAACAACTACACACATTATATGTCACTGTGATTTGCTAGCTGCTAAAAGACAGCGGATTTTCGGGTAAAATAGAACCGGAAGACTTAAACACACATTCCGCGAGTGACCTGTGCGGTCTGCTACAGGGCATTAAGATCACGGACTGGGTGTAACTAACCACTAGGGAGAACACAATAAGCCCTATAGGCTGCAGTGTCTCCGGAACCAACTAGATAGGAGGACCCGAGGAACGAAAAAAAGTTACATTACGATCGACGATCATCCGGTTATCTTAACTAGGACATTATGGATTTTCTATCACAAAGTTAACCCGCGTTAAATAAGTGTCGTTTTTAAAAGGGGTAGTACCCAGCTAGGACGTATAGAGGGGCTCAAAATAACCCTAGTCTTCATTTGAATTTTTTTCCTATCTGTCTTCGTTATGGAGTTATCGGCCTTCAAAGTCAGAAGTTAAAAATTGAATTTCAATGATAATTTTTAAAGCGCTTCTTTCATTACCATAAAATTTAGACACCCTACTACCTCATACTTCTGACTTTGAAGGCCGATAACTACATAACGAAGACAGATAGGAAAAAAATTCAAATGAAGACTAGGTTTATTTTGAGCCCCTCTATACGTCCTAGCAGTTTTGACCACACCTTTCTGGACACCCTGTTGTAAATCCAATAGGGACCATCCCTGTAACTTTTGAACGGGTCGTTAGATTTTGTTCAAATTTTGGTGGGATATATTAGTGCCAGTTTGGATTTTTTACAAAAAAAAAACAATATGGCCGACACAAAATCCGGAAATGTTAATGTAACACCCTGTATATTTTTTGCATATTTGGATTCGAGGGCTTCAAATACATACAGTTCGTCTGTCAAATGTCAACTCAGGCGCCATTTTAACTTTATTTAATTTTTTTTTAATTTTTTGGTCATTATGACGTCATTTAAATTATAGATAACTGACGGACAATTAGCCCCACGATATTATTTTTCCTAATAATTAATTTTTGTGAAGTTTGTTAACGATCAAATTTAAAAATTACGATTTTTCTGACTAAAACTCTCAGTTCCCAATAGAAACATACATGTGCCACCCTGTACATGAAATAGCTCTTTCAAGTATTAGTAAAACGATATGCATAGTAACTTGCTTAGTTCCTAAATAAAGCAGTAATTTTAAATTTTCTAATTTTTATTAACACAACATGCTCCTGAAGCTGATTCTGTCAAAGTAAAATGGCGTATGAGTTGACATTTGGGAGATGAACTGTATGTATTTGAAGCCGTAGAATCCAAACATGTAAAAATATACAGGTTGTTCCATTTAAAATTTCAGCTTTTGTGAAACCAGAAGTCGGTTTTATTGTTTTTTAATGTAAAAAAATCCCAAACTGTGTGAAGTTCATCAACAAAGAAAATTTGTAGTAGCTCGTGTGTAAGACATGAGACCCTCAGGATCGGGTCAAATCACCTTTCTACTTTGTGGATATAATCTTATACGAACACAATCGGATTACACAAGTTTTATTCAATACTGGGATTCTCTATACTAATAAAAATCTCAGGTATTTAAGTAAATTAAGAATTAATGAAAAAGAAAACAACAATTCTGGTAGACTCTCGGGACGGGACGTCTCTGTCAATTTTCTAGACCGTCGGTATCGTCCTCTCTGGAGGATGCTGTAAAATATCGATTGGATGATTTTTGTCATCAGTGAAAGTGTGAAGTGCTACCAGGATATCTGGTCCGTTAATATTAACCGAGTACATTCAATAATATTAAATTTTGGTAATAAATGTGGCTGATCATCAACCATGCGTTTCTAAAAATGTGAACTTGTACAACTCGAAGATGTGGGACTGGATGTATTAAACAATCAGGAATGGCTAGGGGGTGATAATGAGCTTAGAAAGTGGTTTTTGGACCGTAGGGATATGAAACTGTATTCGGGGTTGAAACCTCCGTTTACTTGTTGTAGGGATGTTGAGATAGTTTAGGGTTGATTGATTGATCAAGGTGTGACTATTTGTTCGGGGCCTTATCCTACGGTGGAATAGCCACTTCTGGACTTATATTTTAAACCTCCAAGTCGGTGCAGAAACGCCAATAATGTCAGTTCAAATTATAAAATTGGTTTAAATCGCTTTTCGCTCTTGTGGTGAACTTTTAGAAAATATATAATTATATAACAGGTAGCAAAGGACACACTATGTCAAAATACGGGGTAGTACCTCCGGCAATTCCCCTATTACGTGCTTTAGACAATTTGTTACCCCGAACTCGGTGCTATAGCAGCCAAGCACGTTGGATATCAATGCGCCTACGACTAGAGTAGTTGGAAGTATGAGAGGGGATTGACAATGTCTGGTAACTGGTTTTGGATCAGGACTGGTAGTAACTTGGGTGGTGAAAGTGGCAATAATAATTTTAGGGAATGTCTAATGTGTTTTGTATCAGGTCAGGTATAATTATAATGTTAGTAAATACTAAGAGGTCAGGTAAAGTCAATGTAAAGTAAAAATAATGTAATGTAATGGTTGAGGAGCGGTTATATATATTGGGGAAACAATTTGGAAATAAGGATTGATACGAATTATTTCTAGGAATGGAAAATTCGTAAGGATTCATAACAACTGTCTCTAATATAACCCATCAAAACTTGAACAAAATGTAAAGACCCGTTGAAAAGTTACAGGGGTGGCCCCTATTTGATTTACACCCGATATATATATATATATATATATATATATATATATATATATATATATATATATATATATATATATATATATATATATATATATATATATATATATATTATGTATACATATATTGTATTGTTACGTTAGAATTTTATGTAAACCCTACATTATGAGATTTCATCGTGTTTTGATACCGGTGACCAATGAAATTGGTATGATATACTAAATTATATATTATATTACTTAGTAATGTAGATTTTTGATAACTATGCTGAAAATTCATTTTCACGGAATTGTAACCTTAGCAATAATTCTAATTATTAGTAAAACAAACGTAATAATCACATTTCTAGTAAATTATAACTAATTTAGAAGTTATTTCAAGTTATAGTGTATCTTGTACATATATATATATATATATATATATATATATATATATATATATATATAAATATATATATATATATATATATATATATATACAGTGCATGTGCGTCGAAGTACGATATATCCGTTATTAAAGGAGGTAGCAAAATAAGTTATTTAAAAATTACAGAAAACTCCAAATTTCTCATTATAAAATTATTTTCGTATTTACAGAGTGTTACGTATTACCCGGATGAACCAAACAGTCTTTTTTTAAATGGGACACCCTATATATTATTTCAAATTTAGATTAAGATCATCTCCCCCGTACTTTCCATATAGGGTTTCATTACGTTATACAGGGTATTTCAAAAGTTATGGTCAATTGTACATGAAAATCATTCTCATTTCAACGTCCCGTATACTCTAGACAGAACAACCTAACAATAATTTTTTCCAGGCATAACTTTTTGACATTGGTACAGTGTTACGAGAAAGTGTATTTCTTTATTATTAAAAAAAGTATGTTTGGTTCACCCTGGTAATGTGTAACACCCTTTAAATACGAAAATAATTTTATAATGTAAGTTTGAAGTTGCCTATAATTTTTGTAAATAACCGTTTTTTATATCTCCTTTAATAACGGATATATCGTACTTCGACGCACTCATTTACTATATATATATATATATATATATATATATATATATATATATATATATATATATATATATATATATATATATCAAGCTTAAAAATATGTCTCTCGTTCTCGCTTATGTGCACATTTAATCACTATCGGCGTTTTAAAATTTCACAAGTTCTGTTGGAGTCGGTCATTGAGTAAGTATTAGCATAGTTTGTATTGAAGTCCAGTTGTGTTAAGCAAGAAAGTGTTTTAAAAAACTCCACGGTCCTTCGTTTTCTTAAATCATGTAAGAAGGGTAGGGCTAAAATCCTACAGTACCAATATGTATTATAAAAAGTATGTACTGTAGAACAGTGTTTAAAAAACAACACCGTATTCCTTAGACTAGTAGATTAACAAGAAATTATTGATCTAAGTTCTATACATACCTCTTTAATAAAAATGTTCCAAACCTTAAAGCAGCTTACCTAAAACAAGAAAATGTGTAAGTATAAAAAAAAACCTTCTGAATACACGCAAATTAAGTAATAATAACAATATGCTGGATTTGCTTATTAATATAAACAAACAAGAAATAAACACGCGATGCTTTTAATTAAACTTCCGCTTCTACTTAAGAATATTTTTTTTGCTGTAATTGTAAAAATTCTCACTCAGTTCATTAAAGAAATAACGAAGTGTGTAGAGCAGTAAAAACTATTCCTCATCTAATATGCATTTTTACACTAAGGCATGTAAAATTAGATAGTTTTATTACCGATTATTAAATGACTATGTTTAAATATAATTTATAAGACGTATTATTAAACATAACAACAATAATATGGTTATATGATTCTGTTCCCAATGTAAGTAATTATTACATGTTCCGCCATTAATAAAATGTATTTTTCCTTAATTAATTCTATTACATTCTTTGTGTTTACGGAATTAAAGCATGTAGGTCATCTGTGACATTCCAAGAAGAAAGATAACGTTAAATTTATTTGTTCCGGTCGTTTGTCTACTCTCACTACTAAGGTATATACTTTAAATAATTATAAAACGCAGCGTTAATAACTTTAATTTCTCTATTCAATTCAGTATCTCACAGTTGGTCAATATAAGTCAGTAAAAAAAATTGTATTTGGCACAAAAATTAGAGAAAATTTTGAAAGTGAATGTTGATTGTCAATTAGAAGATATTCATTAATTGTAGATTTAATCACAAACTGACAAGCTTATGTTTTTATACAAATAATGCTTTCACAGATTGGTAAAAAGAAAATGATAAAAATAGTAAAGAAATATACACAAAAAAATCTAGAGCTGCGATGCTAAAAATACAGCATAAACTACACAAAAAAGGCGAGAACCGGAATCTAACTTTTTGAGAAGCGTTTTGGGTAAAACATGTGGGTGAAAAATGTAATTTTTAAATTTGCATAAAATGTTATATTAAGGTAATAGATAACTGCTAATAAACAGTATTACGTTTCGCCCAAGTCTAGGCTTTTTAAAAAAATTGTATTGTTATAGAAAAATTTACATATAAAAAGTTAGGAAATCTCTACTCCCATACATACAATTACTTTTTTTTAAATTAAGAATTTTTTTTTCCTAATCTTTTGTAACATGTCCGAAATGATACTTGAACGTAGCCCGGGATACGATACAAATAAAATAAAGAAGTCTAGCTCAGTTGATTTTTGAGGACCACTAATGCAGTAGTGCACTGAATACGTGGGTAGTGTGACCATACCGTACTGCAGAATGCGTCATTAGTGCGTCCAGCTACGAAATATCCGTTATTATATAAACGACATCAAATAAAGCTGTTTGCAAAAATTATAAGCAACTTCAAACTTCACATTATAAAATTCTTTTCTTATTTACACAGTGTTACATATTACCCGGGTGAACCAAACTTATTTTTTTAATGCGACACCTTATACCTACAGAAACTCTACGGACAAACTTTTCGTAGTGATTCTAAACCTAAAAATAAGAAAAAAAGTACATATAAACCCAGGTCCGGAAACGCTTCGTTTAGGACCTACAGGGTGTGAAAAAATTGTATTTTCCTCGGTTTTATGGCGATATTTTGCGAACAAATTTGAATATAGTCCTGAAATTTGGAGCACGAGGGTTTTTGCGGTCGAGAAACTTAAATATTTTATTGATTTTGATACTGTCTGCAGAGGGCGCCATCTACAGTGGTATGCTAAAAGTTAATTGGCCTTAACTTTTTTACCGTCCGGTATATTGACGTTCCGTTTCGAGAGGCATGTCCAGTATTTGTAATAGACTGCTCTAAACAAAATGAATCCTTAAAAAACTCAACAGTAGACATCAAATTGGAAATGGAATCTCTAACACCTTTCGATAATGGAATCGTTGTGTATGGTCTTATTCTCCATGATGCTATTGTACAGTACAGTCCACTCACCGGAGAAGTGAAAAAATTATAATTATTATTGTAATATAGTCTAATATATAAATAAAATGTTGTAATTATTCGTTTAGTTTTATTTCATCCATCAAAGATGATAGTAGTTGCTCAGAAACAAAAACTCCCGATTCAAAATCATGACGTTGATGAAAAGTCTATTACTTCGAAACATGGTGATTTACTTCCTAGTAGTATACGTGGTATTATATGCGGCCCCTCCAATTGCGGTAAAACAAACGCAATGATCAGTCTGCTTACTGAAAAAAATTGTTTGAAATTTGAACATGTATACGTATACTCTAAGTCATTGAATCAAAACAAGTACAAACTTTTACAGGAAATCTTACTTCCAATGAAGGATATAGGTTACTTTACCTTCAGCGACAATCAAGATGTGATTGAGCCTAATTGTGCAAAATCAAACTCTATTTTTATCTTCGATGATATCGCTTGTGAAAAGCAAAACAACATAAGGGCATATTTTTCTATGGGCAGGCATAACGATATTGACTGTTTCTATTTGGGTCAAACTTACAGAAAATTCCAAAGCAATTAATTCGTGATAATGCGAATCTAATTATATTATTTGAGCAAGATGAATTAAGCTTAAAACATGCGTATGAGGATCATATAAGTCCCACCATAAGCATGAAATTGTTTCGGGACATGTGTTCAAAGTGCTGGGTAGATCCGTTTGGTTTCATGGTCATAAACAAGGATGCTGAAGTTAATAATGGTCGCTATAGGATGCCTCTCATCTCAACCGTTTTCGAGATATTGGTTGATGAACAGTTCAATTTAATTCCCGCTCATTATCAAAACGAGTGAGATTATATATTGAAACAAATGGTCATCATGTGGAACACCTTTTGTAACATTTATTTTATTAGTTTTATTATTTATTTCTTCATTTTAGTTCTTAAATTCAAAGTTAAAATAAAAATGCAAACATACGTTACTTTGATTTTTAATTCCAATTAGCTAAGGATTATAGGGAATTAAATTGAACTGTTCATCAACCAATATCTCGAAAACGGTTGAACTGAAAGGCATCGACCAAGTATACCTTTCTTGCTTAGAACTGAAAAGGGAACAAACTAATTCAAACTGAACGTCAATATACCGGGTGGTAAAAAAACCGAGGAAAATAAAATTTTTTCACACCCTAAACGAAGCGTTTCCGGACCTGGGTTTATATGAACTTTTTTTTCTTATTTTTTGGTCTAGAATCACTACGCAAAGTTTCTCCGTAGAGTTTCTGGACACCCCCTATATTATTAGAAAATTAGATCATCTTCCCCACACTTCCCAATACAGGGTATCATTATGTTACACAGGGTATATTCAAAGTTACGGTCAATTGTACACGAAAATCATTGTCATTTCAACGACCTGTATAACCTAGACTGAATCATTCTCATTTCAACGTCCCGTATACCCTAGAGAGAACAACCTGACATTAACCTTTTGCAGGCATAACTTTTTGACATTGATCCAGTTTTAAGATAAAGTGTTATTTTTATAATATTGTAACAATTTAATAAAGTGAAAATGCACTTTTGGTTGCAATATTAAAAATAGCACTTTCTTAAAACTGGACCATCAAAGTTACAAGAAGTTAATGTCAGGTTGCTCGGGTATACAGGACGTTGATATGAGAATAATTCTCTAATACAATTGACCATAACTTTTGAAATACGCTGTATAACGTAATGAAACCCTATATATTGGAAGTATGAGGGAGATGAGGTTAATCCAAATTTGTGATAATATACAGGGTGTCCCATTTAGAAAAAAAGTATGTTTGGCTCACTTTGGTAAACACCCTTTAAATACGAAAATAATTTTAAAATATGAACTTTAAGGTTGACCTTAATTTTTGCAAATAACTTTATTTGATATCGTCCATAATACTGGATATATCATACTTCGACGCACTAATGACGCACCCTGAAGATACCCAAGGTGGTACGTAGTTTGAGGCAACCCCTAAGGACGAAAGGGGAAATGAAGCTGTAATAAGAACACATGTAAGTACACAACACAAGAAGATGTTATTTTTATAACATTGCAACAATTTAATATAAGGTGAGCTAAAACATAAGATTTTCCCTTTTTTTCCAATGAATCACCCCGTATTTTTATTTAAAGTGAAAATGCACTTTTTGTTGCAATATTAAAAAATAGCACTTAAAACTGGACCAATGTCAAAAAGTTATTCCTGCAAAAAGTTAATGCCAGGTTGCTCTGCCTAGGGTATACAAGACGTTGAAATGAGAATTATTCTCGTATAGAATTGACCATAACTTTTGAAATACCCTGTACAGCGTAATAAAACCCTATATTGGAAGTATGAGGGAGATGAGCTTAGTCTACATTTGTAATAATATATAGGGTTCCCATTTAAAAAAAAATTATGTTTGGTTCATCTTTTATAATATGAAGTTTGAAGTTGCCTATAATTTTTGGAAATAACTTTATTCGATATCGTCCAAAATAATGAACATATTGTACTTCGACACACTAATGACGCACCCTGTGGATACGCAAGGCGCTAGGTAGTTTGAAATAACACAACTCCTAAGGACGAAAAGGGAAAATTAAGCTGTAATAAGAACAGATGTCAGTACACAACACAAGTAAAACAAGCAATAAGCAAGAAAACGTAATACTGTTCAATCCAATAGTTTTCATTTATTATCAGCACAAAATGGCGTAACCAAAGAAATTGGTAGTGAGTGAGTAACCTACTCATGCCATTAGAGTCAACAAAAAGAGAGCAAACAGAAGTACCTTATCTCATCATAAGGTGGGCTAAAAAAATTAACTGTAACCTTATGTTATAGCTCAAATAATAAAAATGTTCATGTGTGTATTTTTAGTTTGATAGAGTCGATTTATTATTTTTTCAAACCACGATTTACACTATTCAAACTGGCATAACAGTACTTAAATGGTCACGTACAAAATGTTATATTCTGTCTTCTGAAAACTTAGATTTTGAAGCAGTTTTTATAGCATTTGCTACTGTCTAACAATTTTTTAGAGAATTGTGTGTATAAGCTTTTTCATTTTTTTTTTAAAGAAAATGAATACTTCACAGTTCTAATCAATTTAATTAGTGGTTGTGTAGATTCAGGCTCATCATAAGCTACCCAACCTTACTTAAAATTTAATGTAGAATACAATAGTAGTGTTAAAATTCGAGCAAGTGTATGAAAATATCCCAGAATTTATAAATTCTATCTAAATAATTTTGCTTTAAGTGGGTGTGTGAAATGAAATTTTTTTAATTGTGTATTTGAAACATATTTATGTTGTTCTATCATCCAAAAAAATTTTTAACCTTAGGTCTAGACCATCCTGTATTTAAAATAGTTAGCTTTTTTAATGGTGCATTTTTGTATTAATGTGTATACAAATCTAAACGATTCGATAACCCTTACAGTTATCTTCAGTAGCAAAAAATATAGAAATGTTTAAGATGTTGAAAAAATTTTTATGAAATTTGAAAAATTAAAACATAAACCTGTTATTAATATAACAGTTTGATAAACGTATAAAGCCAACTATGGAATACAATTTAACTAACGAATAACTGGATCCTTAATAAATTAAATATTATTAAACTGCCTTGAAGATGACAAATCAGAACACCCTCTAACGGTCAAAGGCTAACAGTGAAAAACGTCATAAACAAAGAGAAAATTTAACAAAATTTGATCAAATTATGATGTAACTCTAAAGTTGTGAATAACTTTTATTTTAAATTAAGCTAAGTATTTTAAATAGCTCAATAGGCGGTTTCATGGTCTTAGAATTATGACTACGCTCCGTAATCGTAAATCAAAATATATTTTTCCTAAAGAATCACACGTGACAACTCTTCATTCAAAGCTATATAAGAATTCCTAGCTATATTGAAGAAATGTGCAGCCGAATCTATTTCTATTCAAGCAAGATTCCATTTTTCAGTACGTTAAGGCTCGTACCCACGTTGCCCACCTCTATTTAAACTTGTTTGAAGAAGTTAATGGTAAAATTTTCCCTTGACCAGCACGATCAGTCGCTTACCCGCTATCGAACATATATGGGACATGATGGTCAAAAAACTGCAAGCTGTACAAATATAAGGGCTACGAAACCCTCATTAACATTAGATATATAGACAATATCTCTGTAAAATTTGCAATTTTATTCCCCAGTTTTAATTACTTCGTGGCGTTGCGTTATATATATTCTTTTTGTAGAATATATTTGTCAAAAACCAAAATTACAGAAAAATGGAGTTTTACACAAATTTATATTGAAATTTACTATGTATTGTAAATATATATATATATATATATATATATATATATATATATATATATATATATATAAATCTCGTGTCACGATGTTCCTGCAGAAATTTTGTAAATGGGTATTGTTTGGTCAAACTTAAAATATAGGATAGTTTTTATCTTGATAAGTGACGGTCAATATTTTTATTGCAAATTTGAACCTTCTTTAGCAAAATGGTGAGGGAGAGGGAGAGATTTCATGACGATTGAGCAAAACATGTGATATAAATGTTGATAGTTTACAGTATACAAGGCGTCCAAGTTTCGTAATTTTTTCAATTTTTTTAAATTTTCTCCTAGTATTCTAAATTTATGTAACTCCAATTTGGTGTACTTACTACACTTAGGAAACGTAATGTTTAGGACACTATGACCCGTCTCAAAATTTGCAGGGCGTAGATTTTTTCGGGGTCATAAAAACCAATTCAGACTCAATAATTTTCGAATTTTCTAGTTTTATTACGTAGGCTTATGTCAAAATCACACACTACAAATACATAAAGAATGCAACACTAAGATGGCGTTGGAATTTTTGGACCAAACTTTAACTGGTCAAATGTAGTAATTGATTAAAATTGCAAAGAAATTAAACGAAAGATAAAAGCATTTTAATTAATAATGTGCTGGACCACCCCTATTAGTTTCACACTCCGCGCCCTTCTTGGCATGGATTCCAACAGGTGGTCGATTTCTTCCTGAAGTATTGCATCTGTAATCCATGCCAGAGAGCTTGTAGTGTCTGTGGAGGATTGGCTAATTGCTTGAGTCTTCTACCCATTACGTCCCACACATTTTCGATGGGCGAAAGGTCGGGAGATCTGGGTGGCCACGGCAATATATCAACGTTAGTATCTTCGAAGAGCTCCATAAAATGCCTTGCAATGTGGGAACAGGCATTATCCTGTTGGAAAATCGGGTCCTCCAGCTCCTGGAGGAATGGAAGGATATGGAGTTGTACCACTTCATCAACATATCGGTTTGCATTCATACTGCCTCGGATCAATACCAACTAACACCTGCTTGGATAAACAATAACACCCCATACCATAACCCCCACAGTGTGGTGGACATGCCGCTCAACATAAAACTGCAAATTGCGACGTTCTCCACGTCTACGTCTGACCGTCATGTGAACATTGTGCTTTCTCAAGCAGAATCAGGATTCGTCACAGAAGACCACCCTATGCCTTTCCACGTCCCAATCCAGTCGCAAGGAAGCACAAGATGTGGTCCATAGGACTCTAATTCGACAGTACACTGTGCGAAAGGTCACAGGACGACCTTCGTTTCCAAACTATTGATCGGCTATTGATCTTGTACTCGAGAATCGGTCTCTTAATGTCATTAATCGTAGATGGCAGTCCTGGACCACATTTGTCTGTCTTGGCCGTCCACTTCCTCTTCTACGACGTTCTTAATCTTCTCTAGACCATGCTTGATAACACCGTACTACAGAGGATTGATTACGGTTAAGACGATTAGTAATTTCGTTGAATGAAAAATCACCTTCACGTAAGCCAATAATGCGACCTCTGTTTAATTCACTCAGTTGTCCACAATTTTCACGTTGCCGCACTGTAGGCATAATCGCAGCCTCAAAATACAAAGAAGAACACAAAAGCAAAAGAATTGCAACCAAAAACAATACCGAAATCGACTTAATCTCTCAAGAAATACACCCGATAATTTTGATTGTTACAACAAGTAAAACGTCAAATTTTCCATGGCTACTGGATTATTTTGAATGAAATTTTAATCAATTATTACATTTCACTAGTTAAACATTTCTGCCAAGTTTAGTCCAAAAACTCCAACGCCATCTTAGTGTTGCATTTTAGTGGATCATAGTGGATTAGCAAGAAGAAGTTATCATATGGGTCTCGGACGATAGAGGTTTAAGTACTCGTCGCTTGGGTAACGCAGTCGGGATAAGCGCCTCCTGTGTATGGAAAATATTACACGAAGAGAATCTTTATCCTATCATTACATTCCCGCACAAAATTTATTACCGCAAGATGTTCATGCTCGCTTGCGATTCGCCCAATTTTTAAGGGCACAACATAACATAATATAACATTTACGATGCGGGAATTTTTTATTTTATAAACAACCAGTTATGGGACTCCGAAAATCCCTTTGCTGTGAAAGAGTAAAGCCTCCAGCACGAGTTCAACATCATTGTTTGGTGTGGGGTTATTTCGGATTTTTTTATTGGTCCGTTTAGACTACCTCCGAATTTGAACGGGCCTCTGTATTTACTGTTTTTGCAACAAAACCATAATGAACTCCTTGAAGATGTACCACTAAATCTAAAAGTACGAATGTGGTTTATGTTAGATGGGGCTCCATCTCTTTTCCACTGCTAGGTACGCCAATTCTTAGATGAAAATTTTCCTGCGACAGATTGGTCGTGGGAGCGAATTTACTTGGCCTCCGAGGAGCCCAGATTTCAGTCCGATGGACTTCTCAATATGGTTTGATTTGAACGATATGGTCTATAAAGAGACAATTAATTCTGAGGAAGAATTGTGGCAAAAAAATAGTGGAAGCTTCAAATATTTTATCGTAACATACGAAACTCCGAAAAGAAACGTGTTGAAAAGTGCATTGAGGTAGGCGGTGGACACTTTGAACAGTTGCTTTAACTTTTTAATTTTTCGTTTTAGTTTGTTAACGTGTGTTTCCTTTACGTTGTCTTAGAGAATAAAACACAGTTAATTTGTACTTTTGATTTTGAATAAGCATTATAAGAATTAATCACATTAATGTATTAATAATAATGACAATGCCTTATTCTTTTTCTGCGTTTGATTGAGAAACGGTGCTTTTATCGAAGAGACAAAAGAGACAAGAGAAAAAAGTTTCTAAATTGAAAATGCATTCGCTGCACTTAATTTGCAGAGGTCAGGGGTGGCCCACAAAAAAAGTTTAAATGGGTTAAAGGGTACATGATCCCGGAAAAATTTACACCCTGTAATCATGTAAGGAATCTCCAGCTTCAGGATTTCCCATTCTTTAACAAACACCCTGTATAAAAATCTACGTGTATTTGTATTTTTGTTAAAATGTTTATTTTGAGTTTTACGGGGGTACAACATTTCGTTAGGATACCGTATATATTTGCATATGTCACTGACCGTTGGAAAAAGTAACAAATTAGTTGTGAATACCAATTCATAAAATTGATGGTGTGATGCTTTAACCCTGCTGTTACCTTCGGGTCTATATGACCCGAAATCAAATTGTTGTTTAAATAACTTTTTTGTTTATTAATATCTAAACTTCGTTGTTAATGACTTTGTTTCTAATCCATTGAAGAATGAGGTGGCTTGTTTGTTTTAATAATTTTTTTAAACATGATTGTTACATTGATGTTCCTCGGGCCATTATGACCCGAGGCTATAATACATTAGTAGGACGTATAAATTTCCAATTATTTTATATTGAAATTATTATTAATTTTATATTTAACTTGGATGTTAGATCCATTTCCTCAATCAGGGCGTGCAAGTAGTGCAAATATCATAAAAGTCGCTCCAGGTCCAACTAGATATAGCAATGCACGAGTCCAGGATGTAAAATCCACATTTCAGCTATTTTTCAATAGTTCTCTGGAAAATATAACTTTGAAAATGACTAACATCGAAGGTCGTAGAGTGTACGGTGACAAGTGGCAAGAATTAGATGACATTACGTTGCAGGCGTACATAGGTTTGTTACTATTAGGAGGAGTTTACAGATCGCATGATGAATCTGCCAGAAGTTTGTGGAATGCAGAAACAGGCAGACCTCTTTTTCGCGCAACAATGTCGTTGAAACGATTTTATTATATATCACGCGTGTTACGGTTTTATAATAAAGAAGATCGTCAAGAAAGAAGGCTACGGGATAAGTTTGCTCCTATCAGAGAATTTTGGAACAAATGGGCTTAAATACTACCAAACTTGTACAATCCTGGGTAAAGCGTAACTGTGGACGAGCAGCATTTAGAGGTCGTTGTCCATTCAAGCAGTATATACCAAGCAATCCAGCAAAATGTGGCATCAAAATATGGACGCTTTGTGATAGTGCAAGTTCTTATGCTTTAGAAGTTCAAGTATATACGGGAAAACCACCTGGGGGAAAACCTGAGAAGGATCAGGAGCTGAGAGTGGTTTTAGAACTTACTTATGGACTAAGAATGTAATTTGTAACAATGTCTTTACATCGTATAAATTGGGTCAAATGCTTCTCAGAAGAAATCTTACTATGTTACTGACTGTCAGGAAAAGCAAGCCTGAGCTACCTATAATGGAAGTAAATAACGTTGTGCATAGTTCCAAATTTTATTTTACTAAAGATACCGCAGTTGTGTCTTATATTCCAAAAAAATACAAGAAGGTCATTCGAATGAGTACGTTTCATAACCAGAAACAAATAAGCAACAGAGAAGACAAAAAACCACAAATTATACTTGATCATAATTCTACAAAAGGAGCAGTTGATACATTAGATCAGCTAATCGGTACATACACATGCAAACAAAAAACAAACCAATGGCCCATAATCTTATTTTACAACATTTTAGATACCAGTGCCTATAATGATTTCGTCTTATGGCGCGAAATAAATCCAGACTGGAATAAAAATGTTTTGTTCAAAAGAAGACTGTTTTTGGAACAACAATTGGTAAATCCTTACATTTTGTCCAGAAAACATCTTCCCCGTAATGAACAAGCAGCTGCAATTGTAACAGCTATTCTACCGCACCTCTTCCTGGAACTAGCAACAAAAACAAACGAGCACGCTGCAAATTTTGCCCTTCTAAATGTGATAACAAAACTAATATGACCTGCATTAAGTGTAAAAATTATTTGTGTAAAGAACATGTGACCTATTATTGTCCCGACTGTAAGAAGTAGTGGATCATATCAATTATTAGACATTTTTTATTCCGTTTTCTATTTTTTATTTAAATTTGGTTGAATTTATTGTAAGTTTCACGTTTCATATAAAAAACATTGCATTAGAGAAATAAAGTTAATAAATGTATAAAAATTGTTATTTTGGTTTTAATTCATATTTCAGGAGTTCGGGTCATTATGACCCGAAGGAGCACAAGTGTATAGTCTTGTCGAGGAGAACAGCAGGGTTAAATGAATGATAGTGTTTAATTAACCTTCCCTGGTAATGGCAAAGGAAAGCTTATAATAGAAAAACGCTTCATTCTAACAACGCACAATGTTTAAATTACAATTACGTTTTGTTAGATTTTTTTTTTATTTTAATTATTTACTCCTACATCTTATAGTGTTAAAATCTTATATTTCATCTAGTATGAAGTAAAAATTGAAACAAACTCGTAAACTGAAATGGGATTAATGTTTAGTTTAACATTCCTTTAACTCAATCAAACGACAATCCCTGATAATGTAGGGTTCTCGAATCTATTTTAATGCCAATGTAACCCCAATTTACATAAGATAGAAAAAGGCGAAAACGTTCGCCAAATGTTTATTGATAACAAGGTTATTGCTTCATAGGATTCGTGATGAAAATACTTCTTCCTAAGCACATCTTTAAAGTTAACCCGTAATTACAGATTTCACATAATTATATACGTATAACAATCCTTCATGGTGCATTTACTTTGCGTACAAAAACACACATTAACTCAAACATTCGTGGGAATTATTTATCTTAATTCTTTTGCGAGCTAAATACCTATTGAAATTACTAAATCTAAATTCAAGAAGTCGCATTATATACAATTTAATTTGGTTGCAGTTCTAGAGGAGAAAATTAAGTTTTAGTGCTTGGAAAGTTAATTTTCCTTGATTAGATTTTGCAAGGTACTTAAACGCAACCGGAAAACATATTTTAGTAAAGAAAAGCAATTTAGTTTGATAAACACGTAACTCAACAAAGAAAAACATTCACTATATATTAGTCTCTCCTTAGAAAAAAGATCGAGACATTCATTATTAATGAATTATTATGAAAGTAGCGGAATTATTGAACTGCACGGAAACGACGACGAGGTATCACGTTATTAACTAGAAATACACTTGATTTAAGACCCTTATAAGAAGAGCAAATGCGCAGCAAGAGGTCGAGATTATGAGAAAACTTGTAATATATGACAGGTGTCAGATTTGCAGCCCTTATGGCGATACTAAAATTTCAATATTTATACTGTAGCGTGCGGTTAAAGTGTAAGAAGTAGCATTACATAGTGTTCAGTTTTAAAATGTTTATGCCTTGTTGTTTACCCAAACAAAAAATTATTTAAATGAAAATAAATTTATAGCACCATTTTGACGGTTTTGTTGCAATCGTGTATCACGTGTTTTTAGAATTGTCATTATTTATGGTCCAGATGGGAAAATAAAATTTGTTTATATAAACAGAAACTCTTTACATTTACTTCTTTCACAATAAAATAAACTTTTAATACATAATAAAATACTTATCTTTTTTGGGCTTTTTAATGGTGTATTTTAAATTATACAATCTAAACGTTTCGATAACACTTACAGTTATCTTCGTCAGTAATAATATCTAATAAAATTGTTAATTAATTAATTAAGCTTTTAATACATTTAGTTGGTGTGAAGTCTTAAATAAGTTTTGACACGGCGCCATAGCGATACCATATACAGCATTTATTGCTGTTTCTCTAATATCGTCATTAGATATTTCTTGAAATATATTACTTTTCTGAATGAAAACAATTTCTTCTACTGAGACGTCTGATGGTCATTCGTTAGTAGCATTTATTTGTCTGATTTAGGCACACTGGTTATGCAGTATTTAGTTTAAGATGGTGACACTTTAACCCCTTTACGGCCTAGTTGCCAACGGTGGCAACAAGTTTAAATTCGATAATAGTACACATTGTCACCTGTGGCTACAAATTTTAACTTCTAATATATTCTTGGAATAGTTTTGTAGACATGCTTTGAAGCTGGTGTATATTAAAGTTTGTGGTGGGGATAATGTTTTTTCCGTTGTAAAGACTGGTAATTCATTTTGATAGTCAGTGTAGTGTTGAGTTAGTCTCTGTGTTGCTACTAAAGAAGAAGGTATTAGTAGTGTCTTTAAAATGAACGATGGCGTCGACCCGCACGAAGACTCTGGTTCTGAATATTTACCGGAATTTTCCGAAGATGACCAAAGTTTACCAAGTATTTCGGACAGTGAAGTAGAGGAAGTTGAAACTGCGGAGGGATTCTTGTTTGTAGCAGACCCGTTTTCTGTAAGTTTTTTGGATTCTTCGTTATAATTATCACATGTTTAGTTTATTATTATTTTAGGATAAAAGAACCTATTGGCGCCAGTTTCAACACTTTTTGAAGGGTTGCACCCATGTCTAGAATTAGAACTCATGAAAGAGTGGACAAATGAACGGGCAGGTCAACATTTAGTAGAAAATGGTACTCTGAAAGTGTATGGCATTATATGGAACAGATGTTACAATTCCGGAAATGGTACGTCTTATAGTGTATGGCAATTATATATGGAAAGCTTGTTCATTATCCAACTATCCAAGGTAATTGGTAATCGTGAAGTTTTGTTTAGATCACATATCTTGTGCAGAGATTATGAGTAGAACTAGGTTTTGTTCTATTCTCCAATTTATCCAAGGTAATTAGTAATCGAAGTTTTGTTTAGGGGTCAAGACCAATATATTGTAGCTATGTTTTTGCATATATTCGGGAAGAACTAGCATAAATCTTGTGGACTATTGGTAAAATAGTTGCAGTGGATGAATGTTTGGTTATACCAAGCTCGCTTACATTTCAATCGGTTCATAAGAATCAATAAGCACGATTTAGCTATGAAACTTTTTGCTTGCCCTAGTGACCCACTGTTACGAGGCTAACTATAAATCTTGCTGCTACCTTGGTAAAGATATGCAGTGGATGATGTCAGGTTATATGACAAAGGTCGCTCACTATGTCTGAAGTCAGTATTTCATGTTAAAATATGCTGAATCAAGAGCACAGATTTGGATGAAACTTGCAATTGTCTTGCCCTAGATTAGACAACTGCTTACGAGGTACTACATTATATTACTGTTTGCTACCTCATCTTAAGGTTTGACATTTTGAGGTTATAGTACTCAGAACTTTTTGTCTTGCGAGCATTATTTGTGTTGTTTACAGTAAGTTGAAAATTTCATCTCAGCCAAAATATGAAATTAAGTCGTGACAATTTTCAAGCTATGACTTATTATGACTTTCGACGTGGTCTGACTCAAGAACAATGCATCAATCAACTGAATTCAAATTTTTGGCGATGAAGCGCCATCCACAGTAGGGTGTATTACAAAAAGGTTTTTTTGAATTTCACAATTTCAAGTTGATAAAAAGTTGTAATAGGGGTCACATATTTATCAAAATTTTTTTCAATTCTTTTAAAAAATGTTTAGGTCTCCCGGAATGAGCCTAAAGTTAACATTTTTCTCAAAAAAAGTGGAATTTTATTTGTTTTTTAACTTTATTTTGTAAACGTAAATATAAGTTATAAAGTAAAGTAAAGTTAATGAAAGTAAAAGACAGTAAAAAAAAAATTACACCTCTATTTTAGTATTTAGGTCTCCCGGAATTAGGCTAACAAAACGTATATTTGTCCTTTTTTCACATTTGTTTGGAAAAATTAACGTTTTAATTTTATTACATTTTATTTTGTAAACTGAAATTTAAAGTATAAAGTGAAAAAAAAACTAACGTTAATAAATGTAAAATGCAGTAAAAAAAAGTTACACTTGTATTTTAATATTTAGGTCTCCCGGAATCAAGCTAAATAACACATATAATTTTCCTTTTCTCATATTTTTACATTTTAAATCTTCACTAGGTTTATTGGAATTGAGCTGAGCACATTCGCCTTTAATAACCGGAATATGTTGGTCAATATAGCTTGCAACTTTTGTTCGTTTCGTAGGCCTAGTACGGGTTCGCTAATCGCTAGTGTTTCAAGGTTACTCCACCGACAAGTCGTGACAGGCACTGCGGTGCGCCGTGCAAGGTACGTCATTACCTCCCCTCGCCTAGTCGGTTAGTGTGCATCTTGCGTCGGACGTGAAAGGTTATAAAATAGTGCGTCTTGTAGTTGACGAGTTACAGTATTAATTTGTGAATAATTAGAGTTCAGTGCGGTTTGTTGTCATGAGTCAGAAAACACTTCATTCCACAAGGAAAACTACCGATCTCCCCATAGTTGGCCGCCCTAAAGATATAAGTGCATTTAACGTTTTACCAACTAATGTTGATGTGTTACAATATTTTGAGTTTGTTAGAAATCAGCTAAGGTCAGAAGGATGCCATCAACCTCCAAAAAGGTAATTGCTAGAAGTGCTAAAACAAATTTGGAAAAAACCTCCGTTCCTGTTTCATCAAAAAACAACATTGTTTTTATGGTTTTAAAACTGCATGAGGAATGTGAAAAGATTGAAAAATCATCTAATGCAAAAAATGCAAAGAATTTCAAAGCTATGGTGGAAAAATTCAAATCTAACATTGTAGGTAACCTGTTTGATATTTGCTCATGCAAGTGCAAAGATTTAAAAAATTGTTTATGTCCAGCTCCAAAGAAAGTCCCAGTATTGGAGCATGAGTTTTTGGATGACCAAAGAAGCTTACGTGTAATGAGTACTGGTGCTTGTGATGCAGTAGAAACTCTAAAGACGCTATTGGAAACGGCATGTCAAGCCGAAGTAAACAAAAGTCTCAAACAAAAAAAGCATACAACTAAAAATCGAAAGAGATGTAAATAAAAGTGATTCAATGTCAAACGGTTCGAGTGATGACAGCGAATATGAATGTACTTTGCCAGACTCAAAAAAGGGAAACAGTGTTTCAGTAAAACAAGTATTACCCGAAAATCTGCCAAGTTTTTCTAGAGCATGTGATTGAAGGGCGATTTCCTGCAGAGCAGGAGCTCAACTAGCCAGTGCTGTTTTGCTAGATTTAAATATTGTAACTTCAGAAAATCAGGCAGCAGTCATAGATAAATCAAAGATTTTCCGTGAGAGAAAAAAATTCCGTCAAAGTGTCATTTCGACTCACACCTCTGAAACGATTGCTCTTTTTTTTGATGGTCGAAAAGATGAAACAATAATTAAAGAAAAGGTTGGAAATTCAAGTGTAAAGTGTAAATCTATACAAGAAGAGCACATATCTCTGGTAGAAGAATCAGGATCAACCTATTTTGGTCATGTTTCACCTACAAGTGGTACCGGGAAGGACATAGCAGATTCAATACTAAATTTCATTAAGTGCATTGATGAAAAAAGTATTATTGCTCTGGGATGTGATGGTACGGCAACTAACACTGGAGCAACTAATACTGGAGCAACTAATGGCTCAATTGCATTATTGGCAAGTGCTTTAAACCACCCGGTACAAGTTGTAGTATGTTTGTTTCATTTAAATGAATTGCCTTTGAGGAAAGTTATGATTACTCTAGATGGTCAGACTACTGGACCAAATACTTTCAGCGGTCCGATAGGCAAATGTTTAATAAACTGTCAAGATTTACCAGTTCTCGTGTTCAACAGAATAGACACAGACAGATTTGATGTTGATAGCAAAGATTTGAGTACCGATCAAAAGTACTTATGGGATATATGCCAGTAGTACGAACAGAAGAATGTTCCCCCGATTTGGCAAACAGAAATCCAGGCAATATCTCACACGCAAGGTGGCTAACAATGGCAAACAGAGTACTACGTTTGTAAATCGCAACTAAAGAGCCAACCCCTCATCTGATAAAATTATCTCTGTTTATTATGACAGTGTATGCCCCCTCATGGTTCTCTGTAAAATGCCATCCCAGAATTATTTATGCACCACAACACTTTTTTAAAATAGTACAAAGCATCAAGTACTTGGAGGATGATCTCAAACCTGTTGTTCAAGCAACTCTTCAGAGAAATGCCACACCCGGAACATCTTCTATTGGGAATGTTATTTGATCCTCGAAAACACATTAGGGTTTTGGCAGGCAAAAGGATTGAAAAAGCACGGCAAACAAAACTAAATTAAATAAGGGTGTTCAAACCACCAAAAGATAATTTTGAAGCAGAAGACTACATCGATCTCATTGACTGGCAATCTACATTAGTAACAGAACCTACTATCCTAAAAAACTTAAACAAAGATGAGATTGAATTTATTGTTGAAACAGGAGCAAGCAATAAGATGAGTTTAAAGTACCTTCACACACTCAGGCAGTTGAAAGAATTGTAAAGGAGGTAACAGAAGCTTCTAAGCATGTTTGTGGATTCAATGAGCGAGATGGATTCATAAAATCAATATTACTAGACAGATACCTAGAATCAACCTTACTACATCATCAAAACAAACATCAGGTGTTAATTTTATCAAAATTGTGCTGTTTTATATAACTGTGTTTTATAATGTATACTGTAAAATTAATGTTTACGCTTGTTAAATGAAACACAACTATTTTATATTGTAACCAATCTAAACCATACACTTTGGTTACAGGTTAAAAATGAGAACCGTGGTCTGGTGAAGTCAAACAAGCCAATTCCTAACATGAAAAATTTGGATGAATTGATATTTCATTTCAAGATATATTCATTATTCAATGGAACACAACACACCTGATTGTCATAACGTCGCATTTCTAAAAGTTATTTTCGTTTACTAAATTTGTACAAAGTTTCACTTAATAAATATTTTTTTTTCTTATATGCTGTGTTTTATTCTAACTACAACCATAAGATTAAATTTTGTATACAAAAAATTACTTTTCAAGGAAATACTAATTTTTGATTTTTTATATTTTGGAAAAAACTATAGCAGATATATTTTTTTCTGTTAATGAATACGGTTAAGACTTAATGTTCTTCTAAAAATAATAAATATTGTATTTAAAAGAATGATAGTTATAAGAAGTACAAGTATGAAAATATCAAAAAATGCAACTTTTTGGTAAAAATTGCGCTATTTTAGCCTAAATATTAAAATAGAGGTGTAATTTTTTTTTTACTGTCTTTTACTTTCATTAACTTTACTTTACTTCACTTTATAACTTATATTTACGTAAGTAAGTAAAAAAATAAATAAAATTCTACTTTTTTGAGAAACATGTTAACTTTAGGCTCATTCCGGGAGACCTAAACATTTTTTAAAAAAATTGAAAAAAATTATGATAAATATGTGACCCCTATTACAACTTTTTATCAACTTGAAATTTTGAAATTCAGAAAAAAACTTTTTGTAATACACCCTAAATTCCACAGCCACTGTATATCGCTGGTACACTGAATTCAAACGTGGACGTAGTTCGCTCACGGATGAAGTTAAAGAAGGTCGTGCCGGAAAATATCGGTGCTGTGCGAAAACTAATTGAAGAAGGTCGTCATGTGACATATCAAGAAATCGAGAGATGTTTAAGCATTAGTATGACCAGCACACATAACATTTTGCACGAACATTTGTGTGTTCGGAAGCTGTGTGCACGTTGGAGTCCACATTTGTTGACAGATGCTCAAAATACAACTGTGGTGCATCCAAAGCGGTATACAATATCGTCACAGGTGACGAGTCGTGGATTTATGCGTATGAGCCAGAAAGAAAAGGCCAGTCCACAGTTTTGGTGTTTCAAAGTGAAGCAAAGCCAACAAAAGTTGTTGGTTCTCGAAGCGTTAAGAATCAAATGGTGGCGTTTTTCTTCACGAAAACCGGACCTGTGGTAACTGTGGCTCTCGAAAATCAAAAGACCGTTAATTCAGCGTGATATACGTCCATTTGTTTGCCTGAAGTTTTCGGTAAATTGAGCGAAACCAACCCAAAACGACAATGCCAGCTCACACACATCACATGCAACAAACGAGTATTTGGACACACAAAAGATCGAATTGATGGGTCATCCGCCTTACAGCCCCGACTGGGCACCCAATGACTTCTTGTTCCCACTAATTAAAGATAAACTGCGTGGACAACGATTTTCATCGTCCGAAGAAACAGTTGAGGCCTTCAAAACGCATGTTTAAGAGCTACCATCTTCTGACTGGACAAAGTGCTTTGAAGGGTGGTTCAATCGCATGCAAAAGCGAAGAGATCTTAAAGGCGATTATTTTGAAAAGCAATAAAAATATTTTTCATAAAATTCATTTGTTTATTCTTTCTATTCTCAATACATAAATAGCAACCCTCGTACCACAAACACATATGTAACTGAAACTATTACAAAAGATAGACGAGTACCCCAGGAACTACGTAAAACATCTTTAAATCTATTTCAAACCTGTTTTGTAAGGCAAGACAGTATACTAATTATAAAATTCAAAGATAAAAGAGATGTATACCTACTTACAACTGAACACACGGCAAGTTTTATAGAGAAATTTCGATATCAGTCCAGACAAGGTTATAACGTATTGGTTAAAAAACCAAGTAGTATAGAGCACTACAATTTAAATATGGGTGGCATGGATGCTACAGACCAAGATATCGAACCCTAGAGTTGTACCAGGAAAAGCTATGCGTGGTTTAAAAAAATTACTTTTCATATGATTCAACGCATGGTTTTAAATGCAAAGGTGCTCTACACCAACGCCCATGAGAAGGAGATCTCGGTCTTAGCATTTACAAAAATCTTAATCGATGCTCTCTTAACGAAGTATTCTCCAGGATATACAACGCTTAAAAATAGTTACAGAAAAACTGCTAGAGCCACTTCAAACACAAGCATGGATTTGGTTGCAGCATCAAGGATCAGGGAACTCGCCGAAAAAGAAGAACTTATAGGGTATATTACCAGCGAGGAAAACAAAGAAAATTTACAAGCAATTTTTGTGGTACTTGTCCTAATGCGCCAATTTATTTGTGGTCCAAATCTCATTTCGACGAGCACCATGGATACACCTAAACATGTTTGTAATGTGTCACCGAATCTATTTACACAGTTAGTCGATAGGTAAGAATATTTAAAATTATTTAACAATACCCTTTGCAGCTCCTATAGCGGCGCTCATGATTTTTTATAAATGATCTTCTTGATGAGTATTAGTAGCATTACCAGTATTTCAATAGAAAAAGTATGTAATTTAAAAAGATCTATGTTTGTTTAAAAATACCCTTTTACAGGTACGCCTATGGAATATTTAATTTTTTTACCATTCCAAAAGTTAATATTTTTGTATAGTATACTTACAACACGATAAAAAACTGAATAAAAAAACTTCATTTTTTTACTAAATCTAGAATAATAATGCGAATTTGAAAATCGGACCTGGTCGTCAAGAGGTTAATTCCTCAACAATTTTAAAAATGTTATTTAATCTAGCAACTTGTGTCACTTTAATTTTTATTCCTCATTAAAAGAAGTCATTACTTGCAGTTGTTGCAATTGTTTCATACGCTTTTAGCGGCTTCTTCAAGGATAAAATGTTATAGATGAGCCATGTGGTCTGCTTTTTTTAATAAAACGTTCTTTAATTATAGACTACGTTTATCTCGGTGCCTCCATCGGATCGAAACTACATCCGATCGTACAAGGTCAAACCTCGTTTCAAGCTAGCATTTTTGTCGAGAAACAAGTTTAAGGGATTAGTCGATCTTCGTTTCAAGCGGTTACTACTGAAAAGAGATGAACGTAACGGCAAACGAAGATGGCAATCGTTTTTCACTATCTTCAGGTTGGTTACACTTGACTATTTTATTTATTTCCACAGAACATGTGTTCTGTGATTTATTTCTTACCAAGAACAGTAACAAACAATTGGTGTTAATCTAAAATATTCGTTTTCGTTAATTAATTTTTTTTTTTTTGAAATGATAATAGAGAAAAGGAGGAATGTGGTCGAGTGAGGAAGTTCTCTTTTTCCTTAAACTGGTTAACGAGAAGCACATCGTTGGGCTCATGGATGGAAAGCGACTGCGGGTTGGGGATATTTCCAAATGATTGGTTGCACCTAAGGAGCAGGCATGTTTTCACAGGGACGTTGGACAGTTAACCATCAAATGGAAGAATTTAAAAGGTGAGCACCTTATTACCTTTAAATACAAACTTTTTATTATCATATTGTGATTTTACTTAATAGCCCAATTCTACATAATGGAGTCAATGGGAACGATCCTGCTGAGTATGAGTTTTTTGAAGCGCTTGGCGAAATCCTAAGTAAGCGCCCATCGGCCCAGCCGAAAGAAGTAACTTTGAGGAGCTTCACAGTGAGTTAATCCCTATTATAGACAACATTTCATTACAAATGAATTTTATTTTTAGTTATTGAAGAAAATGATCCTAGAATCAGCCTGGTGATGTATGACGATGTTCCAGATGTATATGGAGCATTTACTGGAGGTTCTACAACCCGAGGAATTCAGAAACAGACTCTAGCAACTCCTAGTCGAGAGAGCAGTCCAGCCTCGTTCACCTCAAGTACTACTTCAAGCAGTAGCCGCCGATTGTTGTCATCTTCAAAAAAATCTCTAAAACCGATAGAGGTTTTTGCGAAAGTGCACACCTTGTTGGAAGTAACAAGGGAAAGGGAGTTAGAGACCGATAGAGTCTTCTTGGACACATTTTTAAGAAGGCAGGAAGAAATAATGAAGGTGTGCACTGGCCAGATAATCAAAGGATTGAAAGATATTTTTAGATATGAGAGTGATGAAGATTAGAAATGTAATTTTTTTTTATTTGTTATGAGAATAAAGACTAAATAGTATTATGTATATGCTGTATTAATAACATATGATTTGGACGTGCGTGAAGGGTAATGACTACTCAAATACTCTGTTAAAAATATTTGCATATCATATCCTTCGTAGTCTACGTAATTACGGTCTGCAATGGTTGTGAGTTGTTGGAAAATCATTTCAGCATCGTCTACTGCCTTTGCCAAGCTGTCCACAAATTTATGTTTAAACGTTTCGACAATATTATGCAAAGTGCAACATGCAGCAAGCAACTTGTGGAACGAACAAAGTGGAAACATCTAGGCGTTTTAAAAGAGATCACCATCTTGCTTTTAAGCGGCCAAATGCTATTTCAATACCCACCCGAGACAAATTCATATAGATATAAGCATTAAATGAATCATCATTTGTTGTTAAACCCCCGGCTATTATAACCTTTCATGAGGCAGGGAAGTAGTGGATACTCTGGGTCGCCTATTATTATGTACCACAAATCTGTACCATTTAAATTAACGGTACCATAATAATAATTACTATTAATAATAAAACTAATAATTTATTAATTAACAACAGCATGACGGCTACAACAGGAAATTAAAAAAAGTTAATTTGAACTTCCTAATAATTAAATAACTTATTAAAATTATTCTGACATCGTGGTGTATTATAACAAATGTATATTTAAACAACAGGTATCTTCTTAGGTGAAAATACCTTGGGAATAATGTTGTTAACATTTTTATATAAGTTTGAAGTAGTCGACACACATATATGTATGGGTCACAATCCTATCTTATCTCGAAAATATTGTTAGGTAAAAAGTATAATTGCTATGTTTACAAACTTATATTATATACCTTATTTTATGAGGAATCCATATCCAAAATAATATACAGGGTGTCCCATTTAATTTTTAAGAGTTGATTCTGGCCATGAAAAACTGAGCACCCTGTATACGTGAAAGAATATAATATAAAGTTCATTAAACAATAACACTTTTATTAATTTGTTCGAACCGATAGTATCTGAGATAAGGGATAAGATCTTATCTATCTCGAAAGTCAGGATTCTTTATAGAAACATCAATAAATCGATATAGATGATCGACCACTCCCAGTAGTACCATCGGATGGTCAACCCTTACGATTTACATAATCCATCAATTGCACCTATTATATTGGGTATGTGACTGGTGTGCTCAAAACACCTTGCACTTTCCTGAGCACTTGGCATACGAATATGTTTCGGTGTTAAAATTTTATTAGTTGCAATGACAAATTCATGAAATACTTTACACACCGTTGATTTATGCACCCCAAACTGATTAGCTACTACCTTATACTCGCAGCAACTATATGATAGAATGACATTGCCACTTTCTTCTCTACCGTCACTATCTTCGATTGTTGCCAAAATATATTGAGTCGATTAAGCTTTACTTTTAACGCTTCACGTAGCTGGTTACATATACGAGGGTCGAGCTGATTTTATTTATCTGTGATTTGAGGTTTTGCTGTTGAAGTTACGTTCATTGTAACTCAAGTTATTAATTTTTTAAAGTGGAATTACAAGTAAAAAATGGAATTAACCAGAGAGCATGTTCGAATAATGATTTAAAAAAATGTTTAAGCGCTTATGAGTTCAAAGAGAGTTTAGATTCGGCTTTTAGTGAACACACACCTTCATTTATACAATTTACCGATAGTATACGGAATTTGAACGTGAAAGGAATTGTGTTCAGCATCAAAAAGGAGGGTGACCTCCTACGGCTATTACCGCCAAACGCATTACTGCTGTTAAAAAATAATTGAAGAGGACAATCAAGTCACTTATGCGGTAATGGAGCATCAACTCAAGATTGGATCCTCAGCTATCACAATAATCATACACGATCACCTGCATTTAAAAAAAGTGGTTAGTCGTTTTGTGCCGCATCACCTTTCTGATTTCCAAATAGCAGAGCGTGTAAGAATTTGTTATGAAACTTTAAATCTCCTAAATAATGGCGGACACCAATTTTTTTCCAAATTAGTGACAGGCGCACCTACCCACCACGAGTCTTGTATGGATTCACGAAGATGAGGAAACTCCAACAATGACAAAGAAGCAGCGAGCTATAAGAAAGGTTATGTATGCAGTATTCTTCAGAAGTATAGACTTAGTAAAGGAAATTAAGCTAGAAGGGCAAAAGACAGTTACAGCTAAATGTTATACTGAAAAATGTTTGCCTGATGTGTTCAATAGGGTTCCAGACAAGGGAATTATGCTGTACCATGATAATGCATCGTCACATACGGCAGTGCTAACTCTCCAGTTTTTGGCTGAAAAAAAAATATAAAAGTAATAGAACATCCACCGTATTCGCCTGATTTAGCAATGTGCGACTTTTGAATATTCTTTGGGCTTAAAAGGAATTTGAGGGGCAGAAAGTTTTCGTCTAAAGCACGGACATGCTAATTACTTCCACATCCAACCGATGGGAAGTACTGTATCGCTAAAAAAAATTTTTTGTAATTTTTATTTGCTCAATCGCTTTAAAATAATCGAAACGTCTGAAAACAAAATTTGAGCAAAAAAAAATCTAGTGGGTGTGTCTGTGGGTACTCCATAACTTTCGAAGGACTTAACATATCAACTTGAAATTTGGCAACCATATAGACGTCAACTACCCAAAGCCACTGATTGTTCTTGGGGTCAATGGGGTATGAGGAGAGGGGTAAAATTGGGGGATAAGTACTCCTTTTGAAAATTTTAATTTTTTTATATTTTTTTACTTTTAATATGTAATCAGTAATATATTTGTATTTTTTATCCCTATAATTTTTCTGTACAACAAACGGTTTACAATATATTAGCAAAAAACAGGTTTTTCCTAAATATCTCCGGAACTACTTAACATATTAAAAAAACGAAAATACCATTAGATAGGAAATATTATTTCTCGCAAAAAGTATTTTTGAAATTTTTTCAAACATTTTCTCATTTTCGAAATATTTCAAAAAAACTCGATTTTGGAACCAGTCCATACGATTTTTTTGAAATTTTGATATTAGATAGAAAATAAAATTTCTGATCGAAAAGCATTCCTTTTTAATTTTAGTGTTCTATTTTTGTTTTCACAAAATTAATTTTTACCCCCACTACCTTACAAAATATGGCGTCATCAATACTTTTTAAATTTAAAAGGCTTACATCAAAACTTAAAAGGCTATATTTTTGTTAATTATACCACATAAGCCTAGTGATCATATTTCTTACAGAGCTAGTAGGTGAGGATAGCATGATCTGATTAGCATTCGGGAGGTAATGGGTTCAATTCCCGTTACCGTCTGCCATGTATAAGGTTTTTCAGGGGGTACTCATACACATATAGCGGCATACTCACTGCTGTAGCAATAACTTCCGCCTCAAAACCCTAACTTCGTTCCTTACGATCCTATCCTGACCGCACATACCCTTAATCCCACCATGCATACATACTTAATGTATGTATGTTTGGAAATGCATCAATGTGGCTGAAAGAACTTGAGAGTGAATCAAACATGATGCCTTTTCCTTCCTTCACATTTCTTAACATATTTATTTTGTAATTAAAGTATTAAAAGTAGTAAGTACTACTAATAAACAAACATATTTACAACAAATGCTCGAATTGAACTCCTTGGGTTAGTTCACAATATCCAAGACGTCTGATGAATTCTTGGATTATTAATTCTCTCATTAAATTTATACAATATTATGCTTACCATCGATTTGTTTATTGGTTCTCGATCAGGATATTTTTCATTAAACATGTGGCATACTTCCGTCCATACTTTTACGATCTGCGTAACGTAAGACTATCAAAACTTCTAATCACTGTATTTCTGATAGCACCATCGTAATCTCAAATAAATTTCTGTGAGGGTTTTTTCAGTAAGATATCACTGTAAATCGATATGCTACAGAACAAATCAATTTAATAATGACGTATGTAAAATAGTAACTAAGAACTTATTGTTTGGTTGCTAAGGGCTATCAGATGTTTTCATAGCCTACTTGAAGATTGGCAATATACTGGTATTAACTATACAGGATTTTTCATGTTTTCACTGCAAAGTAAATGAATAACAAAATGATAAGAAATGAGCACTGGTTTCCATTATAATTAGTATAATATAACTTAAAGTGTTAAATATGACTTACGTGGTATGGTTCAACTTGGTGGGGGTAAAATTTAATAAAAATTAATTTTTGGAAAAAAAGTAAAAAATAATCAATCAACTCGCAAGATAATAGAACGTTTTACAAGAACAGACGGTTAGTTCACAGCACACAGTGCCATAGGGAGCAAGCATCAGGTCCAGGAGCTATGCCAAAAAATGAAAGGTTAAGATTCTTTTTTGTTATTAAAAAAAAACAACATAATCAACAGGGTAGAACGGGGACTAACAAAACATTGTTTCGTGTATTTGGATGTCGTGTCATGCTTCACATTTCATTGTGGGATTTTGTGTAAATGTACATAAAAATGTTGTTAAATAAAATCCTATGTTACGCTACTGTTCGCATTACGTTATGGAAATGACGTATGTTCTATTTTTATTTATTAAAATTTTATGACATTGGTATAAATAAGCTGGTTGACAGGTACGATAAGTGCTTAAATAAGCAAGGCAATCATATAGAAAAATAGGTTATAATGTACCATTACACGTTACATTACCATTGCACGTCTAAGCTTTCGTTTGAATTTAATTTAGTTTAAAATTAGGGTAATATAGTACTACACAGTAATATTAAGCTTTCTACACTTTGCATTTTGTCCTGTTATTGAAATTTAATTCTATCCGACAATATATCGCATTTTTATTGTAATTAATATTATTATAACATCATCAAGTCGTATTTGTTACTGTCTAAAAAAATCACACTCTATATAAATAACGGGATATTTGCGTATTGCTTTCCTGCTGAAATCAATAAATTCACGTGTAACCGGCAATAACAAATTTTTATTTTCTCGATAGAAGATTACAAGGGGACAACTAATACCAGATATAACTTTTGACTTCGCGGTGTTTCAATCACCATTCCAAACTTTTGCAATTTAACGTATCAGTGCTGTGATAAATTGTATATTAAATGTACTTCGTTAATTAAAGTTATACATTTTATCAGCGGAAAATATACACTAGATAGTCTGTTCAGGTAGACTTTGCACGTACGTAATTAACTATTAAGTTCATTAATACTCGTGTTATTATTATTACTTACTATCAACTTTATGCCAATTTATGACCTGTAACTGGTATATAGGTAATAATAGTTGAGTATACCCAAATACTCAGGTAACCGTATAGTTTTTAACCCTACAGCATAGTTATTTAACTGCAGAAGCAAAATTAAAGGCTTCTGCCAAGCTGTTCAGTGACTATGTTTAGATTCGTTTGAACCACAATGAGTAGCAGTCGATGAATTTCTTTTATGGTAACACAACAACTGCATAATTTGCAAGTGAACATTCACAATTCACAATTCACGCTTCACGGTTCACGATACACGATTCACGATTCACAAATTAACAATTCACAATTCACAATTCACAATTCACAATTCACAATTCACAACTCACAATTTTCAATTCTCAATGCGCAATTCACGCATATTCCTATATGATCTAGTAGAATAGTTGCGACGCATTGAATGATTAACATAACGTGTTACGTGGCCGCGTTTTTACCAAATATTTAGAACTTATTTCTTAATACCGTACATCTGAAATGCACTATACATTTATGCAATCGAAATTGATAACGCATAAATTCTTTGGGAAGCTTTTCGATTGTAACATTTTATTTTGTCTTTCACGTATTTGGAAGGTTTTCGAATTTCTACAAATACTAATCGAATTTAGAATCTCCTTTCTTTGAAAACAAAGTAAAGTTTCGGTTGATTATCAAATTTAGATGGAAGTTTAAATTAAGATTATTATTGAAACTCTTTTACTAATTTGAAAGGAAGAATTAATTAGTTTCTATGTAAATAATAGTGTTTTGCTTATTGTATGTTTCAGAAATTTTGGTTTTTTAAAAGGGAAATGGTAGCCGTCAATCTGTCGCCTGTTCTATTGATAAAGTTTTGGTCTTAAACAAAGAGTTTGGATTTCATATGTTGTTTTAAGGTTCAATGTAGTAGAGTTTCGTTATCATATGCGTATCATATTACGGAGGTACCTTTTGGGAACGCAATTTCGATTAATGATGTTCAGGAATTCCATTCGTTTTTGGCGCTATTCAAAATTTTAAGCAGTAAATGTTTGTGAATAGTTAATTAGCATAGTAGGTAGATGTTATTGAAGATAGCCGCGACTGAAGAAGGTTGAAGGCAGTCTTGTTAGGGATGCCGTAGGGGCAAGGCTCTCCGCACACACGAAGATTTGTTGGTTTGGTGCAAGTGAACTATTTACGCCCATTTGGGGAAGCTTAGTGAAGTGTATCGTTGGAAGTCTTTCCGTTACCTTGAATTTGGTGGATAATATAGTGGTTTCGTTCCTCCCGAAATAGTATACCATTATAGTGTCGCGCAAGGACAGTTTCTCGTGCAGGGAATGGATTCAGTGTTGAATAAGTGCCAGCCCTTGATTCTTTCTGGAGTTCCATCGCATTTTGTGTGCGGATCAATAGTAAAATAGATTTTAAAATAATAAGAATTATTCTGAACTTGTGTATAGTAAAGCAATCAAATTTTACGGAAGCATAAATATTAGTGTAACGCACCTATACATTACCGATTGCCTCATTCTAGTTGTCGCGGGGAAGTGTGGTGACCTACTGTGGCGTCAGTGGTATGCTGGCATCCAATGCGTGCATGCATAAACAGTGTTAAAGCCGTTTTTGGCCGTGACTGAATGATTTACTGAAGCTATACGAATTAATTTAGTGCAATAATCAAACAAATAATAGTGAAATGGGTGGCGTTAGATGTAGTGTTGGTGTTTGTAAATCGCAATCACAAAACGCAGAAGGAAAGACAATCTCATTTTTTCGATTTCCGAAAGATTCAAATATTCAAAAAGAATGGGTTCGACGTTGCTATCGCAAAGATAAAATTAGTACAAATAATGATCGTATATGCAGCCTGCATTTTTTAGACTCCGATTATGAACTAAATTTTAAAAGCCAATTGTTAAATGTTCCTTATAAGCGGACATTAAAGCACCGAGGAAAATAGTCTAACCCACAATATTTTATATTTAGCAACTATTTTGTTATAGTTCTACCGACTTTAAATTTTAAATTAAACGAAAAAACTTTGAAAGTACGCAGTGAAAGAATAAATACGAGGGATAACGTATTCAGTCAATTGTAGACAACCATGACGTATCAATTACTGAACCGTAATTGAAGAAAATAAAAGACAAAAATGTGAAAGACTAAAAGCAGAAATATTAGAAATAAATAATAAAAGAAATCAGAAGCATCTTTTATGAAGACTGTCACAAAGTTTTGATGATAAAGTTTAAAAATCAATTTTCAAAAAATCATTCTTTTAAAAATTAAAAAAAAAAAATTTAATGGACTTCGAAAGAGTTATCAGAAGCTTTTGCTCTAAGATATCATGGCTTACAATTACGTCAAAAAATATAATATCCAATACAATTATTTGTGCGAATTTAAAGTAAGTAGAGGCATCGTAACAGTCAATTGTCAGTCGAGCATACCAGTGACGTCATGTAATGGCGCCGTACGGAATGAGGCAACTGGTAACGTATATGGACCGTGAGTCTAACCAATTGTAATATCAAACAAAACGCATTGGGAAGAGAAGCATTCACAAGTTGGATCATACTTTGAGCATCGAGTGATTATATATAGAGGTCATTCTCTGGATTTCCACCACGTGTCTGTATAGCAAAGGGGCTGAATCAAGTTAAAGTAAACATTTCTGTGCATTTTGTTTGCTGAGGTTG
The DNA here is from genome assembly GCA_036346205.1 of Vesta saturnalis. NCBI lineage: Eukaryota > Metazoa > Arthropoda > Insecta > Coleoptera > Lampyridae > Vesta > Vesta saturnalis. The sequence continues at coordinate 4,437,050 of JARFJB010002341.1, read as the reverse complement.
ACGAATGTTAATAAATATTTGTGTGTACTTTATACGCTGTCTTTGGAGATTAACCTTTGATTATTTTATCGCTTAAATTTTAATACGTATCATCCGTGTAATAGTCCCAATTTATTTGAGTGTTTTTTTTTTTATTTCATTTGTTATACTGACGAAGTGTATCGAAATTATATGTGACCAATGCGTTACAAGGAGAAAGCAACTTTTTTTATTATAATCATTTGTTACTTTGGTATATGCAAATATTTATAGTAATCTTAGTAAAGGCCGACATTGAAACTAGCTAGTATCACCGCCTATTAGGTAAATTAAATGATTTAAATGGAATATAATGATTTGATTAATGTAATAATTGTGTTGACATTTGGATGGATTTTTTATTATTCGTGATACATATCTTTAGGTTAATCTAATTATTGTTTTTTTTATACAGCATATTTACGTAAATTTTAAGTGTTTGTTTTTTTATGAGATTGAGTCGTTAAATTACCGTCAATATTTTTGTGTGTATTTGAAGTAAAGTAATTACGTTCGAAAGATATTGAAGTTAATGAATGATATTATTTTCTTGAATTTGAGCATATTTAACGGCGAATTGATTTAATTACGACTGGTTGTAAATTGATTTCCTTTTCTTGGAAGAATAATTTTATGGAATATCAGATTTACTTAGAGTAAACAACAGAATTATCGTTTTTTTGATCAGATTACTGATGAACTTTTGCGACACGCAAATGTTTTAGATAAGCGTGCGAGAATATTTGTAGCCTTTCAGGTTCCCAGGACCACCTATAATTTGCCGAACAGGTACGCGAATTTGATTATTTGTTAAGGCGAAGCTGTGTATTTTAGTTTAGGATTCTATAAATGTTTGATAGTATTTGTTTAGTTTTCATGTGACGTATTTTCCGTTTGAAATTGTATAATTAATTGCCGTTTTGATCAGTTATTAAACTGTGATTTTAGCGAAATATTTAGTGAGTATTGTGTCAATTTTGCGGCCTTTATATGAAGCTTATGGTTTTATTTAAGTTTGGATGAACTTTGCGTTTCTATTTTTTTGGAGTATAATTTTCAGGCAGGAGAGTATTTTATTTTCAGTGAACATTATGGTTGCCTGTTAGACCATTATTAAGATCTAGTTCATGACGTTTTCTCGCTATAAATGTATTTAACAGGTGGCGCCTTTTTGACATTTTCTCTCGATTTTGACGTTTTTGGAGTGCCCTTTTGCAGCATTAAGTAAAAACTCCGTCCACACCACTGAGCTATGCCGCGGCACCAATTGCCTTTACTGGCTTGATGTTCTAATGCAGTGGTTCTCAAAGCGTGTGCCGCGGCACCTTAGGGTGCCGTAAGTACGCCACAAGTATGCCGCGAAATTTTTAAATAATTAAATTAAAATTACTTAAAATAGTTGAATTAAAGTATTAAATTAAATTAAATAAAAAATGAATATTGGTTTTTCATTACAATTTTATGTTTTTTATGTTTCTATTTTATTTACTTCTATGGTTTATTATTTCATTTATCAATCTTATATCTTGGAAGTGCACTACGTCTCTCTTTTATAAATCCCACTCTCAATATGTCTTCTCTACTAATCTTGTAACTGTTACTAGAAAAAAATAATTAGTTCTAGTCGTCTGTTCTATTCCGTACGAGTAGAAGTGCAATACGCGTTGAATGCAGTAAGTAGTTTTATTATTGTTATATGTTCTGACAATAACGAAAAAGCATCACATATAAATATTTTTCCTCTTCACAGCAAGAAATAATAAATTATTAACTTGTACTTGAATTTTATAATAAAATATTGAGGTTAATTATGTCGTTCAATACCATGAATAATTTTTACATTAAAAAAAGGAAATGTGAAAATTCTAATGATTGAGAAGTGGCTACATGTAGGAGAGCTAAGGAATCAATTAGTAGTAGTAAATCATCAAAAATTGAGAGCTCTATTAGTGAAGATTTGACTATTTTTAACGTTGAGCAACAAACAAGCACTCTTGAAACACCAGAAACAGAAACAATAAGTTCTCGTAAAAATGTTGCGTTAACAAAGAATGTAAAAACTCGCATATATCAAGACAGCTGCCTAAAAATGGGATTTACCTGATGTGGTGATAATTTAATTCCCAGACCTAAATGTATTGTGTGTGATTTGGTTTTATCAAATGAAGCAGTGGTTCCCAGTAAACTATTTCGATACTTCTCCACAAAACATGATCGCTGGTCTAAGAAACCTCTTGAATGTTTCAAAGATCTGATAAAATTACAAGAAAAACAAAGTAAAAGTTTTGTAAAAAAATATACAAATGCTCACCGTGTTCAACAGTGCAGTTATTCAGTCGCCGAAATAATCGCGAAAGAAATGAAGCCTCATATCATTGGCGAAACTTTGATTCGCCCGGCCTGTACAGCAATTGTGAGAACAATGCCTGGTACTGAAGCGTAACAAGAAATAAAAAAGAGTCCTTTGTTAAATAACACTATGGGTAGACGTATTAGTGATATATCAGTTGATAATAAAAAATGAGTTATAAATAAAATCATCGAATCGAAATTAATTAGTTTGCAATTGGGTGAGTCAACTGATATCGGTGATAAAGCAAAATTACTTGTCTTCACTCGATTTATTGAAGATTTTGGAAGAATTTTTATGTTGCAGGAAATTCGAAAAAACTACGACTGGAAAAGATGTTTCTGATATGATGAATACATATTTTAATACAAACGGTTTATCGTGGGTGAATGCACAGATGGCGCCCTTAAATGATTGGAACTGTAAAAGGATTTGTTTCATACGCTAAGAAGGAAAACGAAAACATTGTAACAACTCACTGCTTCATTCATCGTGAATCATGGGTAGCAAAGACAATAGGCCTTGAACTCAAAAGATTATTAGAAGAAATTAAAATAGTTAATTATATCAAAGCTAGACCATTAAGATCGCGCATATTGGCAAAACTATGTGAAGAGATGCAATCTCATCACAATAACCTGCTTCTTCATACCAAAGTGGCTTTCGAATGTTCGCGTATTAAATCGTGTTCATGAACATAAAGAAGATATATTAATATTTTTTCAACGTGAAAATAAACCAGAAATTTGTGTATTGTTACAAAATGATTCTTGGTGTACCAAACTAGCTTATTTAACAGACATATTTGATCACTTGAACAAGTTAAACTTAAGCATGCGAGGAAAAAATGAAAAAATTTTAACATCTGTAGATAAAATTAAAGCTTTTAAAGATAATATAAAAGGTAGAAGATAAAAGTAAAAACAAGTAATTCACTTAAGTTGCCAAAGCAATATATAATAATAACGTCGTTAAAAGGAAAAATTAACCATTATTTCCCTGACATATCAGTTGATTTGTACGACTGGATTGGAAATCATTTTGTAGAAACAACATCAGAAATAAGTGAGTTCACAATTGTACAAGTCGAAGAATTATTTGATATCCGTAACGATCGCACGTTAAGATTGAAGCATTCAGAAATGAGTCTGAATTCATTTTGGATGACAATTATGAAGAAATGCCCCAATATAGGGCCAAAGCACTTAATATTTTATTGTGGTTTTTCACATCGTATCTCTGTGATTTGGGATTCTCTGCACTCGTAAGTATTAAAACAAAGAAGAGATAAAGTCCCTTGATAATGAAATAAGGGTGCCTTTTTTAATCAAGGAAATATAGTTATATTAAACTCAAAAATGGGTTTAATAATTTATCTGAGATATCACTAACTTCTATGCTAATATGAATCTGGCGATTACAATACTGTCATCGTCTAATCAAATATTTCTTATCATCTAAATAATTTGAACATTGAAATGGACAAATAAGTAATTAGTTTCTTAGTAATAACAGATAGTAAGCTAATAAACAATATTTTCCATGTTTGGATTGTGAGTATCTTTAAACTTATCTCTATGTAAAGAATATAATTATAGATTGGTCTTATTTCTAACCAAAATCTGTAATTCCTCCCTCCTTAGGATGTGTCTTCCGTGCAGGTGAGTTCTGATAAGGACATAACGTCAAGTTTGGTCTTTCGTCGGAAAGCTAACTGTATCTTATGTCTAAATACATACATTATTGAAACAATACAAAGCATAATTATAATTAACATTGTCATAGAAAAATGTGTAACATGTACTAGAGGATGTAAGTTAACAAATGTGTTTAGTGATTCAGATTCTTCTTTTAAACTATCGAGGTCATTTAAATGTTCTAGTTGTAGATTTATAGTAGTATCAGCTTTATAATCCCTATTTAACAAATTATTTTGAAATGAAAAATTATATAAAGTAATTTCGAATGTTTGATCGTCTATTACTATTTTACAATTCATTGTTGAAGATATTAGAGCGCTACCTTTAACACTGCTTGACTTAATTTGTTGACGACATTCTGCTGTCACTAACAAATCAGTTTTACGAGAGAGTAATATATTACCATTATTTAACTGTGTATAAAGTTTATAATTATTATTAACTATGGCATAACCACAAACTATAATGCTATATAAAATTGAGCACTTGTTCAATCGTGACAATTCTACACAAATTGTTTGATTGTTAAACACTTTACACTATTCATTTGTCCAGAATTCTCCTCTTGCTCCGTGAAGATGGTATTGGAAGGGTGGTATCATTATCTTATTTTCAGAATCACGAATTGGGTAAATACGGGAGTACTGGTAAAAGGATTGGTCTACGATTGGAATGTACAAAATACATGTTATGTCTTTTACAGAGACGACTTGAAATTCTGAAAACTCTAAAATTGTGAACATGTAACTCATGTTCCATTCAGGTAATTCTGCTTGCTTGTAAATTGATTTTAAATTATTAATAATTTTAATTAATTTGGAATTTGAGATAATTTCCAAGTTAGTTATGTCAGAAGAGGCTAATGAAATCGTTCTTTCGATACTTTGAAGAGTATTAAGCAGTTTCGAACTCATGTAATTATTGTATTGGATAGCTAATTGCGTTTCAATTATGTTACTCATATTATTTATTGCTTGTATAGATAAATTTAAATTATTCTGCATTATATTAAAATCTGTTGTGTAGCGTTTCGTGATATGACCATAACTCCGTTTTGATCTGTAAAACGTATTTGTAAGTTTTTATTAATTTGTATTGTCATTATTATCGGGATTGCATGTGATGTATTTAATTGTCGTTCCTAATCCGTCTATAAGTGACCGGTTTTGTGTAATTTAATTGATTTTTGTCTCCTAGTTTTAAAATAATTCTATTACTAAAGAGGTTTATTGGTTTTTCGGAAATTGGCATTGAAAATATTGGATTTTCAATTGAAGTATGTACAGCGTCGTTATCGATTTTCTGAGAGTTGTTTCGTTCGGAATCATTTAAAATTTCGTCTAGGTCTTCAGTGGGAGTTCTATCATCTGGATCAACGTTAGGTACGATGGATATTAAGTCTATACCATTGTCATTGTTGGTTTCACGGGTATTTATCTCAATTCGCGATAGGGCGTCAGCGACAACGTTATCTTTTCCCTTTTTATAGTGAACTTTATAATCGAACTCTTCTAAGCGTAGGCGCCATTTGACTAACCTAGAGTTAGGGTCTTTTAAGGAAAAGAGCCATACTAATGGTTTATGTTCTGTTTCTATAATAAATTGTCGTCCATACACGTAAGATATGAAATGCTTAGTGGCTTCTACTATAGCGAGTAATTCGCATTCTATGGTGGAATAATTGTTTTCGGCGCTATTCAACGTACGGGAATAGAAAGCAATTGGCTTGTTATTTTGTGAAGGCACACCGCCCACATCTGTGATCGAGGTATCGGTGGTTACGTAAAGAGTCTTTTGAAAATCGGGATAAGTAAGAATTGGGGCATTTGACAATAGTTCTTTACATTTATTGAAAGCTTCTATATAGTTCGAGTCTGTAATATCGATTTTTCTCCATTTCTTGAGACATTTGGTAAATGAATAAACAATCTGCAAAATTTTGGATGAACCGTCTATAATAGCCTACCAAACCTAGGAAAGCTTTAACTTCTTTTGTAGTTTTAGGTAGTGGGTATTGCTGAACGGATTGTATTTTAGAAGGATTGGGTTTAATGCCGTCAGGTGTTATTACCTAAAAAGGCAACTTCTTTACGTAGGAATTCTGATTTATCTAACTGTACCTTATAGTTATACTGTCTCAACTTTTGGAAAATGAACTTCAGGTGATTTGTGGGTTCTTAAAGGTTGTGAAAGTATGACTATGTCATCCATGTAAACAAAACAATGTTTATAAAGGTGTTCTTTTAGGATGTGGTCCATAACGCGTTGAAAGGAGCTTGAAGCATTTTTCAATCCGAAAGGCATGCGTACGTACTCATAATGTCCGTGATTGACAGAAAAAGCAGTTTTTTCGATTGATTTTGAGTCCATCTCTATTTGATGAAAACCCTGAGCTAAATCAAGGGTAGTAAAATAAGCGCATTTCCCTAAGCTGTCTAACATCTCGTCGATTTGGGGTAAGGGATATTTATTTTCTACGGTCTTTTCGTTAAGCTTCCTAAAGTCTATTACTAAACGCCATTTCTTTTTTTTTCGCTATCATCTAATTTTTTTGACACTATCCATACTGGGGACTAACTATAGGGTCTAATAATTTTGTTACCTAAAAGTTTCGTATTTGATTTTGTATTTCGGCTTTTATGTGATACGGGTATTTAAATGGTTTACAGAATACGGGATTTTCGTCCAGTTCTTATTGTATATTTAATTGAATTAGTAAATGACAAGTCGCAGTTTTCGTTATAAAATACATCACGATAATTTTTACATAGTGCTATAATTTCGGCTTGTTCTTCTGGATTTAGGTGTTCTGTTCTAATTGCTTTATTAACGTCAATTTCTTTATTATCGGCTTTAGGGTTAGTTACTTCAAAGTTAATTAAAGGATCTACTTTAATTTGTTGGTGGAAATTAATTTCGGTTTCGCGATCATCTTGAAGAGGAATTATGCAAAGTCCGTTTCTTGCATACGTAATAGATTCGGGAATCGTAATATTATTAAGAGTAACTTGAGGAATTACTACTTGTCCTTTATTTATATCTACAGGGACTTTAATATGAGTTCTACTTGTTTGTTTGAATGGTTTAAAATTTAAAGGATTTAATTCGAAAAAAAAGGGATTAATATTTAATTAATTTCTAATATTTGTTCATTGTAATCGATTTTTGAACCTAATTTTTCTAAATCTTCACTACCTAATAATGCATCGAATCGATCATGCCATTGTATTACATGAAAGTTTATATTGTGATTATATCTTCGAGTATAGGGTATGAGATATTTAAATCGTCAGTGATAGTTTGGGCTAAACTTTTTACTGAAAATGGTTTCTTAAAAAAATTAGTTTTAAAATGAGTGTTTGCTATTTGTGGATTTATTATTGAATTTGAGGCACCAGAATCAATCAGTATTCTAATATTAGCTTTAGGGTGGTAATAAATGGTAGACGGGGTCTACTAACAATTGTATTTAGGTCGAGGTGCTTCCCATCGAATCTCGTAACCGAAAATTTTTCATAGTTATTGTCGGTATTAACGTCTTCATGCAATTCACATGGTTGTTCGTATGGAACAAAGTTATCTTCGCGATAATCGGAATCGTAATTGTAACCATAACTGTTGGGTTCTTCAACATTATACAATTCTTCAGAAATGAAATTTCTAGGGCCGGTTTGTTTGAAAATGATTTCGTTGTGGTTGGGGTCGCTTTTGATTTGACTGGAATGTGTTTCGCCTACTTATTGACATAGGAGTAGGTTTATAATCTGGTTTTTTACAAAAAAACTTGAGAATTCGTTGGAAAGTTCTTTTGAATTAGTCTAGTTTGTACGTTGATGAGACCTCAGGGAAAGTTATTTGAATTTTGTGGTATACTCATGTTTTTAAAAGGTTGTTGATAATTATTTGTATAATATAAGGGTTTTTGGGACGTTGTAGAATTGTGTGAATACTTACAGAGCATCCTAATAAAATGTATACACTCTTTAAATGACTATAACACTAACAATTATTATAATACAGAAAACTTTCAAAAATGAAAATAATGTTAACAAATGTAGAAACTAGTCAATTATCGAAAATGTTCAAATTGTTGGCCATTGTGGTCCATGCACAGCTGACAACGCTGATTGATTGAATCCAGAACGTTCCTAATCATTTCAATTGGTATTTCGGCACAATCTCTTTCAATTCATCGATTGTAGCTGGTTTTGTGGTGTAAACATTGTGTTTAACATGCCCCCACAGAAAAAAATCTATGGGGGTCAAATCCGGTGAGCGTGGAGGGTACTCGGTACTTCCTCTTCTGCCTACCCATATGTTTGGCAGGTAGCCATCAAGATAGGCCCTTACGTCACGATGATAGTGGGGAGGTGCTCCATCCTGCTGGAAGTACCATTCTTCATTCCTAAACATCTCTTGGATGCGTGGCATAGCGGATGCTTGTAGCAAGTTGAGGTAATTTGCACCATTTACGGTACCATAAAAAAAGAAAGGTCCAATTAAACCAAATGCTGACATACCACACCACACTGTAACCCCTGGTAAGTTCACATGGTGTTCCACTGTCACATGAGGATTTTCAGCTGCCCAGTAGGTGCAATTGTGACGAGTTATTGAACCATTTAACTTGAACATAGCCTCATCACTCCAAACAAACTTGTATGGGAATTGATTGTCCTCTGCACATTTTCCTTGGTACCACTCACAAAATTGGATTCTGCGGTCATAATCATCTTCATTGAGAGCGTACACTAATCTAGGAATAAAACTTCTCCATTTGGCACGCTTCAAAATGCGATGGACGCTCGATTTTGAAACTCCTGTCTCACGAGCCGCTTGCCGGACAGATTTTCTAGGTGATTGCTGAAATCTCAGAATGACTTCTCCTTCTCTTGTGGGGCTGGTGGATGATCGTGGTCTTCCGGAATGGTTCTTATGGACATACTTAACAGTTCCTTCTTCCTCAAACTTATCTCGCAAACGAGTAATTGTGAGTCTCGTTGGTGCATCTCGTTGAAACTCCATCCTAAACCGTCTTTGCACTTCACTTACGTTCTCAGTCTTCCAGTAGCACTTTAGAATGAATTTTCTTTCCTCAAAGTTTAGTCTGACTCCAGCCATTATTTTAAGCAGTCACAACTGAAAAAAAAAGTTTGGTTGTTATGAACTGTTAAAGAGTGTATACATTTTATTGGGACACTCGGTATTTTGTTGTTGTAATTGTCTAGAAAATTTTTAAGGTTGTTTTGTCTAACAAAATTTAAGAACTTTACTTGTTGTTGATGATTATCATAATTTCTTAAATGTGTTAACGCGTCTTCTAAAGAAGTCATCTTACTTGTTATAAATGAACGATAGGGTTCAAGTAATCCGGCGCAAAAGGTATTTTCAGCTCTTTTTTCATACATATTTTGTTTTGAAAATGTTTATATTAATGTCTTCTTCCCTAATATTAATGTGTTCTAAAATTTACTGTAATTTAGATTTGATTTTTTCATAATACTGGCCATAATTTTCATTTGACATTTGATAACAAGTTATTAAATCATTTTCTAAAAGTGTTTCATTTCTTTGATCAACAAAGCGATTTAGGTTTGTTTTTACTTGTGTCCAAGTTGAACAATTTGATACAATTAAAGTTTCTCGAGCGGCACCGGTTAATTTGGAGCAACATAATTCAAACACTAACTTATTTAGCAAGCATTGTTCTTGCCCTACGGTGTCAATTTTGTATGTGCTAATAAATTTTTCGCACTGTTGTATGTAATATGACAAATTTTTTGAGCCTCCCTCGTATTGAGGAATTTCTCTAGCAAGATTTAATTCGGTGTAATTTACTGCCATTGGTTCTTCATTAAATTTTACTTCGCTATTAGAATTACTTCATTTGATTTTTGTAATAGGAGATCTATCTCCAGTATTACTCATAGACTATAACATGTACTTAAATTTAGGAAATTAAATTGTTACTTACAGGAATAAGGGTGCTAAGAACATCACGTGTTGATTTTTTTCTATAGCTACTTCTTCAATTGGGGTCGAGTCTTATAGGTGAAGCTCGTCTGTAGGCCAATTCTAGTTAACTGCTGAGGTGAAGTCCTTCGAATAGTTGAAGTACTTCTAGCTTGATTAACACAATTGAGTTTTGCTTGCAGGAACTTCTCGATCTCGGTTACAGGTTTCTTTGGATATCCAATAAAGTATTAAAATACACCAGGTTTATTAACACTGTTTGGGTATCCTGTTTGCAGCGCCAGTTATATTAAACTCAAAAATGGGTTTAATAATTTATTTGAGATATCACTAACTTGTATGCTAATATGAATCTGGCCATTACAATACTGTCATCGCCTTCTAAAAAATTTCTATCACCTAAATAATTTGAGCATAGAAATGGACAAATAAGTAATTAGTTTCTTAGTAATAACAGATAGTAAGCTAATAAACAATATTTTCCTTGTTTGGATTGTGAATATGTTTAATCTTATCTCTATGTAAAGAATATAATTATAGATTGGTCTTGTTTCTAACCAAAGGATGTAATTATATGCAAACACCGTCAGGCGCATACTTCACATTAAGTTCACATTTTATCACCAGATACCTTTATTTATAATAATAATTTTTGTTTTGAACTTTAAAAAACTTTTATTTTTTCAAAGACTTCTCATCTTTCATATCTTTAGTAACGGTCAAAAGCAAAAAAAAAATATAGTAGGGGTGCCGTGAATTTTGTTTAATAATTTCAGTGTGCCACCAGACAAAAAAGTTTGAGAAACACTGCTCTAATGAGTATTTGGCCTGTAACAAACAGTTATTGTGGTTGATTAGATGAATTAATTTGAACAATTTATATTTCTTCTCGGTTAGTGTATTGATAGCCACATAATTTAATATGTAAAAGGCATAGCAGCAAAGACAAATGTTTACGACTAAATAAAACTTTCGCTCTTGTTGCGATAGGATACAAGCACATTTTAATTTTTCAGGATATTTAAACAATTTGCTAACATAAGAATACTTTTCCCGGAAAATAAAATAGAGATTAATGGTTTTATATGACAAAATAAAATAGATTATACAAGTTTTATTAAAATGCAACAGAAATTAGCGATACTAAATTTTTAAAGAAATTTCTCACACATTTTCTGGTATTTGAAAGTTTATGTCAAAATAACAGTTGCAATAAATTGTTGCTAAACTTTCTCTCTAATTGAACAAATTACTCAAATCAACAACAAAAAACAATACTAGTAAACCATAATAAATTTACTATAACCATTTTTAAAGGGCGACGCAGTGTCATTATTGAACATTAAAACAGGATCAACTTTTTTGAAACATAAAAGAAAAACCATAACGCGGATGTCAGATGCAAAAGTTCTTGAAAAGATTTAATAAGCATTTGTTAACAAAATAGGTGTATTATGTCCTTAATAACATCATTACCTTCTTCCTCGTAAAAACTGCAATAAGCCGAATCATATTTCATATTCCTAAGTACCAATCTGTGTTATTAAAAAAAACACCAACAACGTTGCTCACATAAAAACGTCGTTATTGAGTGGGACCGAATACATTTTATTAAACGATACATTCTCGGTTAAGGTATTCAAGTAAAGTATGAGCTATTTAGTACGAAAAGAAGTAACGAATAAAGCAAAAGAAGTGCTATTAGGGTGAGAAGAAGCAGGTGGTGTAAAAAACACGAAGTGCTTATAGGTGCTTAAGTACGTCCTTTCAACTACACCAAACTTTTAGTAAATAGAACATTGATCTTTTATTATTCAAGCACTAAAGCTTTATATACAATAGTGAAGATAATAAATTCTCCGCCAATGCGTATTATTTCGGCATAATTAAATGTGCCAACAAAACACCTAAAAGCACTGGAATTTATGTTCCAAGTTAATTGTGCATAACTGCAATGCAGAATACTGCAATTACAGGTAAATGCAATCGTGTTTTACTAAATTAGATCCTTTTAGATTCTGAGTGTAAAAATAATTAGTTCAAAAGATATTACCTTTTCTTAATAAAAAATTATTCGGTATTATTAGATAACGTGCCATGCTTGTAAATCTTACACGCTGAATAGAATTTAAATTAATTGCCAACCCTCGTTATATGCTCTTGGGTAATAACCGTCTAGTTACATTACTATAAGTTGCTCGTATTATTAGTGTCACAAGCTTTTCTTATGTCTACTCTTGCTAAAAGCAATTTAAAGCTCAGTGAGTAGAAAGAAGTAAGTGAAATACGACAAAATATACGTTGGTTTTTTATCTGTGGTAAGGTTATAAGCGGTCATAAGGCAAGTCTTGTTCTCAAAGGATTAATGTGATGTGAGCACTTGCCAGTTTTTATTATTTACGAGTATCATATGGAACCTAAACTAAGACGAATGTTACCTATTATAAAAACTATTATTATAGCACCTAAATCCATGTTTTGGAAAATGTGTGTAGTATGGACAACAACCGAAAAGAAAATGCATTCAATACTATAGTAGGTCTCAGAATGTCAGAGAGTAATAAAACATCTAGATACTGAAAGGTTTGTGGCATACTTACTAAAGGCATATACTATAAGGTCTGTAAAATATACTTAAAAAAATATACTGGTAATTATATTTATGACCTTTTAATATACAGGGTCCGCCAATAGTGCGTGGACGAAGCTTTATGAGTTTATACAATATCGTTTTCAAAATTATTTATTGCAGGATGGTGTGGGATCTTTCGGGTTACAATTAGAAAATATTTTCGCAAAAATTACTACTCGTATACAGGGTATTACAACACAAAGTTATATTTTTTTAAATGGAACATACCGTATATTATTATACATTTGGATTCCCTGGTTAATTTTAAGGGCACTTTATTCACTATATGAGGTATCTTAAACGCGCAATTTAGGCGCTGCATTCAATTTTTGAAAATTTAGAGGTTGAAAAGAAAAATTGTAACAACCGTATTGAGAAATATGTAACACTAAAATTTTAATGGTTGATTAGTCATAGACTGTGCTACACAAAATCGTAAAAATAGTAATATTATCTTTTTTAATTTTCGAGATATCGTAATGCAAAGTTTAAGATTTTCAATAATAGATAAATTGATTATTTTAAATGTTTTACATTGTTAGATAGGAAATTTAATTACTTTTGTTTTGATATAACATTGTTGGTATTTATGTTTTGCCGTTTTTTGATAATCCAGCTGTTTTACTGAATTTGCAAAGTTTAAGAGTTTTAATCATAGATAACTTGATTTATTTAAATGGAAAGGTATACATTGTGTTACATTGATAGATAGGAAATTTAATTACAATTTTTTTGATATAACATTGTTGGTATTTATTTTTTGCCGTTTTGTGATAATCCAGCTTTTTTTACTGAATTTGTCGATTTTCGTAGGTTTACATATGTATTACATATGTAAATCACATCAAACTATGAAAACAAAAGAATATTAGAAACAAAATTTAGCAATAGTATCTGTTTTGCCATTTCGCGTGTATGTTCAAACGTAACTGAGTTAATTACTTTATTGCAGTGTGAATGTTTGACGCTTAACTTTACGAACATCATATACGTAATACGTTTATTTAAGAATTATAATGAGTAATTTTTTGCAAAATGACTTAGTTGACATGATATTTGTGCTTGGAGAATCAAACAAAAATTGTTTATTGGCCCATAGAATCTACGGGCAGCGTTATCCTGATCGAAGACAACCAAGAGAAGAATCGTTTCGTAATCTTTTAGAAAGATTTGAAAGTACTAGAAGTGTTGGATATCCTAAAAACGAAAGAGCTAAAGTTGTTACAAATGAAGAAAATGAATTTCGTGTACTTGTAGCTACAGTTGAAAACTCCCACGTTAGTATTCCGAAATTAAGTGACAATTTAGAAACCAGTCAAACTTCCGTGAGACGAATGTTAAAGAAAAATAAATTTCACCCCTATCTTGTACAATTACATCAAGATCTGAAAGAACAAGATTTTCAAAATCGAATTAATTTTTGCCAATGGGTTCAACAACAGTTAAATGCGAACGAAAATTTTATATCGGGGATATTATTTACCCACGAATGTACATTTCATCGAAATGGATTTGTGAACAGACATAATTTTCATTTTTATTCAAATGAAAATCCACACCAATTTCGGTTAGTCTCTCAAAATAAATGGTCAGTGAATGTTTGGGCAGGTATATTCGGCGGAACTATTGTTGGTCCTTTGTTTTTCAATAGCACACTCACTAGGGTAGAATATCATAATTTTCTAGAAAACGAATTATATCATTTATTGGAGAATGTACCTTTGGCTCAAAGAAGAGGTATGTATTTCCAACAAGACGGGGCACCTCCTCATCATGCCAGAATTGTAACCCAGTGGTTAAATTCGACGTTTCACGAAAATTGGATAGGAAGATAAGGACCGATACCTTGGCCAGCTAGATCTCCCGATATAACTCCATTGGATTTTTTTCTTTTGGGCTTTGTGAAGAATAAAGTATATGAAGAAGAACCAACAACTGCTGAGAATATGAAATTGCGAATTAGAAATGTTTTTGCTACAATTACTCCTAATATGTTAGATCGGGTTGAATCTTCTTTTATTAAAAGAATTCAGTACTGTCTAAATCAGCGTGGTCGACGATTTGAACATTTAATTTAATATTATTTTCTTCCAAAATCGATAAATTCAGTAAAAAAACGGCAAAAAATAAATACCAACAATGTTGTATCAAAAAAATTGTAATTAAATTTCCTATCTATCATTGTAACACAATGTATACCTTTCCATTTAAATAAATCAAGTTATCTATGATTAAAAATCTTAAACTTTGCAAATTCAGTAAAAAAGCTGGATTATCAAAAAACGGCAAAACATAAATACCAACAATGTTATATCATAAAAAAATGTAATTAAATGTCCTATCTAACAATGTAAAACAATGTATACCTTTCCATTTAAAAAAATCAAGTTATATATGATTGAAAATCTTATACTTTGCATTACGATATCTCGAAAATTAAATAAGATAGTAGTACAATTTTTACCATTTTATGTAGCACAGTCTATGACTAATCAACCATTAAAATTTTTGTGTTACACATTTCTCCATACGGTTGTTACAATTTTTCTTTTCAACCTCTAAATTTTCAAAAAATGGAATACAGCGCCTAAATTGCGCGTTTAAGATACCTCATATAGTGAATAAAGTGCCCTTAAAATTAACCAGGGAATCCAAATTTATAATAATATACGGTATGTTCCAATTAAAAAAATATAACTTTGTGTTGTAATACCCTGTATACGAGTAGTAATTTTTGCGAAAATATTTTATAATTGTAACCCGAAAGATCCCACACAATCCTGCAATAAATAATTTTGAAAACGATATTGTATACACTCATAAAGCTTCGTCCACGCACTATTGGCGGACCCTATATATATATATATATATATATATATATATATATATATATATATATATATATATATATATATATATATAAAAAAAAAACAAGTGTTTTTTTCTATCAAACCAAATAATGTTTGGTAACGTGCATTTAATCTGTTTCTAGTTCAGCAGTGAAATCGTTTGTGACGTCATTGTGTTTTTGATTTAAATTTAGGTAAATTTCATTCAATAAGAAATGAAGCGACAGCTCTGTCTTTGTTAGTACGTACAAATTGTTTGAGATTAATATAAACGTCATCTTTACTAAAGCAGATTAGCATATTAAAAAACAAGTTTCATAAGACCTGTCTTGAAGCATGAATTCAAGCTTAACAAACAAGTGGCGTAGCCACGAGTTTTGTAAAGAATGGGTGCTTCAATGTCTTATGAAACACGGTTTTTGTTATTTTTTGTAATTTGCGGTTTTTAAACAATAAATTTTACTTTAGTTGATTTAGGAATTTTTGTTGGCGGCTGGTAATGTCTTAATATTTAAAATGAAAATTTGATCTAGTCATCTTTTGTTTTATCCAAATTCTGTCACAAACCACGAAAATGGAAGATAATTTTGCATGCCTGCCCCCTTAAATATGTGACATTGCTAAAAATACGCTCACATATTTTTTCACATCAATGTTTTTCACTGGACGCAAGAGTGACATGCATGACATAATTCAGAATCAGGCTTTACCAACCTAAAGATTTTCGTAGAATGTTTCGTGAATTAATGGGTATACCAACATCGGAGGTGATACAGGATAGCGAGGATCGTCCGAAATTTCAAAACAACTTGTAGAAGTTTGGAAAGTACTCATTACGCTATTATCTAATTATATGTAAATCAGAAATATGACTCACTTAATGGGAGATGCATTAAGATACAATTACCACATTTGTTTACTTTACTTTACTCTATTTTAAAATGCTCAGTTATTTTCGAGTTTTGGCTGAAAACGGTGGTGAACGATTTGCCTTCAGCAAAACGTTTGAAGCTTAGTTCGCTCTCAGGGAATGAAAAAAATTATCATTCTGAATGTACACAAGGCCTTAAAGTACCAAAATCCGACAAATAGTGTAAATAGTGACCGGTGTAAAAATAGCGGCCAGTTACAGCGGCTGAAATCTCTGAAGATGCACGAAGTATCAGTATCTTGCATGTTGATAGCTCCAAACCCTCATATTATATCTCGGAAACGGTACATACTATCAAGTTGGAATTTTCACATTAATTTTATCAATAATTCTAGTTTCAAAACTACAAAATTTTCTCCCGCACTGCCATCGGAAGGGTTGATAATACCCACCCTGTATTTTATCTCCGAAACGGTACATACTATCAAGTGGAATTTATCAGGATAATTTCCTCAACAAATTTAGTTTCAAACACTAAAAGAATTTTCGCCTGCACTGCTATCTAAAGGGTTAGTAATACCAACCCCCTCATTATATCTTGGGAACGATACATACTATCAAGTTGAAACTATCAGGACAACTTCCCCAACTAATCTAGTTTAAAACACTAAAAGAATCTTCCCACGCACTGCCGTCTAAAAGGTTGGTAATTTCAATCCCCATATAATATCTTGGAAACGATACATGCTATCCAATTGGAATTTTCAGGATAATTTTCTACACAATTTTAGTTTAAAACACTAAAAGAATTTGCCCCCGCACTGCCGTCTAAAGGGATGGTAATACCGACCCCCTCATTATATCTTGGGAACAGCACATACTATTAAGTTGAAATTATCAGGACAATTTTCCCAACAAATCTGCAGTGCGGGGGTAAATTCTTTTAGAGTTTTAAACTAGATTTATTAGGCAAATTATCCTGATAAATTCAATTTGATAGTATGTACCGTTTCCGGGATAAAATACAGGGATAGGTATTATCAACCCTTCGGATGGATGTGCGGGGAAAATTCTTTTAGTTTTAAACTAGAATTATTGAGAAAATATAGTGAAAATTCCAATTTGATAGCATGTACCGTTTCTGAGATATACTGTGGTTGATATTACCAACCCTTCAGACGGCAGTGCGGGGAATTTTTGTTTTGGATTTCTAAACTAGAATTTTTGAGAAAATTATCGTGAAAATTCCAGCTTGATAGTGTGTACCGTTTCCAAGTACACAATATGGGGATAGGTGTTATCAAGCCTACAGACGGCAGCGCGGGGAAAAATTCTTTTAGTGTTTAAAACTAGATTTATCGGGGAAATTATCCTGATAAATTCAACTTGATAGTATGTACCGTTTCGGAGATAAAATGCAGGGTGGGTATTATCAACCCTTCAGATGGCAGTGCGGGGGGAAATTCTTGTAGTTTTTGAAACCAGAATTGTTGATAAAATTAACGTGAAAATTCCAACTTGATAGTATGTACCGTTTCCGAGATATAATATGGGGGTTTGGAGCTATCAACATGCACGCCACTGATACTTCGAGCAGCTTCGGAGATTTCAGCATCAGTAACTGGCCGCTATTTTCACACCGGTTAAATAGTGTAGTAGACATGTGTTCTAATATGACGGGAGTGGGGAAGCGCTAATGGTACCGATAAAGTGGGCGAAAGACATGTTTGGAAAGTGCTCTGCTAATGTTCATGGATTGATCTTTGGTTTAATTTTTGTGTACTACCTTTTAGTTGATTGGATAGTTTAATTGCTTAAAATCGGAATTTAAAAGTGAGGAAGGATTAGACTGATAAGGGAGAGTCTTGTACCATAAGACCAAGCGAATGATCTCGATCATGTGATATACTTTTTATCTGTTCAGTGGTAGTAAAAAAGGAATTTTTAAAACTTTAATTAGTTATCAAAAACTAAACTGATTAGGTGACGCAATGGTATCGGGAACCGATACGGAAAATCTAATTACAGATCCTAATAGAGGGTAAAAAAGTGAACTTATCTTGATATCATAATAAATAAGGTGGTAAATAATTATTGTGCGATAAATACAATTTTACAGTTATTAAATTTAAAATTATGTTGCTATAGATTTATTGAATACTAGATGATACGCGGGTGACCTTTGACACTACATTTCCCATTGTAAATGGTGTAATTTAATACGAATTTATTTAGTATAAATGGAATATTTTAATAATAGACAAATATTATTTTAATTGAAAATATCATTAAATTGAATTCGTGCAATTAGTGACAGAAAGGCAAGAGAAGGAGGGTATGAATAAAAGGGAGAGGGAAGAAGAGGAAGCGGAAAGGCAAGGAGTGTTTAGAACAGGGAAGAAGGTAGTAAGATTCCCAGATATAAGAAAGACAGAGGAGACTAGAGGTGGTAACACCGTAATAGTGCAATGTGAAACAAGGGGGGGGGGGAGAAGAAAATATGAAGGAAATCAGGAACGACATCAAAGAAATGAAAGATCAAATGGAAGAAAGAGGAAAAAATAAGAATTGTTAGAAAGAATAGCAAAATTAGAAAAAAAAGCAGACGAAGAGAAGAGAAGAAAAAGGAAGAATATCATTGTAATAAAGGGGTGGAGAAGCAAAGAACCGTATAAAAATTAAGAGCGATGATAGAAAAGAAGCTAAATGTAAGAGCCGAAGTTAGAAAAGTGATGGTGATAAACAGGGAGAGAGAAAATGAGATGGTGGTGGCGGAAATGATATGAAATATGATGGAGAAGAGCAAACTGGGGAACACAAGAATTTACATAGATCACGACCTAACAAGAGAAGAAAGGGAAGTACAAAAAGAAATACGGAACAGAGAGGCGGAAAGAAGAGCGGAGGGCAAAAAAGTATGGGTAGGATACAGAAAAATTGAGATATACGGAGTAAGATATGTATGGAACGAGAGAACGAAGGAGCTAAGCAGAGAGAGGAAGGGAGAGAAGGGACATATAAAGGTTAAAAAACTAATAGGAGAGGGGAGGAGAAAGGGGAAAGGAGGATGACGAAACGGCTGGGCAACGGAAAAATTAGTAATAGAAATGGAAAAGAAAAACAAAGCAAACAAAGAGAAAGTAGGGAAAGAAGACAGGTAGGGAGGAATGAATTAAATATATTGTTCTGGAACGTAGCGGGATTAAAGAATAAAGATCAAGATTTTTGGGGGTTTGTCAAGGAGCAGGACGTGGTGGGAATGCAAGAGGCCAAGTGATTTCTCATGGGCAGCAAATACAAGATGCGGACTACCTTCAAATCGACCAGAATGCTCAGGGGAATACTGACCAAAACCAAACCATACAATGAAGATCAGAATTCCAAGAATTGTGTATACAACCTACCATGCGAATGCGGCATACATAGGAGAGAGCAGTAGACCACTCAAAGTGACAACGCAGGAACATAAGAACAACGTCCGCAAGGGCGAAACAGAAAGATCAAGAATCGCCGAACATGTCTGGAACGAAGACCACCGCATCCAATGGGATAACATACAGATAGTGGCAAAGGACGAGAACACAACTCGTCGGAAACTCAAAGAAGCCACATACATGGCACTAGCAGAAAATCCAATAAGCCAAGCTAGTGTAGAAATGAAACCCGTATAGATTCCAATAATGCGCGAAGAGCTTAAGCGCAATACACCTGCGCAAGAAGTTACGGCGCAACATGCGCAATAAACTTCTGCGCAACCACGAAAAAGTTTAATGAAATATATATTGGATTACTCAGTGGCTCAGCAGTAAAGGTGTCAGACTAGTAAGTGAAAGGTAACAAGTTCGAATCTGAGAGTAGTCAAGTGCTTGGGAAAAAATTATATATAACATATGAATTCGACTCAAGTGCGAAAACAGTCCTTTTCAGGACTAAAGCTGATGACGGAAGCAGAGTCCGCTTCCGAAACGTCGCGCTCAAAAAGCATAAACTGTGGAAATAGGCCGATCAACTCCACTAATCCTAAAGAATGTTTTCCTAAAAATGGATAGGATGCGGTACAGCAACTAGTTGTCCAGCAAGATCCCCTGACTTGACTCCTATAGATTTTTTTGTAGGGGAATGTTAAATCTCAAGTATATCGAGAGGTCGTAACAACGAGACAAGACCGCATAAGAAAATGTTTATTACAAAATCGGAGACATTTCATTTAATTCAATAAAATTTTTCTCGTGAAATATTTATTGTTCACAGTCTCTTAATCGATAAAAATTTGTAATGTTAATAACTAATCCATTTAAAAAAGTTGAGTTATGCTTCTTGGAAAATATGATAAGTCGGCTTAAATTATGGAACACCATGTATGGTATAGATGATTTTTTCTAAGTTAAAATTTAAATACGTTGCGCTTTACTAAAGGCTACACCAAAAGCGCATATTTCAACAATTTATTAATTTAAAAATTATTATTAATTTTATTAAATACGTAATTAAAAAGTTTACCTTCAGTAGGATTTGAACCTACCACCTGTACTTTGCTAGAGTACCGCGCTAACCAACTGCGCTATCGAGATTCAAGCGCCAATCGTTGTAAATTTTGTCTTTATGTATGTAGAACTAATGTAAATCTAAATATAATGAGATTCCAATAAAATTACTTATATTAATGGAATGTGAGCCTGCAATATCGCAAGGATTCACACATATTTTTAGGTAAGTGCTATTTTTTTCAAAATACCGCTTTTTTTGTCTCTAATCTCAAAACGCTTGTTAATAAGTCAATAAACCTAATCTCAATGTAAAGTACATTTATAGAGGAATCCAAAGATATAATGATATACAGTGTGTGCCATTTTGAAAACCTTTCCATTTGTTGCCACGCTTTTTAGACCACTCTGTATATTTTAAAATAATTTCTTAAAGTACCCCCAGTTTGCCTTATTAGCGATTCGCTAAGTCATTTTTCTGACAGATTTGACATAACTCCACCATAGAAGAACGGAATACCAAATAGACATCCTGTATATTTTCTTTTGATAATGATACATGTGTTGAAACCCGTTGAGAAATAAATAATTATATAAAATGAATTGTGGAATGGTATTGTACGTAAAGCATTAGTGGTATTTAAGTACTCTTTTCTGATTTTAGTACAACGTATATGAATGAAGATATTTATAAAACTAATTCATCCCCTTACTTATTTAGTGATGCCTTACACGTGTTGTACAACCAATAAGAAACAGCCATCTGCTTGCCACAATATTACACTATACAAATACATTATTTATGAATGTCACAATCAATGAATCCACTGATGTAAATAGCAAACATTTTCTCTATTACAAGGTTCTCCTTCTCTGTAACATAAAGTTGCACACAATGATAGTTTTTAATGGCATACTAAAGAACAAAAAGAAAGAAATAATCATAAAATTAAAAGTAAATAAAAGTTGTACAAACAAAAGTAAATTGAAGTTTGTCGGTTTTCTCGTGGTTTCACGTATCTCGAAAATCACTTTCAATTAGAAACGAAATTAAATCGGTAATAAAATATTTATTACGTGAAATTCATAGAGATTGAGAACATTATATCTGATAATAACGAATCTGTTACTACTATTCAATATCACAATTTCGTATAAGAAATTCTATTCCAAAATTCATCTACAAGAAAGAAGGCAAGAAATTGTAACTTACAATAATTACGTTTCTTGTTTGGAAGGATAACTTGAAAATCAGAAGCAAGGGACGTCTAGAAGTATTCAGTTTTGAACAATGTGAATCCTTATTTGGTATACAAGAAGGGTGGTTGTGAAAAGGTTGCATGAAAAGCAAAGACAAACGATGGCATAGCTATCGTATAACGTATATAATTTATGGAATTAATATCCGCTGTTTGAAAGGGAGTAAAGGAGAGGGAGTATAAAGGATTGACTTTAAAAGAGATGGAAACAAACAATTAGTAAAGGTATTAAATCAAAAGTACAATAAGATATTGGTCAAAACCTCGTTGCTTCATACAAAAGCATTTACCATTAAAAGTTATTGATAATTTATAGGGGTATATAAATTATAATGCGAAATATAGAGAATCTTTTATGGCATATCTCAATTATACTAAAGGGAAGCATGAAAAAAACTATTTACAAATAAAGGTACCATGTTGATAATTATTATTATGAATGGTCCAAGCACAAGCAATTTACTTTTATGACTAGGAATTTATTATCAACATAAAAACGATTATTACTTGGCTATAATATTATTATTTTCCTTCCTATGTCATTTTAGTAATGAAATACTACAACCCCGAATAACACTCAATAAGTATCTATAAAATTAATCTAACATGATAAATAAAACGTGCTCGATTAATGATGAAGCTTAAGGAATAAAACTATAATTATACAGCGTTTTTTCCTTTCTATGTACCATAAATTCCTACACTTACTCCATGTGGATAAAAATTCATATGGATGTGTGTAGGTAGCGGACAGCTAAAATTTAGTATTGTAATAAACGTTTGTCAAATCGCCATTGTTACCACATAGAAAAGATAATTAGTAGATTTTTAATATCTTGATAGTACGTCGTAATTTGTTAATGTTTTCAAAATACTTTTATTTATATATTTTTATGTAAGGAATGTAAGATTGTTTGTAACTAACATGTATGTTAAAAAAATGCTTTACTGAAGGGGCGTAACGAATCATTGGAATTTCTTATGCGCGCTATAGATGAAAAAAAATATCACTAGCTTAATAAGTAATTGTGTCGGTATAGACCGCGATCAAAAGATATCTTTGCTTGTTACTTGGAGCTTCGAGAGCTAAATTAGGGTTGTTACGGACGAATGCATCTTTTTAAAATTAAGATGTAGTGCAATAATAAATATGAAACTGTTCCAATGGAAATTAATGTTTCTTGTTTTTTTTTATATTACTTTTGAAAGATGGGGGGGAGTGAAGTTGGTTGGGTTATAGGGGGAAGAACAGTTACAATTAGAGTGTCAATCGAGCCAGATCGATTTTTGGGTTAATTAAATACCTTCATTGTAAACACTTTGTCTTTAAAAATATTTCGTGCGTGTACATTTTCTTTTGAATTAGCCAACACTAATTTGTCTGCTCTTTCGAGTGTTAGTTGTAATGTGCGTTTTAAATATTAATCTATAAATAACAGTTTTTGAAGTTAAACCGCGTATGTTAACGATTTGTGTCTGTGATCAATTAAGGGAATATTTATACTAGTGTAAGTATGTATTTTTATATAACTGAAAGCTCGCAGCAAATCATTTTTACCAGCCTAGATAACATATTAAATACTAAACATTGTCCTGCGAAGGTATCTGATTCGTACACGTACTCATTAAGCTGAAATCTGCTAAAATAAAAAACTCTGGTATTTGTGCGAATTAGCATTGTTGGTTGTTGGTTATATTTATAATTGTGTAGAGGTGGCTGGTAAATGGGTATAAGATACCGCTGGTTACTAATTGTAAAAGGCAATTGCCAGTAGGTACACACTCCCAAGCCAAACCATTAAACACCTCGACTTTTAATTTCTATTATTTTTATTTGTTGTATAGATGAGTGTGTAACCGGAGATGGGAGCACGGTATTTTTCTAACGCACTCAAACTTATATATCGGTCACGATGTTAGTGATCTATTTCTAACTTACCCTTGTAAGTTTTGTTTTAATGAGTTTTTTTGCCAGTTTGGTTAAGTAGCATTATTTGCATGCGAGCCGATTTCCCTTTGTACCTGCTTTATTGTAATTTGATTTAAGTATCCTGTGCTTTAGTGGCCACTAAACAATTGGGTACGTGCAAATTCTTTGTCTATTTTCTTTTGTCTTTGCCATTACCTTATCACCTGTACAATTTTACTGTTGTTGTATTTTATATGTACCGTAATTTGTTTTATTGTTTTATGTGCTTATTTACTTAAAGACCGGCATGATTGGTTTTTAAAGGGCCACATGTTTGGTGTTACGATTTCTATTATGATTTTTATTTTGATTATTTATGACCCAATTGTGCGTGTGACTACACGTGTTTTTCTTTTATTATTGTGTTTCTGTGTAACTAAACTGCTTTCTATTCATTTTCTCTTAATATTATACTGTTGTACGCACTTTAACCTGATTTAATAGTTTTGTTATATATTTAAACCTTTCATTGTTTTTTTTTGTGTTATTTGATTTATTGATGTACTTGTGTAATTACTTATTGATGAATAAAGTGGGTTTTATTGGTGGTTCTTTCCCAAAATAGTAGATTAACGGGCCGAACCACCGCTGCGCAACGCTCGTTGATTTTAATTTGAGTAGTTTCATTTTTTTACCTGCCCCTCATGATGCAACACTTACCTCATCCAGTCTATCTAATTTAGATAGCACAACGTATCTAACACTAGACGGCCACTTCGTTTAATCAGATTTGAGGTTTTCAAGTAATGTAAATAAATTGTAATGTTTTAATTATTGCCCGGAAAGTCAAAGTAAGGAAGGCAATTAAGTTGAGTAATAGTAACATTATTGTCAGTCAAGTCAAGATAAATCACTTAACGATTGTTTTGTTCTTGAATTTACATTATTGCAAATAAATTCCAAAAGCAAAATTTGATACGTGTAGACGTTTTCGAGTTATGGGAGAGAAATAAAAATTTTGTGTTTTCGAAAGTTTTGAATAACACTTTTATTTATAAAAATATTCAAAATCGGTAAAAACGTTCTTGAGACATTTTTGAATTAGAATCCGTTGCTCATATCAGATAAATTGTATCGTCCATGATTTAAAAATTACGACATAAAGTTGCATTTTTTTAAGTATAAATCGTAGTTGGCCATGGCTCAGTTGAAAAACATTTTTTTTGTTTTTCAAAAATATATGGTTTAATGTAGTTCAATTGAGTATTAATGGTTTAACGTACAATATATTGCGTCTGGACTATGTCAATGAAACAATATCAATAGTGAGCTGTGCCTTATAAATTGACAATAAACTAAAAACGTCAAATTTATCTTGCTTCGCAAGTTTACTTCATTTTACAAACAACGAGAAATACGACATAGTAAAAGCTTTTACTTTATCGAATGAAAATACCCCTTTAGCTGCTGAATTATACTTGCAAACCTACCCTGAAAGACTCAAGGATATTTAAACGGTGCGTATACATGAAAGTATTTAAGAATATGCAATAAGTAATTTTTAGTTTGGGACAAAATTTAATTGATCAAGGATCTTTTCAAAAACCACGGCCGAAACAATACTTTAAGGAAAATGCTGAACAGGATTCGGTGGCGGTGCTGGGTCGGGTGGAAGCTGAGCCAACAACTTCATCTAGGGAAATTGATGTTGGGGTGTCCCAAACAAAGGCTATAATAATTTTAAGAAAACACCATTATCATCCGAACAAATTCAGAAAGGCGCATTTACTTAACGAGGATGATAAAAGGAGACGATATTACGTTCTGTCAGTGTTATTTACAACAATGCAGAACTGTTGAAAATTTTATCGAATCCATTATTTGGTCGGCTGAGGCTCATATTAGCAGTGATGGAATTTATAACATCCACAATGCACGTTACTGGTCTGATATTAATAATTATGTAACAGTTATACGAAGAAGGCAGGGGAAATTTAAGTTGAACGTTCGGTGCTGCATTAAAGGTGGAAGATTTTACTACTATATTTATGAAGGGACACAATTCTAGAATATATTTAGAAAACATTCATCGGACTCATCTAGAGGAATTTTTAGATAATCTTCCATTGCAGAAGCATCAAAACAATAATATAATATTTCAGCAAAATGGCGCTCCTGCCCACAATTCTCGAGTGGTAACAGATTATTTATCTTTAAAGTTTCCTAACCGGTGGATGGGAACGTCAGAACCGATTCGTTGGCCGGCTCGATAACCACATCTTACTGTTTTAGATTATTTTCTTTGGGCTTTTTGAAACATATTATTTATAAAAGAACATCAAGGAACATTGATAAATTACGCCAAAACATCGATTTTGGTATTCCCCATGTAACTCCAATACATCTTTTAAACGCCCTAAATACAATAAGGCGGCAGTGCACAAGTTGAAAAATATTTGTAGATCACTATTCATTCCTTCGTTATTTAATATCTTAATATTAACCGGTGGTTTATCCTCAGAGTACGTTGCGTCTCACCATGAAACCAAATCTACGTTAAGATTATTTTCATTTGGCTTATTAAACTTATATTTTGAAAAGCAAAAAGAAATTGATAATTACGCCAAAACTCGATTTGTATTTAAAAATTTTCAATTTAAAACTCAAAATTTCTTTTAACGTCCCATAACTCAAAAGTTACAATAATTGCTTTTGGATCTGAGTTTACTAAAAGAGCCCTGGAACAATCTTTGATAGAGACTATTCATTAAAACCATCGAAAAAAAACTCACCTGTACAATTAAGAATGGCAGCGGCCATAACTCAGAACCTATTTGAGATTGAGCAGTGAAATAAACAATCTTATAATAAACGTGGCCAAGAGAAAATGCTGGAAATTATTTTTAATTTCCTACAATTGTTGCCAGACAGTGTTTCAATGATTTCAAATTGAAATTCCCATTTTTTGAGCAATTTTCCTTAGTAATGTATTCAAAAAAATATATCCATTTTAAACTAGTGATCAATATGTAAAACTTTGTTTAATAAATTTTTATGATGCTCTCAAAATACAGGGAAGGGAAACCCTATACCGTGTTACTGGAGAAAATTGTCTATATGTTAAGGAATACTTGGTATTACCAATTTTGATGAAGGAACAAAGCGGTCAACTTTTCTAAAAAAGTCCCAAATGTTCTTTCACTGTCCCTATAGAACCAAAGATATAGTTAAAAATGTGGAAATATAATAGGCAATTTGAGGTATAAGGACGTCCAAATTTGGTCAATTTTTGGGTTTTGGGCTAAATCTCGGTAATTATAAGTGTTTTCGAAAATACCACACAAAATTTACTACAAGTTTCATATATAATTGTTCTTTCTACGGCCAACCGTTACGCCTCTAGAGCGCACTAAAAATGGCCGTGGAAACGACCCATATTACGATAATTTTGACTAGATAATAAACTTCATGAAACACACCTAACAATAAACAAACTAGTCTGTCCGATGCCCACAAGCCTCGCTGAAAAAAATATCTGTCTAAAATGAAATCGGAAAAAAAATGGAGACAAAAAGAGTCAAAAAACGTAGAATTACTTATTTGTATTTAAATTAAAATTACTTGATACATACAAAAACAGTATAATGAAATGTACAAGAAATTGTTTTGATAAAGGTAATAATCTCATGAATAGGTAGGATCATGTAATTCAATGTCTTCAGGTTGAAGGTCTGCATTCCATCCGATGATCCGCCCCTTTTTTGTAGGTGGACCCGAGGGGAGATACGCAGCTGCTTCTTCCTCCTCCTCCTGTGCTTCTAAGGCTTCCTTGTAATAAAAGATTAATAGGGTGTAGCAGTTGTTAGTAATTTCACCCCTAATATTACTTATACTCCTAATAATAAATAAAAGATTTTGTGCCTTCAGCTCAGCCAGTGATTAAATGGGCCATATTCTTAAACTTTGATTTGCTTTAATTGGAAAATGTCTGTGTGGTTAGATATGTTCGCTTTACACAAAAATGTAACTTTAACCTGCAAATAAATGTTAATATACCTCGGACGCCAACTTATTTTATGGAAAACAAGTAAACCGTAAAAGTAATAAATGTGAAATTGAAAACATTAACAAGGTTTATTATAAAATCTTTATGTCAAGTTATAAAGAGAAAATCTTAATACTAATGATAGTAACTTCAAAAATACCTTATACTAATAATTAGAAATGAAATACCTGTTTTACTTTAAAATTTTGGTTGTCACTGGTATACTGTTACTGATAAGATGTGCTGACGAAGCCACGCTTTCAATTTTGGTTGCGCAATCAATCTTGAAATGGAAATGTAAGAGTTTTGATTTTCGTTGATCCCAAATGAATAAATTCTTACAAAAAGCCAAACTTGGTTGATTTATATGGGTTAATATACCATTTATTTATAATTTTCACCATA
Organism: Vesta saturnalis; assembly: GCA_036346205.1. Classification (NCBI taxonomy): domain Eukaryota; kingdom Metazoa; phylum Arthropoda; class Insecta; order Coleoptera; family Lampyridae; genus Vesta; species Vesta saturnalis. The sequence goes on along the minus strand of JARFJB010002341.1, from coordinate 4,408,555 downwards.
ACAATAACTTCTATTGCCCCATCCTCGTTAAATTGAAACGTAATAATACAATGAAATTACGTAATAGGACAATGCAACGTAATAAAAGTAAGATCAAACTAAAATCAAAGTAAAATAAAAGTAAAATAAAAGTGAAATAAAAGTTAAAGAAAAGTAAAATAAAAGTGCATAAAAAGGATAATAGACACAGAAAAATAGGTGTAATTAGCTCTTACCGTAAATTTTACATTTTTTTAATAAAAATACTCAAGAACGAAATAGAAGCTTTTTGCTTTCATGTCGTAACAACAATGACATCAAAATAGATGTCTGCGCATGAACTCAATGTGCGAGACGAAATGCGCGTACTACCCCACTTTAAAATATCTAAACGAATACTTTTCAGCCACTAAGGTATGCAATTCACATGACACAAAAATGAACGAAGTTGCCTAAATTATTGTATATTTTAATACAACTCAAAAAGGTTTGTTACATCCTCAAGGGTAGAAAACTGAAGACTAACTTCCTCTTGGAGATCCAAATCTTCAGCCTCGTCCACTTGTTGGTCAAGGGCCACCGATGCGTTGTTGCATGACCTATGAACGCAGTTTATGCATAGATCAATGCAACTTAGCCCCCCCTTTATGAAGCTGCAGTTTTGCGCACAGGTTCTGGTGCACTTGCATGTTAGCAACCTAAGCAGTAAAACGACAGTATTTAGCGGTTTCTTTTAATTTTGGGAATTCTGGCCATTTTTTAGTGCACTCTAGCGGTGTAACGGTTGGTCGTAGAAAGAATTATTATATATGAAACTTGTAGTAAATTTTGTCTACTTTAATTTTGCAACGTATGGCCTTTTCAAGAAAACGCATAATTACCGAGATTTAGCCCGCAAACCTAAAAAATTGACAAAATTGACAAAAGTATTTCGCAAAAAAATAAAACAATGTTCCGGATATATCTGTCATAAAACCTCAGATTCGTGTTCAGCGACCCAAAAAACATAAAAAATAAATATGATTAGGACTATACCTGAACATTTTCCGCTAAGTTCTCTAATATGCCTAGGCTATAAACTAGATAACAAAGTGACATTAAATGTAGTTGTGCTGTTGTATTATAAGAAAAAATGCCACTTTCCAATGAAGAAGCATTTGATATGATTGCCGCATATTTTGAATGCATGCAAAATGCATCTGTTTACGTGCTACCATCGTCCTAGGTATAATAGACGAGCTCGAGGTTGTGCAGAGGGAAACTCCATAACTGTCTTGGCATATATTGAAACTAGTGCACATTTAAGTATTAGGACAACACAAAATTCAGAGATATCGCATGGAAGCGTACAAAACCAAAAAGCAAAAGACAAATAAATATCGATGAATTAGCATAAGAGAAACCTTTACAAAAGTGGAAAAATATACAGGGTGTCTCATTAAAAATTTTTGAAAATGATACCATGTGACGTTGTAACAAAGTGTCTGCTTGTTTGAAATGGGAAATACTACCCACTGTCTATAATGACCAAATTTTGTATATATGTATAATATATATATATATATATATATATATATATATATATATATATATATATATATATATATATATATATATATATATATACAATATACATATAATTTTTGGCCTGTATACAGTGCGTTCAATATAATCGGACGCACTCAATAACTCTTTTTATTGCGTTTCACAAGAAAGTGTTTAAATAGTTTTTTATTCATTTACAAATACTCTATTAAGTGCTTGGTTTAGATAATTTTTAAGCTTCCGGTTTGACCGGAAGCGCACATAATTTATTTTTTAAATCACACTGTATATATATTTCCATTTTGCATTGCCTATTTTTTCTCAATACATACGAATAAAATTCTTATAGGGTTTTATAAAACAAAATTAGAGAAAATGTTATCGAAAGTTTTTCAATTTTATTATATTAGAAAAATTAAACAAAATCAGTTGTAATTAGCGAATAAATTGTTCAAAGTTGCCACCATTCTGTTCTAGACATGCTTCTAATCGTCGCCTGAGTTCATGGTTAATTGCTTTTTGATTTGCTGCGTTTTAAATTAACACATGCAGCTGTAATTTTATCCTTTAAGTCTATAACATTTAAAGATGGATCGGCATACACCACTGTTGTTAAATGACCCCACAAGAAAAAGTCTAACGGTGTAAGATCCGGTGATCTCGCAGGCCATTCTACCGGGTCGTTAGTTCCTATCCATCGTTCATTGAACGTTTGGTTAAGATATTCTTTTACTCCATCTTGTTGGAAATACAATTGTTGTCGTAGAAGCAGAGGAAACTCATCGAACATTGTTGGTAGCACGTGATCTAAAAATTCAAGATACCTATAGGCGTTTAGATTACCATCATAGAAATAAGGCCCTAGTAATTGGTTTCCAATTAAACCGCACCAAACATTAGTACCCCATACGGTTTGATGGTTAGTTTCCATTGACCAATGAGGATTTTCGTCAGACCAATAACGATTGTTTTGTTTATTAATAACTCCATTATTTGTAAACTTGGATTCATCTGTCGATAAAATATGATCTAAAAATAATGGATTGTGATCACATTGTTCAACTATACATTCAATCAAAGTTAATCTCCGATCAGAGTCCTGAGGCCGCGAGTGTTGAACCAAATCGACTTTATACGGCAGCATTTTGAATTTTTTTAATGTCCTGTGAATTGAGCCAACTGATACACCTACTTCTTGCGCTACATATCTAATAGATGACCGTGGATTTACTCTAAAATAACCCAATATTTGTACTTCAATATCTTCGGTCAAAACATTTCTTTGTTGTTCTAAATTCTGATAATTTACTCCTGGTAATGTTCCACGCATTCTAAGCGATTGTTCTATTTTTCGTATGTAACTTTCGGAAGGATGGCATCTATTGGGATATCTTTATGCGTATAATTCTACCGGTCGTCGAGAATTACGTTTACATTCCCGAAAATTAACAACAGGTCAACTTTTCACTGTTATTCATTTAAACAATTATTTCGATTGAAATCAAATTAAACTTTTATCTGATTGTCAATTGCAATAAACGAAAAACAATTGCGATGCGATTTTGTTGACGTACGCTGCCTACGGTTTTGTTTGATTCTTCTAATCGTATAATAAAATTGAAAAACTTTCGATGGCATTTTCTCTAATTTTTTTATAAAACCCTATAAGAATTTTATACGTATGTATTGAGAAAATAATAAGCAATGCAAAATGCAAATATATATATATATATATATATATATATATATATATATAACAGTGTGATTTAAAAAATAAAATTGTGCGCTTCGGTCAAACCGGAAGCTTAAAAATTATCTAAACCAAGCACTTAATAGAGTATTTGTAAAAGAATAAAAACTATTTAAACACTTTCTTGTGAAACGCAATACAAAGAGTTATTGAGTGCGTCCGATTATATTGAACACTGTATATCTCGAAAACCATCTGAACTACGATATTGAATTTGGTCATTATAAACAGTGGGTAGTATTACCCACTTCAAAAGACTATATATATATATATATATATATATATATATATATATATATATATATATATATATATTAAAACTCTCAGATTGCGATTTATAAAAACGATTAAAACATTTTTACTAGCAAACGCGTTTTACACTGTTGAAGATTTTTATCGACAAATTTTGCAACTTTATAGTAATAAATATTGTTATATTTTGTTAACTCAATGTATGTCTTCTTAATAATGGCCTTTTACACCATATTTATGTTAATTTATGTAAATTATACTTAATTAATATTGGACGTGTAAATACTAATTGTATACATAGCACTAATAAATTACTACTACTACTACTACTACTACTATATATATATATATATATATATATATATATATATATAACACACAATACTATGGATACGAGAAATAATTTTTCAAATGTCAAGTTTTTAATGTTTGTGACTTAGTACTTATCTCTTAAATGCCTTAATAATATTGCTAAAATAATGTTTAAACAAATAAAGAAAAGAAGATTTTTAGTAGAACTTGCAAAATATTCACCGAAAACTATTCACATTTACTGCAAATGATAAAAAATGGATGTAAAAAACTTAAAACAAATGTTCGAAAAGGCCCTTGGCCATTGCTTCTATTCTTCGAAATTTACCTTTTGTTATCGGAGGTAAATGTGGATAGTCTTCGTTAAATACTGTGCAAGTTCTACTAATAATCTTTTCGCATTTTCCATGTAAAAAATAAATTCAGAATTTCTGAATTTGGATAAACATTATTTTCGTTATTGCTATCCATTTTCACTCTTTTTAGCAGTAATATTAAGGCACTTAAGGGATGCTAAATCACAAACATTAAAAATTTGACATTTGAAAAATTATTGCTCGTATCGATAGCAACCATTCATATGGTTCTCGAAATAATGGCTAAGGAATAAAATTTTTCCGTTTCTTGGAAATAACTCTAGAACAGTTTGATTTAGGTACATAACAACACGTCTTATCACTTAGTAGCAAATCTTACCGCCAATTCGATTACGCAACAAAAAATAGGGTATTCTATTTAAAAAAATTGATTGTTTTACATTTTTAACTGAAAAGTATAAATTTAGGTATTATTCTCAATGATTTTTATTTCAAAAATGCATACCTACGATAACTTTAAACTACAAATTTAATTGGATTTTAACATATTATCTCAGTCCAAATAGGAGTTACAGTCCAATTTACAAATGTCAACCAGCTGTCAAGATTTCGGAAAATAATTTTATCTCAAAAACCGTAATAGATAGGCATGGTACAGTATTAATAAAAAAGATTCAAAATTATGGGTCCCATCTAAAAATTCAAAAATATATAGGGTTTTAGATAGAAAATAACAAAGTAGATGGCGACTGCCGGTATAATCGGAACCGCTAGAAGTCTGCAAATATTTTAGTTGAAGAGAACACAAACAACTATACCTGATTCTAAATTTACAAGTTTATATTTTGGCCACAACCCCATAAACTTCTAATGAACGATCTCACTGAAACAGCCTGAGTTAATAGATTACGTGTTTTGTTCATTAAGGGCCGAGATACCCACCTCATAATAAATTGAATTGGAAATTAATATCAGAAATCATTGCCAATACAATTGTTTCCTTGGAACTTTGAAGAATAAATTTAATAGGAGGAGGATATCTCTGCCATTAATGTAAGAGCAAATATGAGTATGTTTAAAATCTCCGTATCATGACCGATCAACACTTTTCCATATTTGCCATGACATACGCACGAGAAAGTTATGTGTCGGTCACATCAGACTTTTTTAATGAAATTACTTTAATAGCAATAAAATCAATGTAACATGGTATATAAAACGTTATAACGTAAATACACTTTTGCTTAGCTCCAAACGTTTAATTCAATTTCTACATGTTTTATATCTTTACATAATATAGTTTTAGAGCTACATATAGCTCTTAACTAGACCCTTTACTACAATAAAATATTTGGTTAGATAAAGTCTATGTAAAACATACATCTTATCATAAACAAATGTCTAAACCCGGATTTACTTCTTATAAATAAAACAAACTGTAATACTCACTGAACAAGTTTAAGCTGTATGAAACAATTAGAAATATTTTACAAAGAAACTTACGCATTTCAAACTTTCTAAAATGTGAAAACTTGAGAATGTATGAACCACAAATGTAGCTTTATTTTTATGACATTTTATGTCAGATTCATAACTTCAGTTTGAATGCTATAAACCCCCAATTTATTGCTGGACAAACATAAACTCAGCTGAAATGTTTATAGTTTTCCACAACAAAGTGGGTAAATAAGGAAAAGTGTCTATATATGGTTTTATGGTTTACAGAACATTGCATAAAGACCACTCAAGCTTTGTAAACTACATAAATCAACGCTTGAAAATTAGCTTTTGTTTCTTTGAAAGTTCACTAACAATCATAACCTTTTTTAAAAAATTGATTTATTTATGAATATTACTATACTAACCTTATTGTGCACTATAATTACAATTGGAAAATATATAGATTAACACTCATCAAGGTATTTAAAATGAGCATAATTTTTTGCGTCAAATCCTTGAAATAGGAATAAAATAACCATTAGCATGGGCTAATACTCCGTACTAGGGTCATTTACGTTTATTGTAATCCAATATGTAATTTTAGAAATATCTACGTTATGTATTTTTATTTAATAAGAATACATTTGTAATTATGTATTATCGTAATTGCTAAGTAACACGATACATTATGTTTATGAAACATTTCACCACAACCAAACAATCTATTGTACTTTGAATAACAGACAATATCGTTAAAAAAGTTTGAGTAGATATGCAAAAATAGAAATTTACATATTTACGTTTCATAGTTTAGCACTTTCATAATTCCACATTCATTAATCATAATAATGAATGGATAATTAATTGAAAAATCCTACAATAAAGTCAATTTAAAGAACGTCGAGGTTTCACATTACATATTTAAATCCGATAGAGTTACATATTTAAAATTTTGCCCCAAAAAGGTGTCGCATATGGACAATTTAATCAAAAGATTATCTCCGTCTTCTATTTTAATTACTAGAGACACTCTTGCGATTTCTGGATATGATTCGGATATCAATGAAAGATTAAATGTGAATATGTATGCTGTTACTCTATGAATCGTACATAGTACATATGTGTGAAAGGTTATGTCATTTGTATTACATATCGCTATTAATTATTAGCTCATTTTACAATTTGCAGATAGCTGGTAGTTGTGATTCTGTATGTTGAATATGTTGATGTCTGGGTATGGGTGTGTTGGCGTTGCGTGCGTGGTGCTGTGTTGTTGTTGGTGTAGTGTGATGTGTGAGTGTGGTGTGTGAGTGTTGGTTGTAGTGTATGTGGATTGTAGTGTTGGTGCTGTGCTTGTGTGCGTGTGTGTTGTGTGTTGTGTGTTGTGTGTTGTGTGTGTGTTTGTGTGTTGTGTGTTGTGTGTTGTGTGTTGTGTTGTGTGTTGTGTGTTGTGTGTGTGTGTTGTGTGTTGTGTGTTGTGTGTTGTGTGTTTGTGTGTTGTGTGTTGTGTTTGTGTGTTGTGTTGTTGTGTGTTGTGTGTTGTATTTGTGTTTGTGTGTTGTGTGTTGTGTGTTGTTGTGTGTGTTGTCTATGTGTGTTGTTGTGTTTGTGTTGTGTTGTTGTTGTTGTGTGTTGTGTGTTGTGAGTTGTGTGTTGTGTGTTGTGTGTTGTGTGTTGTGTGTTGTGTGTTGTGTGTTGTGTGTTGTTTGTTGTTTGTTGTTTGTTGTGTTGTGTGTTGTGTGTTGTGTGTTGTGTGCTGTGTGCTGTGTGTTGTGTGTTGTGTGTTGTGTGTTGTGTGTTGTCAGGGTATTTTGAACACCCTGTGTACGTATTGGGTAATTTTTATTCACTTAGTTAGATTCCGAATCTTTTCTTTTTTTGTTTAGGAAGTTACTGTAGATAATGAGGGTTTGGCTTGAATGGGACACGCTGTATGTAAAGGAATTTTGGGAATGTGCAATGGTGCATTATCTTTAGTCATTGTAGATAGGAATTACGTATTTGTTTGGTGTAGTTACGTAATTTCATTAAGAAATTCAGTGTAGCTTTGGGATGTTATTAAGATAAATTCGTTTGATTTTTTTATAGTTTCATTACAAAGAAGTGTTGTTATCGCGTTGGTGCCGTACTGTAGAGGAACAATTGGAGAGTCGGAATGATGGTTTTCATCCATATAAGTAATATGGGTGGGCGATTGGTTGTACCTTTGCAATAACATTTCTGTGTCGTGTCGAAGGGAAATGCGAACGTAGCAGTTCCTTCGCCTTCAGTCGAGATATCATCGTATATTTAGGGGGGTGGAAATTTTAAAATTAAAATGGTTGATTGGTTTGTGTAATTGAATTTGTATGGAGGGGAACTTTTTTTAATATGGTGAAAAAGTGATTTTGAAAGGAAGAGGACTCGGTCCTAAGCTTTTGACGCGTGAAGTCGTGTGTGTGTGGAAAGTCGTTCGAATTAGCGGAATTTGGGGTTTCATCATTGTGCGAGCTCCAAGTGAAATTTATTTAAGTAGCGTTGAAGACTTGCAAGATTAGTCGAATATAACCACGTTTGGGATATTTTTGTGAAGTAACATTTCAACCGGGCTCGCTCATTAATTCAGTTTATTGGAGAATAACGGCATCTTCGAGCGCGTTTATGATAGAAGTTTGGTTCGTGTTTTTTGTAGTGCGAACCCGAGGACTATTGAATTTCGAGATCAACGAGATATAATTAGAGAACCCCTTTCCTAAAAATTAAGTGAACGTAGTGAACGAACACCCAACCGCACATACTGTTTAAGATTGTTCTGTTTGTTATTAAACCCACTAAGGTAAACTGTGTAAAACAATTTGCTGAGTGTTTTCTTTTGTTTGTCTAACCTTAACAACTTTGAGGTAAAAGAAATTATTAAAGTGATCTAAACTAGTTAATGCTGCTTCAATAAGTTACGAGACATTATTGCAAATTAATTTAAAATCAAGTTGAATACGTGGTAGCGAACTGATGCGAGTCAGTATTGCCGTCATCATGGAGTAACATCGAAGACCGTGGGCCCGCTCGAGCTTTACACGACGCTTTCGAAGAGCAAGGATCATCTCCTATTTACCTGTGGGACCTAGGTAATTCAATTTATATTCTGTTTGTTGGTCTTGCGACCTTTGAGAATAAAATTTGGTTGTGTTTTATATGGAATATTTTATGTAATGTGTGTTAACGAAGGAACCTGTTGGAATTAATTATTTTTGAATTATTGTATCATTTTGATAACGTTCTCGGACAGTTTCCTTTGTCTATTTAGAAGCTATTTAAGGTGTTTTGATACCATTAATATTTTATGCAGGGAGGTAAATAAAACCTTACCTTCATTTTACTTTTTTATATAAGATTTGCGTACGGACGTAATTCAAGTTTATAGAATTTATTTGAATACGATTTAACTTAAGATAGTTTTGCTACTGTCCAGAATTCCATGAGGTAAAAAAAGTTAAGGATAGACGATTACCATTTTATCCAAATTGACATGCTGTTTAAATTTTAATTGTTATATTTTGAGTTAATAGATGTTTATCTTAGTTACTATTTTGGAGTAATTATTTTAATATTAAGCTTTAACAAAGGGTGTTGATATATTGCTCAAATAGAAAAGCGTCGCCGAGTTCTAATGAGTGAAGTTTGGAGTTTTTTTTGTTTTTTTTTTGTTTTGTTACAAGATTAAGTTAACGTAACGTAATTTACCAGTTTAGAAAAGCGTCGTAACCGAATTGAAGTCAGTTTAGTAAGTGTTATTTTGATTTGTTTAAGGGAGATTAGTAATTTAACGTAGTGGGAACATTATAGATTTGTATTGAATTTGAATATTGCTGCACGGTGGTAAGTTGATCAGATTAAGGTGCAGAATTTGAAGCCTTTCAGTTGAACCAGTGTTGCGGAAACCTGGATCTATGAGCGTTACGATTTGGTAAGTGTGGTAAGTTGGGTATTCGGACCACTACGTACCGTCGTTTATTTCGCGTTTCAAAACACCCTGGTGTGTTCTTTTGGAATATCCTGGCGCCTACCGGAACCTATTGTGACATTTTCCCGATTTCGACTTTGGTAGATAGCGTAACCTACGGAAACGAAACTGCTTTTCCCGATAGACCCTCACCCGCACGCCGAGCTAGCCGTGCAAAAACCAGGTTTATCTGTCACCTTGTCCTAGTGAACCGTGACAGTGTTGTGTGTTGTGTGGTGTGTTGTGTGTTGTGTGTTGTGTGTTGTGTGTTGTGTGTGTGTGTGTGTGTGTGTGTGTGTGTGTGTGTGTGTGTGTGTGTGTGTGTGTGTGTGTGTGTGTGTGTGTGCGTGTGCGTGGAAGCATGCGTGCGTGCACTGTATTCCTCCTTAAATATTTGTTATAGAATTTAAAATTTTAATACACTTCTTGACCAAATGCTTAATTGCCTATAAACTAAATTTGGTTTATGCTCTGAACCAACGTACGTGTATTTACATTAGCATTAATAATATATAATACAGTCTTAATTCCTATATACAATATTGTGGGTAGCGGACGGAGAAAATTTTATTATTGTCATAAACGCTTGTCAAATCGCAATTGTTACCGCGATAAAAAAGATAATTAATGGGTTTTAATATCTTGTTAAGTCGTAAGTTACTAATGTTTTCGGAATATATTATTTTATGTAAGAAATATGTGAATATGTGAAACTGATATTTGAGTAAGGGTTGAAAAAGAAAATCACATGTTAAGATAGAATAACAGGTGTCCGCTCGACACTGTTTTATTGTCGGGGACCGTAACATATCTAATTAATAATTAATTACGTCGGAACATACCGCAAATCAAAAGCTTTTTCTACGGACGAGTGCATATTTTTAAAATTAAGATTTCGTTTAATAATGAATCTGAAAAATCTTCCCACGTAATAATTTCTGGGTCTTTTAATACTTTTGAAAAACGGGGGTTAATTTTGGGAGCAGATATAGGTGGTTGAAGTCGGAGCGGAATGCAGTTGCGTTTAGAGCATTGATTGAGCCGGACCGGTTGATTGTTTACTCATAAACCCTTATTGTAAACCGTTCTGCATATAAATATATTCGATCGTGTATATTTTAAGAAAACAACTAAGAAAACGCTAATTCATACATTTCTTTTTGTCTAGGTTTCTCCAAAAATTAATCGATAATTAATCGCCGTGGCGTCGAGCTTTAAAACGCGTATCTTACCTCGTCGTATTTGTGATAAAGTGGTTAACTAAAGGGAATATATTCAAGTGTAAGTGTAGGTGTTTTAATGTAATTAAAGCTCCCAGCAACCAAATCAACAAGCCTATGTAACGTATTAAAAAACAATCATTGCTTTGCAAGAAGTATCTAATTACGCACGCCGGCTCCTTAAGTTGAAACCTGTTAAAAGAAAAGGGGTGCGCTTTAGACAGTACCCTAACGCTTCTCATTATTAGCGTGACTTGGAATTGTTGACTGTTTATATTTGTGCAGAGGTGGACGTGGACAAACGTGTAAAGATGAATCCCGGTTACAATTGTAAATAGGCAATACGGAAGGTTTACGCACACACGGGTCCAGATGACCTTAAAACACCTTGAATTCCATGTTTACTGCTTTTTTTCTATTGTTTTATATAGATGAATGTGTCAAACTGAGAAAGAGGCTTGTGTATCGGTCAAATTGTCATGATTTATTTGCACATACCCTTGTAAAGCTTTGTTTTAATGAGTTTTTTTGTCTTTGATTCAGTCTGTTTAATTATAATTGTTTGCCTGCGAACTAATTTCTCTTTATATGTAATTTATGGTAATTCTACGTACGTATTTCGTGCTTTATTAGTCACTAAACAATTGTGTACGTCTAAATTCCTTGCCGAGTTTCTTTGCCCTTACATTGCAGTTATCTTATTGCTACCCGTTTAATTTTACTGTTTGTTATATTTCATATGCACCGTAATCTGCATTATTACTTTCTCATTTAGTTAAAGACCGGCATGATTGGTTTTATCACACAATTGTGGATGTGATTACTGTGTTTATTTTTTATTGAGTTTATGTGTTTACTAAACTGCTTTTTATTTTAATTTTTTTTGTTCCTTAATGTATTAATTTTGTACGCACTTTAACCTGATTTAATGGTGTTTATTATATGTTGAACCCTTTCATTATTCTTTTGTTATTTGACTTATTAATGTACTTGTGCAATTACTTATTTACGAATAAAGTGGATTTTCTTGGTGGTCCTTTCCCAACGTAGTAAATTAACGAGTTGAACCATCAATTGTACAAAGCTCGTTAATTCTAATTTGAGTAGTTTCATTGTTTACCTGTCACACATGATGTAACACTTAACCTCATCAAGCCTATCTAATTCAGATAACTCAGCGTAGCTACCACTAGACGGCCAATTCTTTGATCCGCTTTGAGGTTTGTGAGTAATTAAATATCAGACTTGTAAATAAATTCTAATGTTTTAATCATTGCCAGGAAAGTCAATGTAAGGCAAGCAATTAATTTGAGTAAAAGTAGCATTATTGCCAGTAAAGTCAAAATACATGACTTAGCGAATAAGTTCAAATTACACTTTTTAAGATTGGATACCTGGGGGACGCTACAATATCCGGCATTTTTACTTAGTCAAAAATATCACTTTAAAAGTTCCTTTTACTATCGCGCAGGTTTTTTTTAATGCAATATTCTCTTCAGACAACGCATAGTTTACTTCAAATCTGTTTAAACACTTTATTTCAATTTTTGAAAAAGTTTCACAACAAACAATTTCCAACTCAATACAAAGTCAAGTATACTTTTTGTTTAATGTTTCATCCTCAAAATGTGTTATGGTAGTAAAGAACAATGTTTCACCAGCTCTACAAAATTTTATAACGCAAATTAGCACTGATTGTTATGCACTTTCTTTCCGAAATCAGGCGTGACCGCTTTAACCAAAGATTAGCTAACGATCTCTATAATGCCTTCCAACCTTGCTGTTTTATAGATATTCACGTTCATCTCAAAAACAATATTAAATAATATTATTTCTCATTCCAATTTAATTCTTTCAATTCACAATCAATTTATACAACATTCAATATCCTGTACCAACACACGCTCCTACAATATTAGAAATGAGTCGTACATACAATATAACACTAAATATAAAGAGTGAGTCACAATAATCTCACAACTGCAGAAAGAAAATTATTTATAATTAGAATAAACCCACAAAAAACTATAACTACATCTGGCTCGTATATACATCAAGTGATCTTTAATGGACAAATCCATCATTTAACATAGTGAACTCTACCACAAATACTTTTACCAAGATAAAGTGTGTGTATATATATATATATATATATATATATATATATATATATATATATATATATATATATACATATACCGGGTGTTAACGAGACCATGCTTCAGGCTCTAATTTTTTTGTTTGATTGAAATTTGAAGCCTGTATGTAAGAAAGGCCTGTGGAATTCTTTACTAAATCAAAGTTTTAATATCACTTCCGGTTCGACCGGAAGTGTCCTTGATTTTCTTATTTCACGTAGCACCCTGTATATATTTTTCCATATTATGATTTATCTTGACGTTCTGAGTACGATGTGTGATAAGTCCATATTTGATTTCAAAATAGCGGTATATGGGCCATTTTAGAATTTTCGAAAAGTTGGCCATGAAAAATCATGAACTTACAAAAAAAATATTTTAATCATGAAAACGTAAGAATGAATTGTCATCGACTTGAAAATGAACATACCAACTATTTATTATGTTTTCAAAGTTATTTTAAATGTCAATAATCTTTTTTCGATTTTTCGTAATAAAACAAGTCCCATTTCCTATCTTTAAATAGGGTCTCATATTTTTTCTTAAATAATTTCGAAGATTTTACTACTTATTCTTCAATGTTATGAAAAAAAAAATCAAGACAAATCATAATATGGAAAAAATATACAGGGTGCTACTTGAAATAAGAAAACCCGGTGCGGCCGGAAGTGATATTAAAACTTTGATTTAGTCAAAAATTCCACAGGTCTTTCTTACATACATGCTTCAAATTTCAATCAAATATTATTAAACATAAAAAAATGAGGGCCTGATACATGGTCTCGTTGACACCGTGTGTTATATATATATATATATATATATATATATATATATATATATATATATATATATATATATATATATATATATATGGTGTCTCTAAAAGATCTGTGCAAAATACTAGGACAAATTCCTGAGACTAAAATAGGAGGATCTACCCCAATTTACCTTAGTGCAGAAGTTGATAGTTTCCGAAATACAGGGTGTCAAGGTTATTACTTTTTTAACTCTTTTTGAAGTATCTATCTTAATAATAACAGGATTTGAATGAAATTTGGTACCTAGAGGTTTTCTATGATGAGAAATCCAAATTCGATCATGATCATGATGTATCTTCCAGAGGGTGCTACCAGCAGCCCTTTTTCTACATTTAAAGGTCCATCAAATTTTTCTGCCTCGGTATATCAAATTTCGAGTCAGAGATTCTTATTCCTTGATGTTTTCTTCAGAAAATGTATACCGGTTGTGTGCGTAATATAACTCAGTGTCGTATTTATATTTTCGAGCGGGAAATCAAAATTGTTTTTATTTACACACGACATAGATTTAATTGTCTAATTGTTAAGCGTTGCTAATGTCTAGTGTACACTAAACAACTATTTCCAGATATATACGTGTATTTCTATTCATTATTTATAGGGGGTTTATCAAATTTTTAGGTGTTTTGTAAAACAACCACAAGGCAAGTTACCAGGGTTATGATCGATATGATAGATATTTTTGGTTGTTAGTGCATTTTCCTTTTCAGGTCAATCCTTGAAAGATCTTTCAACGAACCCGAAACGTTTATTAAATATTAAACCTTTGGATCTCTCCGTTTTGCTTCGAAAAGAAATTTTTTTTAAAGATACTTTCTTAACTTGCCTTCGTATGGTATCTGTACATATTTTATGATTATATAAGCATGATAGATTAATATATTAGTACTGGGGAAAATTTACTATACAAGTCTAGTCTTTTTATTAGGCTGTGATAACTAGTCGTGATTAATGAATATATATATATATATATATATATATATATATATATATATATATATATATATATATATATATATATTTAGGTGGAACGTGTTTAGCCCATTGTTTGGGAATGCAAATAAAATAAGGTTAATAGGGGAATTGTTGTTTGCTTATTATTTCTCTCTTTTCTCCTCGTTTTCAAACTTTACGGGGACTCCTGTGTCAAACTTAATTTTACAATTTTTTAAAGTTTGTGGCTCTCAAACCTTGCTTACTATACTATTTACGTGTACTACAACGATCTTTTCTCGCCAACCTAAACATATCTAATATTTATCAACGCTCTAAAGCTACCCACGCAAGCCAAGTACTCTGCGACTAATTTGTCGTTAGACTGAGCTCTCAGTCGAGCTCACTCACTTCCTCCTTTTTATGTTACGTGGTAGGTTAGACACGTTGCACTATGTCTCACAATAACCTTACTTACTAATAAAGTAATTACACGAATGTTATCAACACGGATGACAACATTCCCACAAATGTTTTCTATTTTTAACAATATCTAAACTTCAACAATTAAACAATTTCACACTAAACTCTTCAAAAGATCCGTATCTAATTATGAAATTATTTCCCAGTCCGGTTTTATTAAAGAAAAGGAACATATGTTTGTGTCAGTATCACACGCACGTGACAAAAAACCCTCATCGATTCCCTCGAGCAAGTAGCCAATATAGGTTACCTGAATATGTGTAAATGGGGATTATTGGCACACATATCGTAGGTCCATTCTTCCATGGCCAGCATTTAACGAGCAGGCTATATCCCTAGTTCCTTCAGAATAATTTATACGAACTGCTGGAAAATGTCCTTTGGCATCATTCTAAGTATCATAGTTACGCTAATATTTGAAATTTTTTTCACATCTTAGGACAGGTAGTTCAAAAAGGTAACGACCTAGACCAAATGTTTGGTTATCGAAATTTAACAAAAATTCCAATAACGCAATAATATATAGGGTGTTGTATTTAAAATAACGAAATTGGAGTGCATTTCAAGTATATTTGTTGTTTTTCTTTAGTTTTACAACGCAGCCGGATAACTTGGTTCAGTGTAACTTTTGTTTGTAAATTTTCTTTGAAATGTCAATAATAAGATCAGTATGAAACTTTGCATCTTAGACTGGACTGGACACTGTATAAATGAATTTATAAAATAAAATAAGTATGATTTTTGGAGATAATATTTTATATAGGTTATTATGGTTATATTACTCTTATGAGGACTCGTAACATAAACATGCCTGATGCAAAAAAAAAAATGCCGATCTGACCAAATTTAGCTCTCTTATACTTCAAATCACGAATTATACGTTCAATTATCTAAACAGGAAAAAAATTACGTAGGTATATGCTGGACTATTATTTGTTAAAACAGACTATAAAATCCAGACTACGTGACCACGAGTTTGTGTAATATTAATTAACAGTTTAGCGTACCACTTACAAAACGTGTTCCATTATTCTGTAAAGAGACCAGGAGTTTAGGGAAATTAACGCAAAAGGTTTCGCGTAATTTTATTGTTTAAGAATCGTTCCGCAATAATCTCTAACTGCAATGTACTTAACGGTTACTTAACGAAAATATACTGCAAACTCTTAAATATTCATAAAATGGTAAAATAAGAAAATGTACGAGTACGTAAAGTAACAACTTTGTCGACGAGGCAGCCACTCTTGTATATTTAATTCAACGGTTACCTGAGTTTCCTTCGGGAACTTAATAGCGCACCTTTTAGACGCTTCAGTATGGAGTGCACGTTAAATTGCACACAGAAGACGTAAAGGGTATGAATATTTAAATTTGTCTTTTACATTAATGCACTTCGGTGTACTAGTTGTAAGAATTTTTACGTTGTAACAGCAGAAAATACCGCATTTGCGCAATCAATAAACCTCTTAGGAAAAATTCCTTTGTTGGTACTTATTAAATTATAAAAGTTCAAATGGACTCGATACTAATGTATAAGATAAAGTTTCCATTAATAAATTTCTACTATTTCACTACGGTGTGTTATTTCATCTGTGTTGAAATTTCATATTTATGTGATACACAAAGGGACATTATCCCTCAACGAAGGGTATTAGTCTTTTGGGTATTGAGGATAAGAACTTTTGTATCAAGTGTTTAATTTCACTGTCAATATTCACCCTTATCAGAATTTACCAATTTTTGGTAACATTACACAATATAAACAAATCTATTTATGAAATTTATGAAAATTGGATTACTTTATAAATATGAAATAAAATAAAAATGACATTCTTTTCTCGTGAATTTCTTTAATATTGTTACTTCCTTTTTAGTTGAAACATGTAAGAAGAAGGGTAGCTTTACATTTAATGCAGGCTCAATTAATTGTGTTGTGCAATGGTGTAATTATACGTAGATTATACAAAAAAAGTTTTGGTAAACATATAAAATAGCATAGGAAACTTACATGTTTAGGGTTACAAAGCATTCAGATAAATTAAATAAAATATCCAAACCAAAAAGGTTTGTAGTTACTTTCCTAAAAAAATATTTCAATGTAGGGAGTCGAACTCTATGTCGTTGGTAAAAAAAATTTTAAAAACGTGGTGCTGTTACAGGCAAGTTACAACAAGAATGTCACAAGCAGTAATAGCATGTTACAAAGGCGCCACCTGATTTTCAATTTTTAAATTAATCATGTGATGAACTAGATACCAATGTCCGCACAAGTCAGTAATGCGAGCTATTCACTCCAAATTCGACAAACTTGCACAAACTCCTCGCACCCAGTGCTCGAACTATCGCAACACTCACCTTGCTTTTTGGCCCAATCTGTAAATTTACTACAAATACACTGATATAATTTAATCGCTAAACGCTCTCTTAATTTGCAATATACCTCTTTCCATTTCGCTTTTAGAACCTAATTACTTAAGCCCGTTAAAATGCTATAAAGCTTCGCAATATATTGATAAAAATATAATAAGAAATATAAATATCGCAACTTCACAAATTCATCATGAAAATAAAATTGATCATCACTAAAAATCGTCCAAATAACCTAAAAATTTAACATTAAATTGGTATGAAGTCTCTATCAAACTTTAGGTTAAAATCAAATAATCTTATTATTCAAACTCAAAAAAATAAACTTAACTTTTACTTAATAAATCGCAAAATATTACTCAAGCAATAAAGATTTTAAATCGGCGAAACATTGACCTGCTTTAATTTCAAACTCCTGAAATAACCTATATTAAAATAAAAATAACATGCACGGATAAAATATAAACGAATAAATATAATTGTGCCGGTTTAAGGCACAGATTTAATTTTAAAAACAACAAAAAGAAAGAAATGAACATATTTCCTGTAATCACAAGGAAAACAAAAATCAAATTAACAAAACAGTTCTTACTTCCAACCAGCATGGACTCGGTTCCAATTATTTCATCTTTAAGTTGCAAACACAACGCTGCACTTTTCTATAAAATCTAATAAAATTTAATCCTTAGTAACGTACCATTTTTGCTCGAAATTTTACCACGACATAATTGTCAATTTTCCTTTTTGGAAATATCATTAGCATTATGTACTTTAACGCGCCACTATTCAACAATATATGGCAATTACTTCTCGCGTCATAAAATTAAATTTACACAACATAAATTCAAGTACAGAGATTTATATAGTTCAATTACTTTCTGAAATAAAATATGGGCTCGTGGGGCATCGTAACACAACTTTCAACTGTCTAGGATAAATAAAGATACAAACAGACTGAGCCAAAGATGAAGAAATGTAACCTCCACCATTTTCCAAAATTCTTCATACTTTACGATATCGGCGGGTTGTTAACGTAGTAAATAATCAAATATACGTAATAGAAAATCACCTTAAATAAATCCGTAACAAATTACTATGTCGAAACCCTCTTTTGTATAAAATCAACTACACGCACATACACGCGCGCACATAATCAAAAATACGTAATTGTAAATCGACTTATATAAATCCGAGACAAATTACTATGTCGACACCCTCTTCTGTATACAATTTACAACACAGACACGTACGCGCGCACTCACACCCAGCTACACACAAGCACACGCGCGCATGCACACACGCTAGTACCCACACACCCACACCTACCCACACACACACACGAACGCACGCCCCTCACACCCGCGCTCACGTACACACACACACACAAACAAACAAACGCAAGCACCGCCCCCCCCCACCCACACCGACACAGAAACAGAAACAGAAACAGAAACGGAAACGGAAACGGAAACAGAAACAGAACACACACACACACACACACACACACACGAATGCACGCCCCGTGCACCCACGCCCACATACACACACGCGCGCGCGCGCACGTACGCATGCACACACGCACGCACACACACGCACACGCGCACGTGTGCACACACACACGCATACGCCGACGCCGACACCAACACCGACATCGATATCGACACCGACACGGAGATCGGACACGGACACGGACACAGATACACACAGACACAGACCCCCACACACACACGGGCATCGGAGACGGACATCGGACATCGGACACGGACACAGACACAGACACAGACACAGACACAGACACAGACACAGACACAGACACAGGCACAGACACAGACACAGACACAGACACATACACAGACACAGACACAGACACAGACACAAACACAGACACAGACACAGACACAGACAGACACACACACACACACACACACACACACACACGAATGCACGCCCCCCGCACCCACGCCCGCACACACACGCGCACACGACGCGCACACACACACGCACACGACGCGCACACACACACGCACGGACACACACGCACGCACACGCACACATATATAACACACACACACACACACACACACACACACACATACACAGACACACACACACACACACACACACACACACACACACACACACACACACCGACGCCGAGATCGACACCGACATAGGCACGGACACGGACATCGGACACGACACAGACACAGACACAAAAAAAATCCCATTTAATTGTGTAAAAATCCAATATGGCGCCCATTTAAAATAAGAAAGTCGCTATTAATACCTTGGAAACCGCCATCTTGAATTTTCTTTTGACATCATTTATAATTTTATAATTACGGAGATATTTGAGTTTTTTTTAAATAATTTCGAAGCTGTTCGGAAATTGAAATGTTTCTCAACTGAACCGAACGCGCACCAATAAATGGTACAATATTGCCCATTTAACCAAATCTCTATCTTTAATAATAACAAAGATACCCACACTATCCTACTGTATTTGGGACACCCTGTAATCATTTGCATGATTAAAATGGTCCATTACGTATACGATATAGTACGAGCCACGCTACATTGCCAATATATTCTTAAAACAAATAGACAAATAAACAAAGAACGCATAGAAAATAAATACTACTATAAAATAATCTACAGGCAATGCTAGGTCATCATTTTTACGACGCAGTATCTACGCCAAAATCCACTCGTATTTCCCGACAAACATCAATCAACAGCAAATTCCATAACAAGGCGTAAATAATTGCGTTACTCCCTGTTTTACTGTAAAAACATTACGGTAGGTCATACATGAATTTCTGATACAACTTTAAAAAATCTGAGCTAACCACCAACATAAACAAAGCAAACTACTCTATCATTTAAAGATATATAATATAATATAATCAAATACAAGAATTTCACCATAAAACAAATACCTAAAGTAAACTTAAATTACACATTTTATTTCCTCCAACAAGCCGAAAAGCACAAGAAAGACAAGTATTAGAAATAAAGCGTCCACGACCCTTACGTTAATTTTCTTAAAACGGCAATATTCCAATCCAGCCCCCACGACACTTCGCAGTATCATCATTAAGGTCAATTAATGTTTCAAACCCCTTATCATCTTCCGGAGTATGTAAATTGTCTTGTTCTTGTGGAAAAGTATACACTGGAATCACAAAACGTAACTTTGATACAAAACATATGAGATTTTGTAGATTAGGTCAACAAGAGAAATCTGTGGTAGCTGAGCATGCTTACATGAATTTCAATGATGATATATTGTCAAGACAAACTCATTATTACGTGAAGCCATTGAAATATATAAACATCCTAATAACCTCAATAGACAAGAAGAAAAATTCCATTTAAATAGGTTTTCGCATGTTGATTATGACGATTTTTACTGTTGGCTTTCGACCGTTAGATGATGTTCTCTTCATGGCAGTTTAATAATATTTAATTTATTAAGGAGTTATTCTTTACTAAAATTAGATTCCATAGACTGCGTTATACGTTTATCATACTGTTATATTAATAGCAGGCTTACGTTTGTGTTTTCATCTTTTTCATATTTCATAAACTTGTTCTAACATCTACCACTACTAAGGACGATAACTGCAATTGTTATCGAAATATATAGATTTATATAAATATAAATATACGTATAAATACACCATTTAAAAAATGGGAAAAGTTAACATTTTCATATTCTGTAAGCAACGTTTTATAAAAATCAATTAATCTAATTAATGCATTAATAAAACTATCAATACAGAATACAAATATTTACCAACAATCAGGTCTTTAAAAAGAGAATTCATGAAAAATAAAATTTAACTTTGCAGGTGTAAATATATTACACTTCAATGGGTATCACGTGACAAAGACCTATCAAATAAGTAATACACAATTTTCAAGATAACCTCAATAGTAAGTGTACAAATCGATTTAGCTCGTGGCATCGTGAATGACCCTGTACATGTAATAGAATTTCATGTCAGAAAAAAGAGTAAAAGGATCTCATTGCATAGTCATCTATTTTTTTGTCGTAGAGTTATAATGACCCCTTTCGCACCCTGAAAACGTTTTTTTTTATCCTTCGCATATTATGTAATGTAAATTTCTTCGTGGCTGTGTAAAGTGCAGTAATAAAAACATTTTTACTTTTTCCTTCTAAAATCAACATAAAAACACCAATAAAACGCAAAACGAAAACGTTTTTAGGAAATCCTAATACAGATTAAGCAAATTCCGATACGTCACGTTTCCTTCTAAATTGATTATCTACCTTTAAAATTAGAGCAATGTGAATTTAAATGAAAATTTTATCTCTAAAAACTTTACCTGTTCCGTTTACTTTCATAATTTCCCATCAAATAATCAAAGGAAAACCATAATTTCATTACTGAAAATGTCTTAACTCTTAATACAGTTTACAACCGGGATTACAAATTTTTGATTTATATGATGCAATCTAACAGAAGATGCGCCATAAAAAAGTTATTGCAAAACTTTTTCGTTAAGTGTTATGGGAATATTACGAACTTCAGGTAAATGTTTTAAATTGCTCGGCTTCATTTTTACGACAATTTATAGCAAGAAGCAGCTGTAACGTAAAACATGAGGGCTACTTGGGATGAGATAAATTATTAATCCCCCACTTACGGGATCAGACGGGAATGACGCTGTTACGCATTAACTACAGAATGCTGAATAAATTAGATGCTGAGTTTTGGTTCAATTGGAAATAAAAATGTGATTATAAGGAAATAGAAACGTGTTATTACCGTTTAAGATAAATAGACTGAATTTACCGAGCATTTAATCAACTTAAAAATACAAAATAAACCTCCAGGTTTCTGTGTAATTTCCAATTTATAATATATATTAATGTTGTGTTCGTTGTAAATAACCTAAAGTATCGAGGATAAATTAAAATTCTTTAGATGAGAAAGCAAGATTATGAGATTTCCTAATGTAGTCGATGTAAATCAGGATTGAACTTTTCTATGAATTATTTATTAGTTTGCGTGTTACGTGGGTGTTAATGCTAAGTACACATGATGAAATTAAGCTTCATTTTCAATTAACGCCTTAATGTTACAGGGTGTGTGTAATCACATAACTTTGACTGGTAAATGGAGTTTAATGTTTGTATTTACAGTGCAAAATCCTTATTATGTTTTGTTATTAAACACATACAATCTAATTAATATTCATGTCGTATTGGTATATTATCAAGTTCAGCACAATACGCCAACAAACGAACTGTGTCAGTTAAGGCGGGTTTAGACGATACAATAAAACGTAACGATTTGTCTGCATCGACAAGATGTCGTTCACACCTTCCGTCTTTTTAATAAGTTTTACCTCCATCAGTAGTCTAGCTTTGTGTTTTGTAGCGTTGTGTTTTGTGTGTTGTATCACGCAATGGAGGAGATACTTTTGTGGTCTTTTTGCCTTGCAACAAGAGTAAAAAAGAAAAGAAAACCTAGAACTAGGTGGTGTTGAAGTTGGCTACTCAAAAAGGGGTTTTCTCATGTGGAATTGTTAAAAGAATTAAGGAGTGAACCTTCTGGCTGGAGGAACTATTTGAGGATGGATGAAGATACGTACGAAGAGTTATTAGAGAAGGCACGACACCACAATGAGAAAATCCAATCTCCACATGAAAGATTTAGTGCTACATTGCGACTTCTTGCAACTGGATGAACGTACAAGGATTTGGAATTTACAACACTTATTTTTAAACCGTCCCTCTGTAAAATAATACCTGAAACGTCCAAATTGATATATAAGGCACTGAAGAAATTTATCAAGGTAAGAGAACAAAACTTTCATTATTTTTACTTCTTAATGTAACACTAAAACTATACCGTTGAAAAACCACTATACCTAAAGTATGAATAGTCTGAAATGGAGAATATTGAACATATAAATTAATTATTCATGTGATTAGGGTTGTATGGTTCCACAAAGTCTTTGGTACTACTTCCACTAGTACCGTAGCTAGAAGGGCAAGATGAAAGTGGTAGTTCATGAATGTACGGGACCTGTTGTTGTAGGTTAACAAACGGTTGCACCATTGAGTCTTGGTGAAATGCGGTATAGGATCTACGGCAATTCCCGTGATTTTGTAATATCTAGTTAAAGTTTCCATGTCTCCTTCAAAAAAAAAACATCTGCAATCAGTTTTTGTGCAAATTTCACCTGACTAGATTTTAATTTGCGCAGTCTGTCAGCTACATGTTCGCCAAAAACGTCAAAACGGTCATCGTCTTTTACAGAATCAATTTTCTGTCCCAGTTTCTACATGGTGTCTAGGATGGCTTGCTCCATTTGATTCAGTTTCCTCTTACTGGGTCGAGAGCACAAAAGTCTTGGAACTGGTTGAGAACTTTGCTGTGTGGTTTGTGGTGTTTGTGGTGTATCAACATTTTCGCCAATATCCAAATTCAAATCTTCCTCTGTGTTATCAGCCTAAAAACCAAACAAATTGCTATAGAACCTATACAGAGTATTCAATGTTTATGCTGTTTAATGTAAATATTTAATGCTGTGATTTAAACTTAACTTCACATTAAAATCTTGTATAATAGCCTATAATGCGGTTTAAATGTAGTAAAGTGGAATTGCTACGACAAATTGTAAAACAGAAGTGCAATTTACATGTTTTTCTTTCAGTTACCGACTACTCGCTTCGGACTTTGAACGGATGTGGCAGTTTCCTCATTGTGTGGGTTCTATTGATGGGTTACATATTAGAATTATTCCTACATCAGGCAGTGGTTCATACTACTTCAACTATAAAAAAAAACTTACAGCATCGTCCTTATGGCTATAGCCAATGCAAATTACGATTTCATCTATTGTGATATAGGTACTACTGGCAGTGTCTGACCGGGGAGTTCTTAATAATACAACATTCTACCAAAAACTGATTGAAAAGAAATTAAGTATTCTGGGACCTGAACCAGTGTCTAATTCAACTTGTTCTTTGAACTATGTTTTTGTTGGGATGATGCTTTTGCATTACGTCAAGATTTATTAAAACCTTTCAATCGAGCATCACTTAATAGAATATTCAATTATCGGTTATTTCGAGCTCACAGGATAATAGAAAACACATTTGGGATTTTAGCATCCCGATTTCGTGTACTGTATACTGCAATTAATATAGATATTGAAAACATTGAGTGGGTGGTTTTAGCTTGCTGTGTTTTGAATAACTTTTTGCGTAAAAAATCTCCAAACTACTCGCCTCATCAATCTTTCGATTGTGAAAATTTAGATGCGGGTACTATCATCAAAAATGACCGTTGTGACCGACAGAGGATACATCAACTTCAACGGCGTTCATCAGGACAAACTTCAAAAATAGCAAACCTAGTAAGACAAGATTTTAGCGACTATTTAAACGGCGAGGGATCAGTACCTTGGCAGGGGAAATGTGCATTGAACGTGTTAAATTAACGAGGTTTAGGGACAGTAATTTCATCTTATTTAACTATAGCCCATGTAATGTAAAATCATCTAAATTGTTTGCTTCTTCATTTGTTAAACATATAAAATCTTATTAAATAATAAAATTATAACTTGTGTAATGTAGTTTACTTGCATCAATCTCGGTTTCCTCGTCATTGTCATCAAGAGTGCTTCTAGGTTTCCTTGATGGTTCAACGGCATTCAAAAATTGAAGAAGATCAAAATACCATAGCTTAGGTTTGTAAAATTCGTCGGCGCCTGCTCCTGATTTCTGGGATTTGTTAATTTTACTCATTTCCTTCTTGAACACTGTTCTGAGTGAGTTTATTTTCTTCACAACTGTAACCCTGTCTGCAGACGGATCAATTTCTTTGTATTTAGCAACCAATTCGACATAAGCTAGATCCTGTTTGTTTCTGTCTGAATAGTCTTTGCTCTTTACCTGCCAAGTATGGGAAGCTTCTATAAGTTCTGACAAAAACTCACGAGAGGCTTGACGCATGTCTAACATTTTAGTTGATGTCACTAAAAACACTTCTCAAGAAAAACCACTACACAAGAAAACCACTGTCAAATTAATAAGGTATTGGAACGTAAGATGGACCGTCACCATTTACATGCACGGACTTGTCACTACGATCTAGAGAAATTGATTGTGATTCGCACTAACCTTCAACCTGGTCCAATTCCGACAAAACGTAACGACATCTGGTTTGCACGTTCCATCTTGTATCGTTTTGTCGATGCAGACAAATCATTACGTTTTATTGTATCGTCTAAACCCGCCTTTACTTAGCATACAGGGTAGATAACGCCCAACACAACGATTGTGTAATCCAAATGGTTACATCTTAAAAATATTTATTTACATAGGAAGTCATACCTTTTTTAATTATTCTGGAATTCGCGTGTGGCATTAAAGTCATGTTTTATGTAGTCCAACACCCTGTATTTTAAGGTAATTTTGAATTACATACAAAAAAGAAGGCACTCTTTACTTAAGATTCCGTATAAGTGAATGTCACCATTGTATTGCCCTTAGGCTGTGCTTTTGAAACGCACCTAAAGTTAACGAAGCGATTGCAGTACAATCGTTTAAAACCTATACCATACTTTGGTACCAATTTGATACGACAAAAAAATTTAGTGTGTCATTAACAAAAAATTAAAGGCTGTTTGCTTAACTTAAAGTTACCACAGCCAAAGTACAGCGTATCCAATTTTCGGCACTTTTGCGGAGTATCTTCTTTATTTTTAAAGACAGATGGTCGCGGTTTTCGCGACAGTGTGCTACTTTTATTGTGAAATTTTGGCTTCTGAGATACAGGGTAGAATTGAAAAGTATCACTAGCACCTCAGTTATCTTTCAACTTGTCGAAAAAGTTATAACTATAAAAATTTTTCCCTAGACTTCATTGGCGTAGTCAACACCTTAAGTTTTGTTTAGTTATGAAGCGAACATGTTTTTTTTAAATGGAACACCCTGTATATTATTTCTTATATTTATTAGGCATAATGTGGACTTTCTCAAGTATATAACTGACTGTATATAATTATTTTCAAAAACAAACTCAGAATTTAAGATTTTCTAAAATCTTTTGTGTCCAATTACTAGGTGGTAGGCTATGACTAATTTGACTGGAACAAAAAAAAAAGTAAAATGTCAAACACTTTGCGGGTTTGTCAGTTTGTGATTATTAGCAAATTCTTTTTGTTGTTTTGGTTTTTCTATTTTACTATATTCTATATTGTTCTCTAATAATGGCGGTTTGCAAAAATAATGAAAAGTATGATATATTGGTTTATTTTATACAATCTAGTGAAGCTTCGGAATTACATTTACAAAGGTAACGTATTTTGAGCGCTAGGGTTAGGATAATACCTTAGGAGTTCTTTTTGTTCATGTTAGATATCCAGAGAGACAGCAACCCTTCCAAAACTTATTTGGCCGCCTTAAATCAAATTTAGTAGAACACGGATCATTTATCAAGCCCCGTCCTAAAGCATGCACTAAACATGATAGCAAGAAATAAGAAATAAACGTAATAAATAAATAAAAAATAAATAAAAAATAAATAAAAGTAATAAACGTATTGGGTTATGCAGAAGTCACATTTTCATCTTCTTGCAAGCAGACAAAGGAAACAACTGGTGTATCCAAGTCATGCTCAAAGAATTAAGAATAAAAAAAGTATCACCCCTATAAATTCCACATAGTCCAACATTTACACCCCCGGCGATGAATCTTATATTTCAAGTGCGGGAATTTTCAATCGCCATATTACCAGGAATTAGTCCACAGAAAATCACTATTTAATTACGAGGACGCTTTGTGGTTGGGGGCCTCGTGTTGTATGTTTGGAAGACGCAGAATTTATGAAGGGAGGTCTTACAGTGCTTCGGTACCGAGAAATCCTTGAGGAAGTTATTCCCGAACGGATGGAAAATGTTCAATTGGTAATTTATAATGTTGTTTATCTTCAATAAGATGGCGCCCCAAGCCACAACTCTGCGCTTATATGGGTATTTTTAGACGATGACTATCCTCAAAGATGGGTTGGTACCCTCTCGATCTACCGATCTTTCAATAAAAATCTATAAAACACAATATCAGTCAGTAGCAAAGCTATGTGCGACAATCGATTGAACATTACGAAATTTGCAAAAAAGGCCTATGATTTTTTTTACGTTATTAAAATAATAACGAAAATGTGCCAATCTTGCACAAGGGAAAATAGCCGTAATTTTGAAAACCACCTTTAAAGAACTCTTTTTTCAAAATTCTGTTTTTCTTTTGTTTTCCCTAACTCAAGTTTTAAGTAAGATAGGTAATTATTGTTTTGTTTTGACAGTTTGACAGTATAATAAAGTATAATAATTACTTATGGATTTTGTTTTAATAAGTTTTAGCCATAGCCTACTACCTACTAATTAAAAGAAAATTTTAGAAAATCTTAAATTCTGAGCTTGTTTTTCAAAATAATTTTATATAATTAGATATGTAATTTTATACAATTTAATATGTTTGGAAAGCCCGCATTTTGCCTAATAAATATAAGAAATAAAATACAGAGTGTTCCATTTAAGAAAACACGTTTGCTTCATAACAAAAAAGCGGAAGGTGTTGGAAAAATTGGAATACGTTTTAACTTCCTCGGTAAGTTTAAACACAACCAAGATACGAGGGGTGCCTCAAAAGTGATACTTTTCAATTCCACCATGTATCTCAGAAACTAAAAGGGCTATGAAAATTCTGCTGCTGCCATCTTTAATTACACAAAAAATTAGCACACTGTCGCGAAAACCGCAGCCCTCTATCTATAAAAATAAGGGAGGTACCAGCCAGAAGTGTCGAAAATGAGATACCCATGTACAAATAGTTAGCCAAAAATTGTATGGAAATCATTTGTGTCATAATTTGCTGCTAATTTGATGTTACTTTGCTCCCATAAAATGAAATTTGTTGCTCGTATTTTTCATAAAATCTTTGGACTAAAATGTTATGGAAATCACGAAAACCATATATGATAGTATGGTATCAGGATGGATAATGTACTATAAATTGGGGCTAATTTTTAACTCCAAAATGGTATTTGATACTGGCATTTTTTATAAAAAAACTTTTGGGTTAAAACGTTATGGAAATCACGAAAACCTTATAACTTTACTTTGTTACCCTAAATTAAATTTGTTCGTATTTTTCATAAAATTATTTGGCTAAAAGGCTTTGGAAGTTACGAAAATCTTTTAACAAGGCTTGGGATAACTGAGTTGCGTTGATCGACCTATTTCCACTGTTCTTAGTTTTTTAGCGCGTCATCAGCGTCATACTTGAGTCGAATTCATTTGCAATGAATTTTTTCCCAAGCACTTGATTACTCTCAGCTTCGATACTTCACTTACAGGTCTGACACTTTTACTACTGAGCCGCTGAGAAGTAATCTAACATACATTTTTTAGAACTTGTATATATATATATATATATATATATATATATATATATATATATATATAACATTTTTGTGGTTGCGCAGTAGTTTATTGCGCAGGGGTGTTGTACCTAAGCTCTTCGCGTATTATTGAGATCCATATTGGTTTCATTTCTACACTAGCTTATCTTCTCGGATTTTCTGCCAGTGCGATGTACCTGGCCTTTGAGTTTTCGGCGAATTATATTCTCGCCCTTTGCCACTATGTGTATGTTATCTAATTGGATTCGACGATCTTCGTTAAAGACATGTTCGATGGTTCTTGATGTTTCTGTTTCGCATTTGCGGATGTTGTTCTTATGTTCCTGGGTTTTCATTTTGAGTTGCCTACTGCTCTTGTCTATGTATGATCTGTCGCATTTCATGGTAGGTTGTATACACAGTTTTTGTAATTCTGGTGTTCATTATGTGGTTTGGTTTTGGTTAGTACTCCTCTAAGCGTTGTTGTGTATTAGAAGGTAGTACGTATCTTGTATTTGCTGCCAATCTTGCGTATTTTTTCCGAGGTACCTGGTATATATGGTATTACCGCTATGTATTTAGGGTTTTCTTTTTCGGCTACCTTTTTGCTGTTTAAGTTAGGTGTTAGATCAGGGTAGCCACGATATTGTCTATTTATTTTTTGAAGTCCTCTTGTTTCGAAAATATTGTTTCAACTCTATTGTACAAGCATCTTGCTACGCCTTCACACTTCACACTTTTGTGCCAAGATGTTTCTACAATAAAGTGAAACAATATGTTTGGAAACCACGTATATCGCACTGGCAGCAAATCCGATGCACGTCTGACAACCAAAAAATTCATTGTGACATTTGTCACGTGACCATAGATTTGTCGGGAATTTTGAAAAATGTTAACTGTGATGCCGAAAAATGGGCCAAATTGACAAGATATCGAAAAATTGTATTAAGAAAATGTATTTACAATATAACAAAGACACCATATACCAATTTTCAAGCAAAAAAAAAAAATAAAAATACCATTTATTCCCCTCTACTTTTATTACCAAACATCATAAAATCTTGTTTTACCTGGAAATTGTTTTAATAACATAAATTACATAATTTGAGGTATTAACTATGAGGTGCACTTTAAAGAGCAATAATTTTCATCCTTATAAGCCGAAATATTTGATTTTTCCAAAGCCAACTTGTTAAATTCAGAAATATCGCTAATTTCAAATGTACTAATCAATATTAAATTTAATAAGGATAAATAATGTGTTGTTAAGTTTTAATTACAAATATTAGTTCGTTTACATTTTATTTACAGGTTAAAAAGTATTAGATCAGCTCATGCGCTTTAATATACAGGGCATGAACACAACCAGTGCCGAGGCTAAATCGTATTTTCTATATTTTCCTCTCACAAATTGTCTATTTTACAAATATTTGATTAATTTTGACCTAAAATGATGTAATTTATGTTACTAAACTATTTCCAGGTAAAACAAGATTTTATAATGTTTCATAATAAAAGCAGAGGGGAATGAATGGTATTTTCTTTTCTGATTTGGTTGAAAATTGGTATATGGGGTCTTTGTTGCATTCTAAATACATTTTCTTAATACAATTTTTCGATATCTTGTCAATTTGACCCATTTTTCGGCATCACAGTTAACATTTTTTAAAATTCCCGCCAAATCTGTTCACATGACAAATGTCACAACGATTTTTTTTGTTGTCAGACATGCAGAAACGAACCGCCAATAGAGCTTTTCAGAAATTTCAATAATAAAAATTTTTCCATATGTGTCAGCTTTATGGCGGTCCTTATATATATATATATATATATATATATATATATATATATATATATATATATATATATATATATATATATATATTATATATATATATATATATATATATATATATATATATATATATATATATATATATATATATATATATATATATATATATATATATATATGCTTTCGTGAGGTGATGTAGGGTCAATTTCAATTTCGCACTGTAAAAATATTTATTACTATACATGGTGTCTCATAAATATGTGGCATACCAAAGTTGCGTTTTTTTAAATAGCACCCTGTATATTTTACCCAATACTTCGATTTATACGTCCGAAACAAGAAAAAAGTTATACGTCTATTATGAACCGGAAGAGATTTATGACCAATTTTCTATGAAAAACGGGTCATCTTTGAAAATTTCTTGCGAATTGACCAAATTACATTTTGCAAGTTGGAGCTACCCAAAAATTAGCAATAGTCTTCTAATTTTTCCAGATGCTGTAAATCGTAAGAAAAATTTATTGTTGTACAGTGTGAGTCACAGACACAAAATGTCATTTATCTCATTTTTTTAAATTAAACATCCTATATCTCATTTGACCAGTCGATAGAGCTTCTCACGGGCTTTCCAATGATATCCCATAGTCAATTTCTAAAATGATTGGTTAAGTCTTCATTATCGATAAACTGAGAATGAAAGCACATTTAACTGCTTTCTTTCGCTAAGGTAATCTTATCACGTTATTTTAACGCTACCACTTTATACTGGGGTTCTAATGAAGCAGGATTGTTCACTAATACATTTATTTGATATTTGGATTGGTAGCTATAATTATTATTATTATTATTATTATTATTATTATTATTATTACTTTTTCATGTATGCCGACGATGGGATATTAATGTACTCTCATCGTGACATTACAGTATGCCAAGAAGTAATGCAGATTGAACTGGATAACATATGCAACTGGATGCATAGCTACAATCTTTTCCCAAATTCAGAGAAAACAAAAATTATGATTTTTTCTACGTCTCATATGATCAGAGTAAATAAAGCAAAGATTATTATGCACGAATACGGCTGTCAAATAGAAAATAAGACAAGTGGTTGCAAATGTAGTATACTACAAAATGTAAACGAATTCACTTATCTGGGAGTTACAATTGATTCTAAGCTTATGTATAACAAACATATAGAAAACATACACACAAAATTAAAACGGATATCAGGATGTTTTTATTTATTAAGCCGTTACGCAGATAGAAAAACTATGGAAATAGTATATAAAGCATTGATAGAATCAGTAATTAGATATGCAGTTCGTGTATGGGGCAGTGCTGAAGCTATTCACATCAATAGATTAGATTCACTACAAATCAAGTTGCTTAAATTAATTAAAGGAAACCAGAACACAGAAAAAAATATATTATTGGAACGTACAAACACACTTACTCCTAAAGGGTTTTACAAATACCTAACCATAATTGCACATCGGGATGACAACTACAAAGTACCACTGGATCATAACTATCAAACTCGACGTACTACATACGCAGTTCCATTTTACTTTAATAAGTACGGCAAAAGAACTCTTGAGTGTACAGTGCCAATATTGTACAATTCGTTACCAATGGAGATACTCACAATAGAACATTTTCCTGTTTTCAAGTGTAATCTACGCAAGTGGCTAACAGAAAATACTGGATAATTAAATTAAAAACATTTCATACATGTATAACTAACATTCATGCACACACAAACATATTTAAAAAGAAAACATATATATTATATACGAACAAATCACTGTTTACACTTGTATGTAATCTTATACTTATTATTTACACTTCTTGATGATTATTTAACGTCAGACAGATAATACTATACTATATTACAAACTGTTTTCTCTCAAATATTTGTATATTTAATGTAAAACTGTTACGACACGGAATCAACGTTAAGTACATGTTACTTGGTTGGACCGTACAACATGCACTATATTTCGAAATAAACATTTCAAACATATTTCGAAATAAACATTTCAAACATTATTATTATTTCGTAAATGAAAAAAATGTTTGACAGTTCTCTAATATCTGTGAGTGCTTTCTCATAAAATGAATTTTTCCAAAGAAGAAATGTGTGAGATGATATACGTTTTGGGAGAATAATATCAGAATTGCCTTTTGCCTAAAAGAGTTTACAACCAAAAATTTCCAAATGTAAAACATCCGCAAGTGACCACGTTTAGGCATTTGAAAGATAGATTTGAAGCTTCGGGGAGTGTAAGTTATTACAGCCCTACAAAATAACCAAACTCAATAAAAATGGACGAGAAGTTAAATGTCTTACTTCATTTGCAAGAAAATCCACATGTCAGCATGCGACAAATTTCAAGAGAAGACGACATTAGCTAGGGCTCCGTACATATAATTATCAACGCAGAAAAATATCATCCGTACAAAATTATTTTGCACCAAGGTTAGCATAATTTGTTTCTCTATTACTGAAATATTCAATTTTTTACCTTCGAGGGCATATACATGTATATATATATATATATATATATATATATATATGTATTGGAATACTCAGTGGTTCAGCGGTAAAGGCGTCAGACTTGTAAGTGACAGGTACCAAGTTCAAATCTGAGAGTAGTCAAGTGCTGGGAAAAAATCATAGTAAATGAATTCCACTCAAGTGCCAAATTAGTACCTCTCAAGACTAAGCCTGATGGCGGACCCAGAGTCCGCTTCAAAAATGTCGCACTACAAAAGCAACAACTGTGGACGAATATACCATAATTTGGTGCTAATTTGGTGGTACTTTGTTACCCTAATCAAATTTGTTGTTCACATTTTTCACAAAATTTGTTAGGTAAAACATGGTATTACGAAAACCTTATAACAAAGCATGGTATCAAGATAAATAATACATTACAATTTGGCACAAGCTTGGTGCTTCCTT
This sequence comes from Vesta saturnalis, assembly GCA_036346205.1. Lineage (NCBI taxonomy): Eukaryota > Metazoa > Arthropoda > Insecta > Coleoptera > Lampyridae > Vesta > Vesta saturnalis. Next base: position 4,374,815 of record JARFJB010002341.1, on the reverse strand, counting down.
TCGACTCCAAAATAGTATTTGATGCTGGAATTTTCATTATAGGCTAAAACGCTATGGAAATCACGAAAACCGTATAATAAAGAATGTTATCAGGGCGAAGGATTTACTATAATTTCCCTTATGAAAACATGGAAATCAAATTTCATTTTGGAGTTAAAAATTAGCTCCAAATTATAGTAAATCATAGTATTATATATCATTGTAAAACCTTTAATTGTAATCAAGAGTGTAAATTTACTCTGAAATATCGAAACATTGTTCGCTGCGGATTCTCAGTCGGCATTCATGAATAATTAGCAAGTAGCAAGCAACTAGCTAGACCTAATTGCTTGAGAGGGTGTCGGGCGTATACAATACCTCAGCGCAACTAATTCCGGATTGATAGTACGCGCACGACCACTAAAAGATTAATTAAATCCTTAAACATTTAAATTGATTATGTACAAATAATTAAGAAATATAATACTTTACTTGACTTCTGTAACGAATCACCCCGATAATTTTATAAAAAATATGAGCAACAAATTTAATTTTGGGGTTACCAAAGAGCACCAAATTCGACTCAATGATGCCATATCGATCATCCCGATGCCATTCTTTATTATAAGGTTATCGTGATTTCTATAACATTAATCCCAAAAAACAGTATGAAAAATACGCAACGAATTTAATTTTAGGGTAACAAAGTAGCACCATACAAGCACTAAATTATACATAAATGATTTTGACACGATTGTTGCCTTAGTACTGAGACGTTGTACCAAATTGTGATATAGGTTTAAAGTGATTTTAATGCAATGGCTATGATAAATTTAGGTGCGTGCTTTGAAGATGTACAAAAAAATAATTCTAATAAGAAATTAAGTAATTAAGGCCCCCTCTAGATAGCTTGACGAAATATAAATCGATCGCAGCGCTCGCCAGTGTAGCGGACTGAAAGTTTTTCAAAGTTTTACCTGAATACTTATCTGCCACAGGCAAGAAGAGGGATTAAATCAATATTCAGAATAATTTATACAAATCCCATTGTATAACAACAAATTCCCATTATTTTTTAATTAGTCCATTACCCAATGTTAAATTTAAAGAGATATAGGTAATACAATTAGGTGTAGAAAATGGCTAAATAACTTTCCCTTTAATTAACCCGAAGTATATCGCGTAATTACATATTGGTTATTGCTATTCCTCAAATACTCTAATAAAATGTAGACAATTACGGGATCAGTGTACTAGCATTTTGCAAACTATACTCATCGATCAAACACCAGTTGTGAATTTGTGATTGTGTCTAAAAATGCTTAAAGCAAGAAAAAGTGGGAGCGTTCCAAGAACAAGTAGGAGTGTGATATTAAAAAGGGCGAGAGAAGCGTAAGTACCTATATACAATTTTACTTTATTGAAATATTTCCTTGGTAATAATTTATTAAAACGTCCTATAATTATCATAAACAAAAACATTATGTACGATTCACTCTTAGAAAATCCATCCAAGTGGCCCGAAATTCTATTTTGTTAGTTTTCAAATGACAATATAAAAATTATAAGGTAGATTTTTTTTATTGATAAATTCCTTTTATAGGAAATTGGGTAAGATTTCAACAGAAGCTTGCATCCATCCTAGTTCGGAAGACCAACCTTGTAGCATCAGCTTCCATCCTAATGATGACGAAGACTTTTTGGTGTCCGATACTGATAATTGTCAAGAAATGGTGAAAGACGCAGATTCTGAACCTGAAGACCAATTCGGTGTTTCTTTTGATGAAGATAGTTCAGATGTTTCATTATTGTTGGAAAACGATACAGAATCAGATGCCACTCAGAAACACAATTTATCAGGACGCAGGGTCATAGATATAAAATATTTCTTGAATGTGTTGAAATCACTAAAACACGTTGGTTTTGATTGTTGTTTTTTGATATAGATGTCATATCAGAAAAGATAAAAGGATTAGAAACTACGCTTACACTTAAATGTAATATGTGCGGATAGACATGTGTGGTAAGGACTGGTGACACTGACGCTTCTTTTGGTCCAACAAACCGTGCTCCCATTATTGGTGCTGTATCAATTGGGATTGGATATCCCCAATTAGCTGAGCTTGTTGCAGCAATGGATATACCACAGATGTCTAACAACACATATTTAAAATACCACCCTAGATCCATAATTTAAACCAACAATGAATGAGCAAAGCTGCAAAAGAAGAAGCCGAATCCGCAAAAGAAAAAAATGAGAGTAACATTCCAATTATATCAGTGATAGCAGACGGAGCTTGGGGGAAAACCGTAGAAACTATTCTACGCTTTCTGGAGTAAGTTATAATGAAATCTTTTTTTTTATTATAAAGGATTTTTTCAGGCACCCATAATCGGAGCTAAATCAAAAAAGATTTTGCATATGCGTGTAAAAAAACAAATATTGCTGTTTGTGTGTCACAGTGGACTAAGACTTCCACTGCAATGGAATTTGGTATTATTTGTGAAGGATTTGCAGAATCAATTTCACGGCATAACCTAATTTATGGCTAATTGATTGGTGACGGAGACAGTAGTGTATACAACATTTAACACAAACTTCCCCGTACGGCCCATCATTTTAGATAAGAAAAATAGAATGTCGGAATCATTTGCTTCGTAATTACATCAATAAATTGAGCGATCTTAGTAAAGACTGTCGATATCCAAAAAGGCCAAGAGATTATATATGCAATTCTTCAACTTTAGGCCGTTTCCGTAATGCAGTTGTGAAAGTGTTAGAGTACCGCAAAGTTGAAAATGGACCTATCGATAGCAAAATTGAAAATTTGAAGAAAGATATATTAAATTGTCCTTTGCATATTCTCCGCAGATACGACCAATGTCAAGAAAAGTTTTGTAATGGCACCAAGAAGAGCGAGGTAATAATAATATTTTTGAATAATATTAGTTTGTTATTAAACTATTTCTTTTAATTTAGGAGGATTTGGTACATGTATATTTAGAATGCGACATGTTGCCAGTAATAAGCACTATTGTAGAACGGCTAGCAGACTAATTGAGATGTGAAATGGCCACGATTTCTTTTAATAGCGAGGGAAAGTTGCATATTGTTTATATTTCAGATCACTCTAAAAACAGGACATTTGCACCCGCGGATAATGATTATGGATTGGCAAATGAATCCATCACACCCGATCTTTCAAAAGATGAGTACGAATTGCGCGTTAGTCAATTTTTGACTTGTTTGGAAAATGTCGACAAAAAAAGATTGAAGAAGGTACCTTGACCCAATCAAAAAGTGATTTGTGGAGAGTAGAACGTAAGAAACGTTTAACGGCATGCAATTTTGGGAAAATATGCAAACTGCGTAAAACAACGTGCACTTCCAAAACTGTTTCCTCCTTACTCTACAACGTTTTTAAAGGGAATACGTACACCGCCTTTGGCCTCAACAGTGAGTCAAATGCAATTAAACTATTTCAACAATTATTCAAGTTAAAAGTCACTACATGCGGACTCCTTATAGACGAAGAAAAACCATTTTTAGCATGTTCGCCTGACGGACTAGTAGAAAAAGATGCAGTGGTGGATATAACAAGCTCTTTAAAAAGCGGCGACATAAATCCTGTGGAGGCATGTAAGGTAAATTTAATTATATATTGTGTTGTAGATTCCTAAAGCAACAAACTTAAATTAAAGAGGAACCCTAATTATTAATATCAGGTGAAAGGAATTTTACATATTATCAAACGAGTGAAATGCTACGTTATTGTCTACACTGCAACAGGAATCCATGTTTGCAGAAATTGAAAGGTATGTAGTAACAATAAATGTAACAGTATGTTTTGTCTTTTATAGGGATGATACATTTTGGGAGGACCATATGGTAAAAAAATTAGAAGAATTTTACTATAAGTCTATTACCGGAATTAGTGGATCCACGCAGATGTAATTTACATCTTCGAACTGTACATATGATCAATTAAATTTTAAATTGTTTTGTTTGTTCACATCTACAATTTGTTTACAAAATTTTAGAAAACTTTGTTTTTTTCTTTAATACAAAATAAATAAATAGAATAATTGTTTTATTTAAATTTTTACTGATACGAATACATTATAATTTAATACATAAAGTACATACCATTTTCCTTATTTTAATTTAAATAATAGTTTGAAGGATTCAAAGTTAATCCTATTATTTTGTGTTTCAATACAAATAGGTACTTGCTAAGGAATACCTAAAGATCTCTGTGCCTCCGGGTCATTTAATGAGCAGACCATGCTGCTATACTTTCTAATGGAATTTCTACCTTATTGACATCGTTTTATAATGTTTTTAAATAGTAAATTATAAATCTACAATTTTCGACAGTTCGTATTTCGAAAAACCTACGTCTGAATATGTAGCTTTTGTTAAAAATATTATCAGTTATAAAAATATTCCAACTTAATCACTACTAGGAAAAAATTCAATAAAAAATTATAGAAATTAAAATTAAAAAAAAAAAACTATTTTCAAACATTTAGGAAGGGCTCGGGAATACTTTGATGTCTTACGCGTTTCTCTAAAGTTTCAAATAATTTCATGATAATATAAAAAATTAGAACGTTTTTATCATTGCTCTTATGGGGGTTTGATGAGTTCCCTATCCATCGAGACCCCCCTTAAATTGAAATCTTTGGGTTGTGTAGATTTGTCCCGGCTTGGTGGTATGTGTGTTGCCTACCTAAATAAAAAAATATGTTCGATTACGCAATTTATGATATATAAATAAATTTATATCTTTATAAATATTTAACTAACATGAACACTTCAAATTGAATGAATACGCCGGGTTAATAGTTTCTTTGACGAACGGCGGTCTCCCAATGGACCGTGGAGCCGTTACCTCGCCGACTCGGCTTTGAACTCCCCGCCTTTCCGTTGGCGCACCTCGTTAATATGAGTGGTCGATCACTGTAATATCAATAAATTTTAACATCTACATAAAATAACAATTAATCATAAATATATCATTAAAATTAGTAAACAAAATACGTGATTTAAGCTAGCGTATGTGGATTGAATAAAATATTATTACAAGTGAGTAATAAATTAAGTTTATTTATATAGCAGGGTTAATTTTTACATTGCAAATAAGGTGATTATCATTAATTAATGGCAAATACAGACGTAAGAAAGAAAGTTAAATGAATGAAAATGGTACATTTTTGTTTATTAATTAAAATTGCACAAGGAAAGTTTGCGAATGCAACGTAAACAACAGGTGTGAAGTCAGGTAAACTTTTGGTGTAATAAAATTAGGTACAGGACAATTACAATGAACTGAATCTGATAAAATGAGAGTTAATTTTTATTAGATAAATTTACTGATGAAAGAAGTAGAAACCAATAATATTTAAGTGAATTAAAATGGTGAATACAAATGGCAAATTTCATACGTTAAGAGCGACCTTGGTTCGTAATACATATGAAATCAAATTAAAATTTGAAGGGGTGGCGAGTTACTTTACTCGCCAGAGACACGGTTTTTTTTATTTTTAATGAATTACTATCATGAACTAAATTGATTTAGGTTTAATGAATCCTCTGAAGAAATATTATTTGGATTACAAAAGGAATTCGAGTATCATGTAAGATAAAAAGGAAACTTTAGGAAAGACCCCCAAGTACATTTAATTAATTATTACAGGAAATATAACGGAGTACTAAAAGAGGTTATAACAAACGCAAAAAAGCTTTATTCTAGTAAAATAATAAATAATTCGACCAACAAAAGTGGAACAACTTGGCAATTAATTAATTCTAATCTAAATAGAAAAACACGTACCTTTGAACCGATAACTCTTAACATAAACAATACTGTAATTCACGATGCAGGTACAATTGCAGATATTTTTAATAATTATTTTATGTCAATAGCTGAACAAAGTTTAACAGGTATTCCTCCAGGTAAATACAACAAAACCCATCGAGACTGTGCGAAAATATTTCTATCTATATCCCATAACATACGAAGAACTACAACATAGAGTTAGTTATAACTAAAATAATGCATGTGGGCTAGATAATATTCCTATACAAATTTATAAAAAATGTTTCACCGCTTTGCATAAACCTTTAATTGCTTTGATAAACTCAATTTTTACTTCCGGTGTCTTTCCAAAACAATGTAAAATAGCTAAAATAAAACCGTTATTTAAATCTAAACGTAAAAGAAACCGTGACCATTATAGACCAATCTCGATCCTAAATTCACTATCAAAAATAATTGAATCAATTCTTAAAAATAGATTAATACTTTTCTTGGAATCATGTAACATAATCAGTGATGTACAACATGGATATAGATCAGTAGTACTCCGACGCCTTCCGCCGCCATCTTGGATTTTGACGTCACAAAATCAGCCACGTGGAAGACCGTATTTTTCACCCTTATTTTTATGGTTTCTTTTCAGGGGCCTTTTTCAACCCTTTGATGGAGTTTTCATCCCTAATTATGGTCTTTTTGACAGCAATGTTTTGTCGGTCTTATTTTAACGTTTCTTTTCGGTGGCCATTTTCAGCCCTTGATGGAATTTTCAACCCTTTTTGTTGTACTAAGAGCCTTTTTGACAGCAATTTTTGTACTTGCTCGCGTGAGGGGTGTATTTAGGGTTTGGTCTTGGGGTTGGTCTTGGGCTTGGTTTTTGGACTTGGATTTGGGGTTGGTCCAGGCGTTGGTCTTGGATTTGGGGGCTGGGGCTGGGTGACGCTTCTTTCCTGGGGGCCTTTTTCAAAACTAATTAAGGTCCTTTTGGTAATATTAAGAGCAGTACAACCCCTGGAGGTTAGGCAATTGCACGTGTTCTGATTGAAAAAGATTTTTATTTAAGCTGTGTTTATTAATATGTATTAGGACCCATTTTTATTTTATCAAATGAGATTGCACAATTGTATTTCTTTTAATTCCTGTCTACAGATTGTGATCTTTTACCTATACGAAAATTTATTGATACATTGGGGTTGTACTCTAATAATTAAATATCACTGTCATTTTAAATTAATCTCAACACGCAATGCAAAAAATTATTTAAAAGTTAATTACAAGACACAGTAATCAGAATATTGTTTTTCTAAACGAATATTAAAACTGGTTGCTTACCTTTGAAATATTTTTAATCGCCATCCTCTCGTTAAAATTGTTGTATATACACAGGTCCTCGGTATCCAAACACTTAATATTTTTAAAAAAGATATGTTGCTTGCACTAGATGTGATTAAATCTGTGCAACTAAATAAATAAATTAAGGTTATAACTACCGTTTTCTGCTGCACGTATAGGCACGCTAATACCACTTTCTATGTTTTGACTTATGCTTAATTGATATATATATATATATATATATATATATATATATATATATATATATATATATATATATATATATGAAACACTGTTATTTATACGGGCGTTGTCTCGCGTCTGCAAAGTCTCATTTGCCATTTTCAAGTTTTCTCCTTCTCCAACTGATTTGTTCGGCTCCGTGTTACTCGAATCGAACTGAGGTCCTGCTGTCCTGTCTCCTGTTTGTTATTGCTTGTTATTATTTTGTCGCCATATATACATTATAGCAGTGTAAACATAACTTGAATTCAAGCGCCCTCTACTTTATTCTTATTTGATTTCAAGTATGATGGCAACTAAAAAATCGATTGCATAACCTTCCATACTTACATATGTATATGTAGGTTGGAAGGTAACAATAAAACAAATTGGAAACTCTCATACGTTCATAACGAAAACAGGCAACATTGTAAAAACAAAAACAGTAATCTATGTCAGAATGACGTTTAAAACTTCATTTCAGATAGACATGTTGACTTAAAAAAAATTTCAAAGCCGCCCGCTTCTATAAAATATCAATAATACATTTTAACCATTTTCATTCATATTTAATTATGTTTTAGAGTTACCTTGCATTATATTAAGAAAGTTTATAAAGAAAAGGTATGTAAAATTAAATTTTCTCTAAAAAGTATGTCTACACTTTTTCTAATAAAATTAATCGTTATTCTGAAATTGAAAAAATTTGAACTAACACTTAAATTACACCTTACGAATTTTTTGGCCGCTAAATTACACGTCGTATCAAAAAATTGCATAGAACACGTGATAGACGTCTCATAATTTTAATTGAAGAATATGTGTACGAATTTTCGAGTCAATCGACACTAATGGGCCACCCTGTATATAGATTGATTTACCTGCATATCATAAAGATGTGAATTGATTTTTGTATATTAATACTTATATTTGAATATAATTGCAGAATATGAATTGATTTCAAATTATTCACAACTGTCAAATGTTTCTTGGTCAAACTATTCTTCTTACCACAAAATATATTTTTACAAGTAAATCTTAAAATTTAATTTTTATGGTACTTTGACAGGATTTTGACAGGCATGTTGACAGTTGCAGAATTGACAATATGTACACAGTTGTACACATGCCAGCTGTCAAACGGTTCATTTATATTTTTTTCCACCATTCTAATGATATTCCAATGTTCAGAATATATTTCTTTACTTTCATTCCTCAAAAACGTGTATTTTCAGTATTTAGACAATATCTTGAAAGCATTTCACAGCTAGATTACCTACTGGATGTCATTTTTGACCAAAGTATCGTGTTCTCCAACTTCTGAACTACAAAGTAAGCCTTTTTGGTATAAATTTTGCTCCTGGTCATTAGTTATTACACATTTAGTAAAAAATGTCTAAAACCTATGTTAAATGCCATATAAAAAAACCCTCTGGTGGGGCGGGTTAACCCGATCAAAAAACCTTATAAGTTGGATTTATATGATTTTTTATGAATGTCTAATGATCCCAGGGGAGCGCACAAAGAATTTTGAACTTTTCCAAAATAAGAACCACCCTAATATATATATATATATATATATATATATATATATATATATATATATATATATATATAAGGGTGGTTCTTATTTTAAAGTTCAAAATTCTCAATAATCATGACGATTTTCTTGGTCCCAGTCATGATTATTGTGAAAATTAATTATTGGATTTCTGGAAAAATGCACTTTGTCCGACGTAAACATAATGATGGAATCAAAGTGAGTATTTTCTGCAAGTCTTTGAAGATGCCATCTACACAATTGCGTGCTCGGTTCAAAATCTTTTGGAAGAAGTGCTTGAACGCTTTGTACGTGGCAAGGATACAACAAAGAATATCTTAAAATTTACCATACCATTTTATAGCACATATTTATTTCCTTATCACGATAACTACTCACATTAGGTAAAGGGAACCTCTGACAAAAATTAAAGAGGAGTGCCAGAGGACTTTGACAGTGATAAAAAATACAGGGTATTCCATTTGAGTTAAGGAAGAAAATGACACATCCGAGTTTTGAGTCACCCTGTATACAAACCCCAAGTAGCTAAATGAATAATGGTGGGTAACGACACCAGACAATATTCTGAAAGACAACTGGCCAGCAGATAATTCATTTCTACAGAGTGTATTTTTCTACAGGGCATTGAAATGCGTACAATTTCAACACAAAACAATCCATATCTTTCCAAATACCCTGTATAATGTATTCAACCCCGACATTAAAAAAATCGAAAAAATATGGACTTTCTGAATTTGAAATAATATACAGGGGTTCCCATTTAAAAAAACATAAGTTAGATTCATATCTGAATTTTGGAACATCTTGTATAGTTCAGAATAATTTTAAATAATGCTCTGTTACTTCCTCTACCTTTTTTGTTTGAGAACTTTTTTGATAGCTATGAAACCAAAGGAGTTATCGAACTTTGTATCTTGGTTGGTACACCCTGTACATACAGTTTGTTTAATATTTTGAGCTTGCAGTCAATATATATTATATGATTTTATTTAATACTTGAAATTTGGTTCAGGCGAGATCAAGTGTCTCCGACACGTAGAGATCATCAAACTTAATTACGAAATATTACTTCTCTTGACGTTAAATTTAAACTATTATTTGTCATTGTCAATAACTGCAATAAATGCACGATCTCACTAATGTAAAATAAAAAAAAACGCTTAATGCTTTTGTGTAAATCGTAAAAAAAAGGTCGTCACTGTCAAATCCCGAAATTACAAAAAAAAAACTTTCAATCACGGCAACTATATTATGATTTCAAGTTCTATTAATATTTTTCCTTGTTTACCAGTCACCTGGTTTCATTAACAGAAATTCAACTACTTAAATATACATAAATATAATACTCTTTGCAGGATAGGCAAAACAATCCCTGTCTCTTATTTATTTTTCATTTGCAACCTTTCTCCATGCCTTCCTATCCTTGCATACCTCCCTAGCTTCCGCAAGATTCACACATTTCCTCTGAGACGCCCTTTATTTTTAAAACTCCTTATCATCCTTTTTTTATCATACAGTCTACGGCATTCAGCCAAGTTTTACGCGGCCTACCAGGACCGGCCTAACCTCTAACTTCACGCTATATATATATATATATATATATATATATATATATATATATATATATATATATATATATATAAGTGTTTAGTACATCGATGCAAAGATTTAACGGGTGATAGAATACGTGATTTTGAGCCGATTTAAGCAAACATACCCATATACCAAGTGTTACCGTTTTGAGATAATGCCACTTTTATATTTCTTGATTTTACCGTGTTTTCTGCAAATATCGAAGTGTACAAAGTAACAAGCCGTCTTATCGCAAATTTATACTAAGTTTTTATTCCTTATGAAGTGATTGTTCATATTCTTTTATCAGAAAAGCCTAATATGTCTTTGGTTCTTGCCTAGAACTTCTTAAACATGAAAGTTTTAATTTGTAAAAAGCAATCACTAAAATTCAAACGTGGATTTAGTCTAAAATCTTTCGTTAATTTTTTCCAATTTCAGTAAAACTTCCTTGGGCAATGGTCTTTAAGATAGCATGAATAGATTTACAAAAAATTTTTACAAACTGGAAAAATTGAATTTAATTACTAAAGTAACCCCTAGGCGCATTCGCCAAAACGTAAAATAGCCCTTCATTATTTAGTTTAAATAGTTTAAAAAAGCAGATTTTAGAAAATGTCCGATTTATTAAAACATTAATAGTATTATTATTGGTGTTCAAAATTAGTACTGCACGAGGCAATATTATATTGAGTATCAAGAACAGTAAGGACGTTTACCGGTCGCCGGCCATGTTTGGAGGCTGAGCGATAGCGAATTTGGCCGGAGACCGGTACAACCCTTAATGTTCGTGATGCTCATACTGTTTTTGCACGATTGTATTAAATTTACCACAATTGAAATTATTTCCACTAAATAAACGAAAAGTCAAAAGTGACGTTTTAAATAGCAATGTAGATTCACTTGAAAATAAACTCGATTTTGCTAAGAAAATTTTACATTCCAGTGTTAGTGAGGTGAAAGAAATCTTGAATTCAGAAACAATTTCTGTAAACTCAAGTACTGGGTGGAGCGATAACCGCAAAACATTTTCTAAAAATCTGGTTTTTAAACTATTTAAACTAAATAATGAAGGGCTATTTTACGTTTTGGAATGCGCCTAGTATTTTTAATTAAATTAAATTTTTCCAATTTGTAAAATTTTTCTAAATCTATTCATGCTATCTTAAAGACCATTGCCCAAAGAAGTTTTACTGAAATTGGAAAAAAATAACGAAAGATTTTAGACTAAATCCACGTTTGAATAGTGATTGTAAAATAACTTTCATGTTAAGATTCTAAAACAAAGATAGCTTTTCTGATAAATAATTGAACAACACTTATAAATAAAAACTTAGTATAAGTTTGCGATAAACGCTTATTACGCTTGTAACTTCGATATGAGAACGTAAAATCAAGAAATATTAAAAGTGGCATTATCTCAAAACGGTACACTTGTATATAATATGTTTGCTTAAATCGACTCAAAATCACCTTATATCACCTTTAATATTTGCATCGATGTAAACTCCTTATTATATATATAGTATATATATATAATATATATATAATATAGTGACCATAACCAACGTAGTGTACCACTTTTAGACCTATCAAGATCGTCTTTTCTTCGCCATACTCCTTCATTATACCCATTCTTCATGTTATGCCTTATTGTTTTACCGCATGCGCTTCTCATGAACTTCAGGCCCATGGCATTTATTTTGCTTTCGTGCTTTTTTTCATGTCTCATTTTCTTGCAGTACTCACGGGACAAAACGCCGTTATAGACTGCTCGTTTCGCAGTCCCGCTTATGCTTTCGTTTTTCATTATCGTCCATATATTGCAATCACTCCAGCATTGACCCATCGTCTAACGTCGCCATCCATTGTACCATCTGCAGTGAACATTCTACCCAGATATATCAACTATATCAAACTTCCTCAGAGCTGTTGGAAGCTCATCCGAATTCTCGCTTAATAAGACTGTCATTTGCATATACCAGAACTCGCACATTTACGTCACCAACCAGTGCACCATTTGTATCCGCACATGCTTGTCTAACACATTTAACCATGTATACATTGAACAACCACGGAGACACCACACAGCCTTGTCGCACTCCTTGCTCAATACTAAAGGATTTACGCCTGACCCTAACACATGCCCGGGTACCGTTGTATACTGCCCGTATTCTCATTATTAGACCTTTACTTGCACCATATTCATTTAATATTTTTGCAGCTTCTCCCTATCCACTCGATCATATGCTTTCTCCAGATTTACAAACGCACAATACAGCTTTTTTTACACTTAAACACTTCTCGATCACCTACTGGAGAGCAATCATCTGATCAACACATCCTCTCTCTGGCATGCAGCCACCCTACATACCCCAAATCTTAGTTTGGGTAGTTTCACGTACTCTATCAATCAGTGCTCTTCCAAATACGTTACCAGGTACACTGAACAGACTTATTCCTCTATAGTTTTTGCAATCAGTCTTGTTCCCTTTACACTTAGACAGTGGTACAATGATAACACTCTTTCAATCACTCGGCACTTTTACACACATAGGGCATGAATTCACACAAGCTTTGCACCTCCATATTTTAGCATATCACCAGTGATTTCATTTACGCCTGCGCATTTACCGATTTTCAACTTTCCTACCGGTTTCTCTATCTCAGTTAACCCAATATACTCCTCAGTTTCATTCACTATTCCTTCTACATTCTCCTTATTAAACTGTCTATTTTATTTTCCTCACTACCGTACAGCTTTCCGAAATATTCTTACCAGCATTTCCTCACTTCACAATCGTCTCATAATATTTCGTTGCTCCTATTCACCCCTCCTGCAGCGTTTTTGTATTTTTGACACATTTCCAGAAAAGTTTTTTGTTTTTCTTAAAATCATTCTGCATTTTTTCTCCTTCCGCAGCCATCACTTCCTATATGCTTACTCTCGCTGCTTCCTTCGCTTCTTTGTTTCTTAATCTATACACCTCATACAACCGCTCCATCGCAATCTCATTTTCTACAGCATTGGCATGTACGCACCTTTTTTGCCGATTCATTCCACTAAGTATATTTTTTTCTGTCTACCTATAGTCGTTTTGCCACATATCTGCACGGTACAATTGACGACTCAAGCTTATCCACTTTCAACGTCACTGTCTCTTATTTGCTCGTTCCACACTACTTCATTCATATTCAACAGTCTGCAGTCAGCATCTGCATATTTCATTCTCGCACCATCATCTACCAGTTTACCTACCCTAACTACATTTGATTTCCTTCACCAGACCAACTTTTGCCCTAAACACACTCTCGATACCACCAAAGTGGCTCGATCTGTACTCCGATCCGCGCATACTTTTAACAACAGTTCGGTGCGAGATTTTTAATTAAAAAAATATCCAAAACACTTGCACATACAATTCCGCCTCAAGGCGTAAAAATACACGATAGAGGGAAGCACCACTGATGAACAATTCACGAAACACAAACACATTTAGTTAAAAGGAAAATTCCTTAACGATATCTTCAAGAACACGCTAGGTCTAGGAGGTAATCTGCACGTACCGAATTGGTGCATTACAACTCAAGCTTATGCTCCAGACCCTCACACCTCTTCATGGTTCATCTAAACCCTCAACGAACCTTACATGAACAATTTTACTCATTAACAAATTGGTAGAATCAAATAAAATTTTATTCTCATGAACCATTCATTTCCTTTATCGAAAACCACAATAACAAAAAGAATATTCAAGGAAAGGTGATGTTTATTATACCCTATTTACGACACTTAAATATTAATATCCGAGACAACAATTCTAAGTCAAACAACCACACGTGACAATGAGCAGAATTCAAAAATTCAATAACATACACCATTTGCGTAGCACCCTGTAGACAAACAGTTAATTTAAAAAGATGCGTGCTACTATTTGGTTTGAATGAATTTTTTCTAACTTTAACCATTTTAGCAACATTTTCATATGTTTATTGTTTGTACCAGATTTGGATTTAAATGAAACGCAACACATATTTTTTCATAAATTGTTTTATCAATTTTTCCGTTTTATTTTACGTAGAAAAAGGAAACTTACCTATGCTATTCATGCTATAATTTTCTATTCCCCACTATCAACGTTGCAATATGCAATTAAAATACGTACGGTGATATCAAATAATAACTTTTAATCAAATTACACATTGTGGTACATAACCGAAAATGCAGACGCAGTATAAATTAAGCAAACATTAATTAAAACGATCTCAAATATTTGAAGAAAATACCGTTTCATATACCTCAGGCACAAAAAAACGAGCCGTATATTTATGTGAATCAACGAGATTTAAATGTACCTCAACTCACGTTCGTAACATGCATTTTGCATATATTTTTGCCCCCTATTTTCTATTCTCCTGTACTTAGCATGCAGGCTAGCAAGCGTACAGCTGCGTCCTACAAGGTTAGAAAGGACATCAGCGAAACTGTTATAGCCAACATGGAAGTTACAAGCTCATTTATCCTATACTAATGACATACTGTCGAGACACTTGAATACGTGATCATATACTTTATAAGTTGGTAAAGGGTGCATCAAGTGTCCTTAATAAGATTAAATAAATCGAGGTGATTAAACAAGATTATATTCGAGAAATTCGACAAGCTTATTAACCGAAATGTGTAAATTAATCCCAGAGGAATCGCTTTAACTAATATATTTTAGTAAAGATTCTTAAACGCAGATCGATGTATTGCAATTCTTGTCAAGCACGACACCAATACTACACAAAAGCCAATCAAATAAAAGCTTTATTGTAGCTTAGTGTTTTATGAGCAAATAAGCTTTTGGAAAGATAAAATACATTCGCTTTCTTGATTTTCGAACAAGTAATTTACGGTTAACAGCCGCGCCCAGCTTCAAATGTAGATCAGTAAAAAAGACGTACTTTTTGCTGTATATTTGTGTGTATTGATTAAACATCAGAGTAAAACAAGTGTTGAATAATGAGAAGCAGTTTATAAACTGCAGACACTCGATTTGATTAAGTTTATTAGAGATGGTTCAGGGTGACAATTTTTCATTCCAAAAATTCTTATTCGCTCCATCTAACATCATTTATAATACGACAATATAACTGTCCCCGTCCTACTTTATCATTAACGTTCAAAAAGGGAGAGATAAAAAGTTTTGCAGTTTAAAAAGTAGTTGCGAATTTCTATAGAATACGACTATATAATAATGGAAAAAACTTACTCATTACGAAAAGTTGAAGCGTTTCTTGAACTTTGAAGTGCTTACCTAAAATGAGAAAAGACTTTGTTAAAATAGGGGTGACAGTTGATTTATATAAAAATTTGAATTTAAATACATTTAAGTGCATTAAACATTATAATTGCAAATGCATGAGCTTGAATAGAAGGTTTTTGGTTAATTTCATACAGCGTGTGTCGAAACTACTATAGCTTATACGCTCACGAAAAAGTATTAACCATAAAATGTTATTTTGTAGAATTCCAAGTGTGCACTATAGTAATTTTCACGAGTCAGAGGAGTTGTGTCACTAATATTAATACTACCAGAGGACGCCGATGTTGTCAGATTGTGAAAAATAACAGTTTGACAACTGTCAAATCTCAACTTCAGGGGTTATGTGTATTTTATCACAATAATAAATAAGTGTTATAATAAAATATGCTTGACAACACCGGACAGAATTGCCAATCTAAATCAGTTCTATCTGCATCCTCTCATGCGGGGTTATAAAGGTGGTAATGAAACAAAGTTACGTATGACGCAACTGCTCTGACTGGTGAAAAACTCATCTATTATTTAGCAGATACCTATTACAGTTATTTTTGTATCTAGTACACGAAATGCTACTTTGGTGATCGAGAATTGAATTTTTTAACGAGATCACCAAAGTAGTTCGCGCATGTGTTACAAACAAATGTTTTTCTACAACCAGCAAAATATGTATACCGGGTGTCCAAAGCGTCACGCGACGGAAGGTTGTGGCTTCGCTGTTGATTTTTCATTAAAATTATTTGTACAAAAGTTATATGATTTCAATACGTACACAACTTAAAAATATTTTAGCATCTATAGGGTGATTCGTAATAGTAAGGGGGAGTATCAACTTTTTTATTTTAAATGGAACACTCTGCACATCATTACATTTCTGGATAGCCTAATGAATAAGTTTTTCAACGATGTAAACATTTTTACATATAAAATGCAACGTTGCCAAGTTATTTAACAAAAATGTATTTTTTTCCTGAATGTAAGGTTAGCAATAGAAATTAATTCTTGGTTTATTATCTAAGTTGAGACAAATTAGTTCAGGGATATAACTAAGCTAGGTATAGGGTTTGAAAAGATGTAAACATTTTATTGATATATTGAATAGGGAGAGAAGGCTCCGTGTGAAACTTTAGCATGTTCAACGTACATCAATTCTCTTATTTCAAATGGAACACCCTGTATATTTTGATGTGGGCGAATAGTACTCTTAAATACCTAACTTTATCTAAATACATTGATACCGCTAAAATTTATAGTTTTTAAAATATTTCCATTTTTTTAATTTTTGTATACTTATTGTATAACGTAACGATTTAATAGAGTGCCATGATTTCAAGTCACAATACCAGAATAATTAATTTTATTAAATATTTTTAACAATAAACTAAACAATGTAATATCGAAATAATAAACACATTTAACAAGAACAAAAAGTAGGTAACTCAAACATATGCAAATGTGCACTTAAAAAAATTATAAATAAGGTTCAAACAAGTCTCCTCAATGCACTGATTCAATCGTCGTCTGTAGGAACGTTGTAAATTTATGCAACATTTGTTGGGTTACATTATGAAACGCTTGTTGAATTCTTTCCCTCATATTTTCTGCAGTAGCTTATAGAACATAAGCTTCATTTTTAATGTAGCCCCATAAAAAATAGTCCATGAAAGTCGAATCTGGTGATCTAGCTGACCACCTGATAGACCCATAACGACCTATCCAACGATCAGGAAATTGCTTATTTAAAAACTCCGTCACATCAGGAGCTGAATGTGCAGGAGCGCCATCTCGTTGGAACCATATTTCCTCATTATCGAATGGGATATTCTCCTCAATCCATGGCAGCAGGTTGGTTCGCAATAAATTTAAACAATTTACTGCATTTAAATAGGGTCCGAATAATCGTTTGCCAATAATACCAGCCCCAACATTGAGACTCCATGGATGCTAATTGTTTCTGTATCTAATTATATGTGGATTTTCCATGGCGTAATAATCACAATTATGTCTATTTACAAAATAATTTTTTTTTTACGTGGTGTCAACCGTTAAGGTTATTAACCACAGCATATCATACAGTCTTTCTATGTTTTTGAATACGTATTGTTTAATCGTTTAGGTTATTAACCATAGTATATCATACATTATATCTATATTTTTGAGTATGTATTATTCAATTGCAGAAACGAGAATACTTGTTTTATTGTTGTTCTGTTTATTTGCAGGGCATTGTCAAGAGTAAATGTATATCCGTACTTTTGTTTTATTTCTTGTGATCCTGGGCATTCATCAAAGATATGCTTTATGGTGATTGGGATTGAGCAGTTGTGGCATAATTGTTTAGTTTGACCTGATAATATATGGGAATGCGTCATTTTTGTATGTCCTATCCTCAGCCTTGTTAGAACTATGCTCTGCCGCCTACTCATTGGGAAGTACCGCTTTCTGCTGGTTAATGTTGGCAGGTGTTGTTTTAACGCTCTATTTTCTAAGTTCCACTCCTCTTGCCATTTCTCCCATATTCTATTTTTAATATAGTGTATATCTTTCAGGTCATTTTTGTCTTCGATATTTAATATTAAGCATGATTTCGATATTTTGTCGTAAATTGGCGCGTTTGATTTTGTACCTTCACCTTCTTTGCTTAATAATGCATAATTTATGTGTCCCTCGTTGGGAAAAACCTTAGATGTGTATTTTAACAGAAGCCATATCCTTCTATACTTTAAAGGGACCACTCCCGATTCCGCGTATATACTGCTTGTAGGGCTTGTTTGATAAGCACCTATGGCATATTTCAGACAGAGGTTTTGAATAACATCGAGCTTGCTCAAACGGGATTCGCAAGCAGACCTGTACGTAATCGAACCATAGTCAATGCGTGATAGAATTAATGTTTTATATAATTTAATGAGAACTTCTCTATCCGCTCCCCATCTCGTATTAGCAAGACATTTTATTACGTTAACTATTTTCCTTGCCTTTGTGACTAGTTCTTCAACATGGTTTGTCCTCAGTAACGATGAATCCAAGTTCATTCCGAGGAATTTATATTATAGGGTATTTTTTATTTGTTGCCCATTAAGGAACAACTTAGGTTCGTGATGTGGCGTCCTTATCCTGCAAAAGTGCATGCATACTGTTTTATTGGTCGATATGCGGAAACCTACACTGTCCGCTTGTTGTTTTACAGCATCAACTGCTCTTTGTAAGCTTGCATTCGATGGCGTGCCTAATTTGTTAGAGTAGTATACTGCGACATCGTCAACATATATACATCTGCCAATAGAGCTGTCCAGTGTGTTAGTGATACTATTTATAGCAATACTGAACAATGTTACGCTGATGGGGATCCCTGAGGGATGTCGTTTTCTAATTTGTGTGCAGTTGATAGTGCATTTCCGATTCTTACTTTAAAGTACCTGTCATCAAGAAAGGATTGAATGAACTTTCCCATATTTCCTGCAAATCCCCACTCATACAGTTTCGATATTACGGCGTACCTCCATACCGTGTCGAACGCTTTCTCTATATCGAAGAACACTGCCGTAGTGTGTTTATTCTCTAGGAAGCCTTCTTGAATTTGATTGATGATGCGTACTAGGTTGTCATTTGCGGAATGCCCTTTACGGAAACCTGTCTGATGTTCGTTAATCAAATTGTTTTCAGAAATGGCTTTTACCAGTCTTTTGTTAACAATACGTTCAAGTATTTTTCCTACACAGCAAGTTAGAGATACAGGTCTGTAGCTCTCTACGTTTAAAGAATTTTTCCTTGGTTTTAATATAGGAACAATTAATGCCATTTTCCAAAGCGGTGGATAGTATCCCTCATGCCAAACCTTATTGAATATGTACAGTCGGTCCTCTAGTTGTTTTTGGGGCAAGTTATTTAGCATGCGGTTTGGGATATTATCAATTCCCCCCGCTGAAGCCTTCAGCAGTTTTATTTCCTTATTTAGTTCTTCCATAGAGATGGAGACATTATAAGGTTGTTCAGAGTTATTTAAGAAACTTAGAGGTATTTCCCTTTGATCTTTGTTGGCCCTGAAATTTCCCTCGTAATTTTCTGTACTGCTTACCCTTTTGTAATAGTCTGCTACTTGCAAATTATCACTAATTATTACACCATTCAATAGTAATTTTGGCCTCGTAAAGCTCTTGCTTTTTCCTGTAATAGCCCGAATTCTATTCCACATTTCTGTTGCCGTGGTATTGGTGCCTATGTCGCTAACATATTGTTGCCATGAACGCTTTTGGGCTTTTCGTATTTGCAGTCTAGCGAAAGCTCTTAGCCGTTTAAATTCTAGTAAATTTTCCATTGTTGGATTTTGGGAAAACTTCTTAAGGCTTTTTTTTCGTTCTCGTATGGCTTCAGCTATTTTAGGGTTCCACCAGGGAACGGGCATTCTGTTCGCCTGCCCTTTTCATTTTGGTACTGTGGTTTCTGCCGCTCGAATAATCGATTTATTAAAATTCTGTATTATGACATTAACATCATGGTTTCGGTTTACAGGAGATAAGTTTTTTCTGAATGCGTCCCATTTCGCTTTTTTGAGGCACCATTTCTCAGGTGGTGGTGTAGGTGGGTTTGTGTTCAGGATTTTGACTAGGATTGGGAAGTGATCACTTCCATGTAGGTCGTCTATTGTTTCCCATAAGAAGTGAGGAGCTATACGAGGCGAGCACATGGTCAGGTCTATGGCTGAAAACGAATTGGACCTAGCATTAAAAAACCTCGGCCTTCCATCGTTAAGGAGAACAATTTCCTTATTATCAACTACTTCCTCTAGTATTTTCCCTCGTTTGTCACACTTTACCGAACCCCACAGCGGAT
Organism: Vesta saturnalis; assembly: GCA_036346205.1. NCBI lineage: Eukaryota > Metazoa > Arthropoda > Insecta > Coleoptera > Lampyridae > Vesta > Vesta saturnalis. The sequence goes on along the minus strand of JARFJB010002341.1, from coordinate 4,354,191 downwards.
TATGTGAGTTGAAATCTCCTACTATCATAAAAGGTTTTGGAAGTTTTTCGATAATGTCCTCAAGATCTTGTTGTAGCCATTGATCGTCTGGTAGATAGATATTACATATTGCTAGCTTTATAGGGTGTGTCACTAAAGTTTCTACTGCTTGCAATCGTGTATTTAGTTGTAGTTCTTGATGTACACACTCTTGATGTAGAAAGATGGCTACACCGCCTTTTGCACGTAAATTACGTGACATGTCTCGTCGTAGACAGTTATACTGGGGTAGATCAAAGTTGTCGGTGTTTTTAAAATGTGTTTCTTGTAAACAGACAAGTAAAGGAAGGTACTTGTTATGAAAAGTAGATTCGTCTGTCATCATAACTGTATTAAAAAAATTATGTGGTTGTTGCAATCCCCAACGACACTAATTTAATCTATTTTCAAAATCATGTTCATCCAATGCCTGGTGCAGTTGGATCTTGTATGGATGGTATTTATATTCATTAATTATCTTGTGTATTGTTGATTTCTGTAAATCATGTTCCACTGCAACTTTTCTCATACTTATTTGAGGGTTTTCTTGTATAGCTTGACGCGCCACTAGTTGAGTTTCCTCGTTGTTTACAGGTTTTGGACAATTGTTCTTTTTATATGCAATCGATCCTGTTTCCTCAAATCTACGTTTTAAATTTTCAATAACTCGCCCCTCTGGACAACGGGCATCGGGAAATGTTTGTTTATAAATTCTAGAAGCAAGTAAACAGTTACCTTAGGCTTCCCCTATTATGTAAATCATTTGAATTAATTCGTTCTTCGTATTTTAAAGTTTAGAGTTAACTTCTCTTAATTCAAGCTTTCTTCTAAATACAAATGTAGTGAAAAAGTAGTTTTGAAAGAAATCAAGTTAAAATACACCTAATTGACATACTAAATTTTGTTTTATTGTTTTTAAATCATGGCACTCTATTAAATCTTTACGTTATAAAATAATTATAGAAAGATAAAACAAATGGAAATATTTTAAAAAATATAAATTTTAGCAGTATCAATGTATTTAAATAAAATTAGGTCTTTAAGAGTACTATTCGCCCATATCAAAATATACAGGGTGTTCCGTTTGAAATAAGAGAATTGACGTACGTTAACATGCTAAAGTTTCACACGGAGCCTTCTCTCCCCTATTCAATATATCAATAAAACGTTTACATCTTTTCAAACCCTATACCTAGCTTAATTATATCCCTGAACTAATTTGTCTCAACTTAGATAATAAACCAAGAATTAATTTTTATTGCTAATCTTACATTCAGGAAAGAATACATTTGTGTTAAATAATTTGGCAACGTTGCATTTTATATGTACAGGGTGTCCCAACGATAGAGTAAAGTAAGTTTATCCTTAACTAGAATTATTTGTGTAAATATTGTATGGACCATGGGGTAGAGGTAAGAAGTGTGCATTTTTTTTAAAATATTGGAAGTTATACAGGGTGTGCCAGAAAAGCAGGACGTGAAAAAGTATAATTTTTTTAAATAGAACACCCCGTATTTGATTCTAGTTTTTAATTTTACGTGTCCATACAAACATATTTTGTCATACAAAAGATTGGCTGAAAGTTTTTAGTTCTTGAGATATTCGCGTTTAAAGATTATTATGGTCATTTTCGTGGGGTTGATGAATGGGCAATTGTTCCGTTATTTCACAATAAAAAAAATTGATATTTCGTGTGAAAAATGAGTGATATTATACTAACGTTTAGACCGAGTAGTATTTCTAATTTTCTCAACAGGGTGTTTGTTATAACCATTCAAATTTGAAAATTCTCAAATTAAAAAATCAGTTTTTTTAATTGCACAGCCTATATATTTTTATTTCATTTTATTCGGGATTAAAAATCTATCATTTTGTCAAATATATCCTATATCTATCTTTGATAGTTTTCGAGGAATTTCGATTTTTCTCACTAGCTACGTTACATACGATACTATAACATTATTGTGGATCGTGGTAGCCATGGAAAACAATTGCGACGAAATAAAACAAACCACCTAAGCGAGAATATTAACAGTTTTTATTAATGAGAAACAGTAATTCAATAATTATTCAACATTGCGTCTTAGTAAATGCTCAAATAGACGGCCTTCTTGCTGAATACACATATTCAGCCCTTTTCACATGTTCTGTCTCACTTCGGATAACATAAGAGGGGTCACTGTGCGACAAGCTTCGCTAATTCTATTTTTCATGTCCTCCCTTGTTGTAGGTTTAATAATATACACCCGATCTTTTATGTATCCCCACAGGAAAAAATCCAGTGGAGTTAAATCGCATGACCTGGGTGGCCATAATATAAAGCCATTACGTCCTATCCATTTCTCCGGGTATTGCTGGTTCAAGAATTCCCTTACGTCCCGATAAAAATGTGGAGGTGCACCATCCTGTTGCAACCACATATTTAGTCGTCCTTCTAAATTGATATCCTCAAGTAACACAGGCAATTCTTCACGTAAGAAATGCAAATAGCTGCGGCCCGTTAATGGATCATCAAAAAATAGGGACCGATAATTTGGTCATTAAGTATACCACACCACATTTAGTGACCAATGATTTTGGTTTTGAACTTCTCGTAGCCAAAATGGATTATCAATGGCGTAATAGTGCATATTATGCCGATTTACAGCCCCATTACTTTTAAACGTCGCCTCATCGGAAAACATTATGGAGCACAAAAGTTGTTATTTAATTGCAGCCGTTGATTAATGATATTGCAGAATTCAATTCGTCTTGCAAAATCCTCTTCTCGCAATTCTTGATGAAGCTCAATGTGATAGGGATGGTACTTATACTTCAGCGTTGTTCGATTCACGTTTGATTTGGAGGTATCACATATCGTCGCTAATGTTCTAGAACTCACTTGGGGATTTTCTTGAATATTTAATAATATTTCAAGTTCTTTTTCTTCATTAGCTGCCCTTTTATTAACAACTTTACGTTTGAAGTATTTAACACTACCGCTAGAATCAAATCTATCCATCAAATTTTCCAAGCCAACAGTAGTAGGTATTCGACGTTCAGGATATTTCATTTTGTAGATTCGTTGTGCCAATAAAGGGTTTTTTCAGCCTCGCCCAACACGTATATCATATCAATTAATTCATTTGTCGAATAATCCATAATTGATACAAGAATTGATAACAAGTTAAATGCGAAAACGACAAATTTAATATGTGTTTATTTTGACAAGTAGGAAACCTTTATATCTTAGTAACGCAATTATTATTTTCCATGGCTACCAAGATCCAGGCAATGCAATGTTATCGAAAATAAAGTAGCTAGTGTGAAAAAATCGAAATTACTCGAAAACTATCAAAGATAGATATAGGATATATTTGACAAAAATGATAGATTTTTTAATCCCGAATAAAATAAAATAAAATATATAGGGTGTGCAATTAAAAAACTGATTTTTTTTAATTTGAGAATTTTCAAATTTGAATGGTTATAACAAACACCCTGTTGAGAAAATTAGAAATACTACTCGGTCTAAACGTTAGTATAATATCACTCATTTTTCACACGAAATATCAATTTTTTTTATTGTGAAATAACGGAACAATTGCCCATTCATCAACCCCACGAAAATGACCATAATAATCTTTAAACGCGAATATCTCAAGAACTAAAACTTTCAGCCAATATTTTGTATGACAAAATATGTTTGTATGGACACGTAGAATTAAAACTAAAATCAAATACGGGGTGTTCTATTTAAAAAAATCATAATTTTTCACGTCCTGCTTTTCTGGCACACCCTGTATAACTTCCAATATTTTAAAAAAATGCACACTTCTTACCTCTACCCCATGGTCCATACAATATTTACACAAATAATTCTAGTTAAGCATAAACTTACTTTACTCTATCGTTGGGACACCCTGTACAAATGTATACATCGTTGAAAAGCTTATTCATTAGGCTATCCAGAAATGTAATGATATACAAGGTGTTCCATTTAAAATAAAAACGTTGATACCCCCCTACTATTACGAATCACCCTGTAGGTGCTAAAATATTTTTAACTTGTGTACGTATTGGAATCATATAACTTTAGTATAAATGATTTTAATGAAAAATCAACAGCGAAGCCATAATCTTCCGTCACGTGACGCTTTGGACACTCGGTATACATTAAAATTGTTTTAAATAATTTTTTGCTTGGATGTTTGCTTGATTGAGGACCACAAAAGCTAAAATACAATAATCTCATAGAGTTTACATGTAGTGCGCGAAGTATGTATTTCACACACTATTTCGCGCACGTTGTTATGGTAACGTAGGAAAATAAAAAAAGTGTCATTTCGCATAGTTATTAATGCGGGAACCTCGTCATTTTTTACGTTTGTAGAAAAAAATCATTTAGTATAGGCAAATTAGGGTCGGAGACGGAAAAATAGTTAGAAAGTCGATTCCCTCTGGAATTTGTTCCTTGAGTCCCACTTGCCTTCTCCAGAAAAATCCCCAATAATCTGACATGGAGAACTTCCTTAAATTTCGAGAAAATGACCGCATCTTGATTTCTTTCGAAATGGGTATTTCTCAAGAACGGAGCCTTATAGAATAACGCCGTTTGCACTAAAATGCGTTGTTCATATAGGACAATAAACTACAATGACATTTTTACAATAAAAGTCAAGAACAACCGTTAACAATGGCCACCATATTGGAATTCCCTAAAATGGCCATTACAGCGGAACGGACAGTCATACAAAATTCCTGTTTGCACTACAATTTAAGATTTGCATTAGAAAATAGATTAAAACATTTTTTTTCTAACTGTGACTCAGATTTCCGGTAAACTACTCTTATCATTTAAAAAAATCGGTCGCCATTTGTTTTTATTTTCAAATGAGATCATATTTTAAGGTTAAATGTGTTAAAAACATATATATATATATATATATATATATATATATATATATATATATATATATATATATATATATATATATATATATATATAAAATTTTTTTCTTCTTTCTCTTTCTTCACTATGGTACGTGTGTCAATAAAAAGAACTAAAATTTATATTAAAAATTGACAATTATGACAAATAATGTACAAGGTTACTATTTTAAATTTTCCAACATATTATTATAATTTATGGGTAAGCTTTCTAAATCTTTTTTACTGTTACAAGAAATTTTGTTATTAATTTTTATATGCAACATTTCTAAAATTAAACGTTTATTTTAAATTTGATTCTACATCTAAAATTTTTGTGTTATCATATTGAAAGATGTGTCCTAAATCGTTTGAATGTTTAGCCAAAGCAGTACTTTTAGGTTTAACACGCACATCAGATTTATTTTGTGTTAATCTATTTTTTAAAGGTTGTAAAGATGTTCCTATGTAAACTTAATCACAAGAATCACAAGGAATTTGGTAAATAGTGTTAGTTATGTTATTTTTCGAAATTTTTGATTTTAATTTAGACATTAAATTTATACATAGTGAAGAAAGCGAAAGAGAAAAAAAAATGTTTATTAAATATTCGTCAAATAACTTTATATTAATAACATATATATATATATATATATATATATATATATATATATATAATATATCGTGCTATAGAAAAAAAAAAGGAATTGAAATAATAACCTTTCCCTTAAACTTTCCTCCTTTTTACCACTTCCGTAGTGAAAGCTCCACTTCGTTTCACATCTACGGTTCGCCACCACATCTACCGCACATTGAAGTGCAAGACAGACCACTTCTCCATATGTTTAGTCATAGTACCTAGGTCATCATGTAAGTCACTGCAGCAGTAAAGTTTCCTAGCGGTGGTGGAATTAATTGGAATTAACATGTACACGGCACTTTGGGGTTGTGTCAGGGTAGCGATGAGTACTAGTAGATCAGAGTCGGCGCCTACGACGACAGCTACTCGTTTTGATTCCGCTCGAGATCTCGCCGTTTCAACAATCAAGACATCCGCGTCACTTGAGGCCTGAAAAACAAGGAACTGTGCTTTCTTGAATTCTAACGAAAGGAGGTTAAGAAAACTTTTCTTGTTCTTAACGTTCGATAAAAATTGCTCTTTTGGAACAGTCACGACGTTCGACGAAGTTACTTCAACTCTCGCAGCTGACTTTCCTGCAGCTCGCCTCTTATGCACTGCGTCTTTCGTACTTGGTTCATACCCATCGAAAACTACGGTGATATTTCTTCCATAATTACGAAGAACATAGTTCAAGTAGGCTTTCCATACGTCACCGTACGTTGCAGGGCGGGGCCAATGCACACAATGTAAGAGATCTCCACCATCGAGAACAAAGCTTGGATTTTCACGCAATTCATTGTTGATCTTACACATCTTTTCTAGCAAATAAAACTTCATTACATACCGCTAAACAGTTTCAAAAATCGTAGTGTTCAGTTTGGTGAACACGTAAACCTAACAATACATTTCACTGCTGTGAAAGGTTTGCACTTTATAAAACACATTAAATGCAACAGAGACAACTCTCAGATCGTGCAGAAATACACAGCCAGAAAGATCCGAGATCACTGTTGACAGACAGGCGCCAATTTGTCGCGCAGCTCGCCAGCGAGAATTGGCGGTCGGTGTTGCTCGACAACAGTCGCCAAGACGGAGCCTTCCAATAATTAAATTTAAATCGTGTCAACTTCAAATAACTATTTATTAATGAGAAAACTTGTTTTGTTTCTAAAACATTACACACATCGTCATCTGGATATTTTTATAGAACAAAACCCAATGCCTAAAAAAAATTTCGTTTAAAAAATTTTTTTATGAAATCTACTTTTAATTGTAAGCATATGGTTCTAACTGGTTCTCCTGCAAGAAACGAATTCTAGTACTAATGTGGTGTTTTTTATAAATGTCCGTTCCCGAGAAATGTCATATTTAAAAAAATCAGGATGCGGCCATTTTTTCAAAATTTAAGGGAGTTGCCCATGTCAGATTTTTGGGGATTTTTCGCCTCAGGCCAGAATTAGGTGTAATATGCCTATACTAATTTGGCTATTGCTGTTTTTCCAGATTTCACATTTGCAATGTTACCAAATTTGCCGTTTCCCTGATATGATTAGTCACTTTGGTTTTTTAGATATATCACCCTGTATATGCTTTTCGTTACGAATAAACTATTGTCCGAGACATTTTGCTTCATCTATCATATTAACGGAGCTATCTTCCGCGCATGCAGTGATGCCGGACTCTCTCTCTTTCTCTCTCTCTCTCTCTCTCTCTCTCTATATATATATATATATATATATATATATATATATATATATATATATATATATATATATACAGGGTGTTAAAATTTAGAGAAAATACAATTTTACTAATATCTGGAGACCCCTGATTCCGTTTCTTTTAAATTTAGTATGTTTGTTTACAAAAACGGTAGACGTCTTCTGACGTTATTTTATCTATTTCAGCGGCGTGCGGGGACTCACTCTTGTTGATATGAGACGACACTGCATTTTCTTAGGTGTAATAATTTTTTCGGATTATATGATTAAAAATACAACTTTTTTGTCTTTTACTTTTTTTGACAACTTGCTTCGTTTTCGAGCAAAAAATTAATATCCTTTTCTGTACACATTCCTAAGGAAAGTAGAAACAAAAATAGAAATTCAATGTTTTAGTTATTTACTAATCAACTTTAACAATACATTTGAGGGAAAAACAATGTAACCAATGTAAACAATGTAATTATACGATTAAAAATACAATTTTATTGTCTCTACTTTGTTTGTTATCTTGCTTCGTTTTCGAGCAAAAAATTAATAGCTTAAGTATATGATTTTAATAATAAGTACTTAAAGTGTGTATTTGTCAATTCTTGCTTGTCAAAATGAATTACACAAATGGTGAAATGTGCGATATGCATTTTCTTTATGGCCTTGCCAATGGTAATGCATTAGCTGCCAGGCGCCTCTATGAGCAGAAATACCCAAATCGTATAATTCCTCATCGCACTATCTTCACCCGTCTTCATCAACAACAATTTGAGGAAGATGTACTTCATGAAATTCAGAATACTCCAACACAAGTACCAGACAGATTGCTAAAGCTTAAATGCAAGTCGTTCTACAATTTTCAGGATTTTAAAACTAATATTCTATACCCTTATCACATCCAACGGGTTCAGGAATTTTTACCGACTGATTTTCCGTTAAGATTAGATTTATGTCAAAGGATACGGCAAAAAATTGGGGAAAACCCTCAATTTTTAGCACAAGTACTATTCACGGATGAGAAGAATTTTTCTAGAGAAGCCACAATGAACTTCCATAATAATCATGTATGGGCGGACGAGAAGCCAAATGCAATATTAGAAGGCCGTCATCAATAGCAGTTTTCACTTAATGTATGGGTCGGAATTGTGGGAGATCGCTTCATAGACCCATTTTTTATCACCTAGGCTTACTGGAGATGTTTATCGCCGTTTTCTTGAGGATCAATTACCCGTACTTTTGCTATTAAGGTTGCAAATGTATTTTATGCACGATGGTGCTCCACCCCATTTCAGTTTAGTTGCACGTGAATATTTGAATATCTACCCAAATCGCTAGATAGGTCGAGGGGTGCTCAACCCTGGCCCCCAAGGCCTTAAATTCGTTAGATTTTTTTCTTTAGGCACACCTCAAACAGTTTATACCACTCCAGTGCAAACTGTAGAAGAATTAAGAAACCGCATTTTCGCATCCTGTGAAACAATTAGACACAACCGGAATAATTGAACAGGTTCGCCAATCAATGTGTCGTAGGATAGATACCTGTGGTAGAGTTGGAGGTGCACATTTTCAACAACTGTTGTAACGCCTGTGTATGTAAAGTATTTTTCATATCAATGCTGTTTGTTCAATATTTATTCTTATGTTTCTGTTAATATTAATTATTTAAAAAAATATTATTTAGTGAGTTATTGTTTCTCAGCTAGTTGCATTATTTTTCCCTCAAGTGTATTGTTAAATTTCATTAGTAAATACCTAAAACATTGAATTTCTATTTTTGTTTCTACTTCCCTTAGGAATGTGCACAGAAAAGGATATTAATATTTTCTAGAAAACGAAGCAAGATATCAAAAAAAGTAAAAAAACAAAAAAGTTGTATTTTTAATGAGAAAAAATAATTAAACCTAAGAAAAAGCAGTGGTGTCTCATATTTTTACTTATTAATATCAACAAGAGTGAATCCACGAACGCCGCTGGAATAGATAAAATAAATCAAGTTGCGTCAGAAGACGTCTACCGTTTTAATAAACAAACATACCAAATTAAAAAGAAACGGAATCAGGGTTCTCCAGATATTAGTAAAAAACTTGTATTTTCTCTAAATTTTAACACCCTGTATCTCCGAAACGAAGCATTTTCGGACATAGGTTCACAGGGACTTTCTTTCTTATTTTTGATCAAGGAAACCCCTTGAATTTTTCCGCAATATTAATAGGACACCGTGTATAATATATATATATATATATATATATATATATATATATATATATATATATGTATGTATACATACGGGTGCGGCATTAGTGCGTCGAAGTACGATATATCCGTTGTTAAAGGAGATATAAAAAAAAGTTATTTACAGAAATTATAGGCAATTTCAAACTTCACATTATAAAATTATTGTCGTATTTACAGGGTGACCCAAACATACTTTTTTTTACATAGGGCACCCTATACATTATTTCAAATTTAGATTAAGCTCATCTCCCTCATACTTCCAATATAGGGTTTCATTATGTTATACAGGGTATTTCAAACGTTACGGTCAATTGTACACGAAAATCATTCTTATTTCAACGTCTTATATACCCTAGATAGAGCAACCTAGCAATAATTTTTTCCAGGCATAACTTTTTGACATTGGTACAGTGTTACGAGAAAGTGCTATTTCTTTATTATTGCACCAATTGAATATAGAGCGAACGAAAATTCGAACACCTGATTTTATCAATTTTTTCAAATGAATCGCCCTGTAGTTTATTTTAAAAAGTGAAAATACACTTTATGTTTTTGCCTTTTTATTAAACACTCACTATAGCTAAAATCGTTAATTTCTGAGATATTTTCAATTTAATAAGAGAAAGAGAATTTTTTTAAATTTGTATTATAACAAGTTAGCCGTGATTAATTTTATAAGAATTTTGTCTTAATAACCGATGTTTTTTTAATTTTTTATAATTATTTGTCACACTTTTATTTGTTCACGGCTAACTTGTTATAACAGAAATTAAAAAAAAATCTGTTACTAAATTGAAAATATCTTAAAAATTAAGGATTTTAGCTATAGAGAGTGCTTAACAAAAATGAAAGAACATATAACAGGAATTTAAAAAAAATCTCTTTCTGTTATTAAATTGAAAATATCTCAGAAATTAAGGATTTTAGCTATAGAGTGCTTAATAAAAATGAAAGAAAGTGCATTTTCACTTTTTAAAATAAAATACAGGGTGATTCATTTGAAAAAATTAACACAATCATGTGTTCGAGTTTTGGCTCGCTCTATATTCAATTGGTACAATAATAAAAAAATAGCACTTTCTCGTAATACTGTCCCAATGTCAAAAAGTTATGCCTGGAAAATATTATTGTTAGGTTGTTCCGTCTAGGCTACATAGGACGTTGAAATGAGAATGATTTTCGTGTACAATTGACCATAACTTTTGAAATACCCTGTATAACGTACTGAGACCCTATATTGGAAGTATGGGGGAAATGAGCTTAATCTAAATTTGAAATAATATATAGGGTGCCCCATTTAAAAAAAGTATGTTTGGTTCACCCTGGTAATATGTAACACCCTGTAAATACGAAAATAATGTTATAATATGAAGCTTGAAGTTGCCTATAATTTTTGTAAATAACTTGTTTTGATATCTCGTTTAATAACGGATATATCGTACATCGACGCACTAATGCCGCACCCTGTATATATATATATATATATATATATATATATATATATATATATATATATATATATATATATATATTTGACCTCCAGTCTTTCACTCGCACCCTGCTGAACATCGACTAACTAGCTTTCTTTCGGGAAAAAGTAATAACAGTGTAATTAATAACCACCGTCCGAATCGAATCGCTGATATTTTTACCAAAAAATTACGAGTGTTAGAGCTCTGAGCGATTCTTCGCGATTTATTCGAATAACGGTCTGTGTGGAAGAACACGTTATTTCAGTCCCAAGATGTGTAAAATAAATTCCGTCTCTTATAATAACATATCGCTACGACTTATTGAGATCTCAATGATGCTGTTTAATTATCTCGCGTTAACAATGTCCGCTATCTTCAGTATGACCTTTTTATTCAATACATTCTAGTTAATCAGAGTTTACCATACCTTTTTGTAGGTATTTATTTGCTTTATGTTTGTAGTATTCGTTTAACATTAATTTTATTTGTTAAAGTAGTCAATAGACTGATTTATATAAATGTGTATGTATTGTTATTGACCACTATGCTAATAAAAGTTATTAAGATATTGTCATGTTACTACACTTTAATAATATAAGCCTGTGAGTAGTAAAGTTTTATAATTACCTGTTACGGATTACGTGCTCGTATAATAATTACTCTTTTATGTTACATAATGTTGAAATAAACCAAAAGCTATAAATGTTGAATAGGGACATTAGAGTTCATATATTTATATATAATTTTTATTTAGTACCAAACCCTTAATGTATACTTGCATTTACCAGGAATGTTGCAATTATATGTTAACGGTTGTTTCCTCATATTTCCCAGTTCGTGTCATTAAAAATACAATAAAGTAGTTCATTATCATTAAATTATTTTTCTGGTTGTAATGTATGAAAGCGAATAATGATTCATAAAATTAAATGGGAAAAGAGCATGAGTTCAGTTCGACAAATAATATGAAAATTGTTAATTGTATAGTGGCGTGCTCATAAATTATTATTTAAGTAAGTACTTCACATTATTGTGTATTTAACAGTAAATATGGTATTTAAAGAATTTTGAATAATCCTTTAGCTTTCTAAACATCAACTAAAATAATGGTGTAATTAACTTTTTACGACTATTTGTTAATTTTCTAGGGCAACTTTAAAGTTCACTTTTTACTGAAAATATTCAATTCAGTTTCATTATTAACAGAATTTACATACTTATTTTTTGAATACGTTATTGTATAATTGTGCGTAATGGATTTCAACAATTAAGTGAAATTTTAATACATTCACTATATGAAGTGTGAAGTTTGACCCTCTTCTATTATAGATCTACGTTGTAGTCTATAAACTTTCTGTCATTAACCCTTTAACGGCGAGACTATGTTTTATATAACTAATAAAAAGTCAGTGTATGTTATTAAAAATGGTTTATTGGCACTTAAACATGTTTTGTTAGAAACACTAATATTTTTGTCAAAATCTAGTGTAACATATTGGTAACGCTAGCCGTTTATAGGACACAAATGCAAAACAAATGCATAACTAGTTTTTATGAATCATATTACATTGTAAACATAATCCCACATCACATTTGATACACATTGTGCGGGTAGGTACTGGTAATGCATCCCTCTCTAGCACAACCACGTCTTTTATTATTGGGAATATTGTCCGAATCCCGAGTGTTACACTGGATTTAGCAATCATTTGCCTCTCAACTCCGTTGTTAAATGCTTGCACTTTTTGGAAATGCACCACGGATTTGCTACGGCAACACCTAAAAGTCATGTAAAAATGGTCCACCTCGACTTATTTCGCCGAGTTGAAATCCTGTACCTCTATAGATGCTGATAAATGAGGTGTGGCTACCCATACAGCGATTATACTCAGAAATTAGTCGAGGCTGCGGTACTTGTACGACTTTCCTTTCAGCCTGAAAATAACGTTTTAGCCGAGTGGTTGCGTTTATATCATGACATGTAAAGACCACTGTCACTATGTTATTGTTGATTCATTTTTCCAGAATAATCCCATCCTCTTGTTTTCTCTCATCGTTCCCGTACTCTTTTGCTTTAGGTAAGAAGTAAATTGAGAAAGATTAACAAAATAGAATTTAAAAGGAAGTGTCTTCATATCTCATCTATCATGTACATCAATGGAGCAGCACACTTTCCAAAATTCCTTTTGCTCTTTTTTCCCTGTTACACATCGAAGTTTACCATGTAAACGGAGGCAGAATGGATGCACCACATCTTGTAACCAAACCTTATAGACTTGCCTCGTATACACCAGAGAATCCAATTTTCGATAAATTAAGGATTTTAACAAATCTATTATGGCCGTAACTTCCACATTTTGTCCTCAGGGTTAGGCTGCAAGTTGTCAGCATAGTGCAAATATTTAATGATTTGGCGAAATCTGTCCCTTCTCATAGACTCACTGACCATGGAATTTTTCAAGTCGGTCCCAGAATCGTCGTAGAAATCTTGTCCTGGCAACTTATTATAGCCTGCAGCAATCAAAATTCGAATTGCACATTTCATTTCTTCCTTGGACATATTTAGATTTGGTTTGTTACAGAAAAGATCATACTCATTAAACTCTTCAACAAGCAATCCAATTACGTCGTCATCTAAAAATGCTCCAAACATTTCCAAATAACTCGTTTTTCATATTTACTGTAATCTGGTTCAGAAAATGATCTTATCCTTCACAGTACGTGCTCGAAGCGCTAACTCAGATTTTGGCAATAATTGTCGACCATTATGATTATCCAGTAATCCGCCACCATCTTCTTCGTCCGTCAGTATGTTTGCAATATCAGAATCCCAGTCGAAATCTTGTCCTGGCAACCCATTATAACTTGTAATAATCGAAAATTTCAATTGCACATTTCATTTCTTCTTTGGACATATTTAGATTTGGATGGTTACAGAAAAGATCATACTTATTGGACTCTTGAACAAACAATTCAATTACGTCGTCATCTAAAAATGCTTTAAATATTTCCAAATAAATAACCGGGTTCAGAAAATGATCTTATCCTCTCCTCAAAGTCTTCCTGGATCCATGTTATTTCTTCCAATCCTGGACGCAGAAATACATTATTTGCGTTGAAACTATTAGCGGGACGCTCTACATTTTTTTCTAGCTCGACTTAATCAACAGTAAATGCGCTTCGAAGCGCTAACTCAGAACTGTCGATCGCTAAGATTATCCAGTAATCCGCCACCATCTCGCTCGCCCGAAACTTCGTCCGTCCGTATGTTAGAATCAGAAGGCTCCACATATATTTCGTGCACACCAATGTCATCATCGTATGCAATTTGAACCGCTTCTTCCAAAGTAAATCCACGTCTAAAATTAAAAAAAAAACACCGATTACAATATTTTGTATATCGTTACCAAAAAGTAACAGCACATACTGCCATATATAAAAAAAAATTACATTAGATTTTATACAAACTATACTACACTATGCAAGGCTGACTATATTACTAGTGATTTAACAATATATCACCATATAACCGAAAACCAAACAATACACAAAACTTACCCTAGTCGAATGTCCATTTTCACGGTCATATATTTTACGCTTAATTTTAGCACCTAATTTATGTAATTTGGTGGCAGTAACTGATAAACTCACTTCAACTATGTTGTTTCGTCAGCTTTCCATAACCAATACCGTATCACTCGCAATAAACATTATGCGCTGATGTCACGTTTTCCGTTCTTCCTTAGACTTACATAAAAATAACGGAAACCGTTGCAAGGTTAAATAGTTAGTAACATATTTTAGCGACATAAAAAACGAATTTAGTATAAAATATTTACAGAATGACGAATTTAAAAAAATCCATTTTAACCTTTAGCATAATTGAATCAAATAATGTTCGGCTCTCTATCATAATAATTACGCACATTACCTACAGTTTGCGTCAGAAATATTATACATGCGGGAGGGATTAAACATAAGAAATTATAACAAACCTTGACATTAACATGGGTTACAACAATTTCCTAAAGGCACTAGAGCCCTTTGAAGATGAATTCCAAAAGGTAGTTTTTTATTATTACTAAATAGCAGAAATTGGCAAGCCAATAAAAGAGTGATAATAAAATAATTTAAACACATAAATAATCTACAACAGATGTTTAAAATCATATCAATACAGCAAGCAAATCGATTTCTCATCTAATATTTCACTCATTCGAAAATTTCAGGTCAGATCTTAATTATGACGCTTTGATTTATTATAAGCTAGACTTCGTTTCCTATGAGATCCTACCCGTCCTATCTACTTTTATTCACACACTTACTAAGTATTCGTGGAACAGGTACTAAAATGGACGCGAGTTCCATCGAGTCTGCACTCCATATCTGGGCATTATCATGTAAACCTTGGTAGCGGACTGCGAAAATTTTATTATCGTAATACACTTTTGTCAAATCGCCATTGTTACCGCGATAGAAAAGGTAATTAGTGGATTTTTAATATCGCGATAATATAGAAAAAGGAAACATATTAGGGTCGAGAAACAGGTGTTCTGCCGACACGGCGGGCGTGACGAATTGTTGAAAATTTCTATACGTGCGCTCTTGATGTAAAAATGTCACTAGTTAGTAATTAATTGCTTTGTTTGGTACTTGGAAGCTTGAGACCTAAATGTAAGGTTTGTTACGGACGAATGAATATTTTTAAAATTGCGACGTAGTGCAATAATAATATGAAACTGTTTCAACGTAAATGAATATTTCTTGTTTTTTTATCACTTATTTATCAAAGATGGGGGTTGATTTTCCGGAGTAAACATGGTTAGTGGAAACCAGTGGGGAAGGAAGTTGCTGTTGAAATTTTGATTGAGCCGGACGCTTTGATTTGTTTTAATTAGAAACTCCCATAGTAAACAGTTTGTCTAAAATATTTCGTTCGTGTACATTTTCTTTTGAATTAGCCAACACTAATTTGTTTTTTCTTTCGGGTGTTGGTTGTAATGTGTTTTTCAAGTATTAATCTATAAATAACAGTCACCCTTTTTGAAGTTTAACCTCGTATGTTAACGATTTGTTCTGTGATGAACTTAAGGAAAAGTGTAAGTAGGTATTTTTACATAAATTAAGGCTGGCAGCAAATAATTCTACAAGCCTAAATAACCTATTAAAAATCGAGCATTGCCTTGCAAAGGTATGTTATTCGCACGCGGGCTAATTACGCTGAAATCTGCTAAAATAAAAGAGAGTCCAGGGCTCCCTGACCCTTGTATTTGTGTGAATTAGCATTGTTGATATTTATATTTGTGTAGAGGTGGGCTGGTGAACGGGTACATGGTACTGCTTGGTTATTAGTTGTAAAATTCAATTGCCAAGTGGGTACGCTCTTACATATAAACCATTAGCTGTAAAGTCTGGTTGTAAGGCCTTCGATGGAATTTGTTGCCCGTCAATATATAACAACATGTAGTTAATATTGCAGTGATGAAAATTGAACGGGTTTGAGGGGATAATCACCGTTGAAGGCTTTATTTGCTACAAACCCTACGATGCATCGTTTAGGTAACTGACCCAGGAAATCATTATCCAATGATTTTCGCTGTATGCCTGCAGGTATAGTTAACACTTTTACGTCGGTCCTTGTAACAGGGTTACGCATACGTCTCACCAGTAAACTAGCGTCTATAATTCACGTCTTGTAATTTGAAGCGAGCGCCGCCATTAGGCTAAAGGTATCTCTTGATCGCACAAATTTAGCCTTTAACTCAACACAGCTTATGAGAAGCTTTTCTTGATTAAACAAATCCGAGTGCACGTGACCAATCATCTCTATCTGTTTCCCGGTAGCCGTGAGTGCTTGACGTTTTGAGAAACCGTTATTTGCGTTTTCCAGTGTATTCATCTGTCCAGCTGTATCATTGTGCCATAAGGTACATCCTAGATGTGAACTCTTGACCTCCTTTCCATAATTTAGCAGCGTTTCGATATATGAACGGTATGCGTAGGTGTTGTTTGGCTGTGACACTATCTTCTGATTTAAGTAAACCTCCACCTGTGAGAAAAGCGAATGCATCCAATTGTTTACCGGTGTATAAAGGCTGCCACTCACTGTAAGATACTTTTTTCAAAAGCTGTATCGCAGGCAGTTTCGGTATTTTTTAGAAAATTCACGATAAAATACGATTTCCCACAACCTGACGGACCCGCAACTATCGCCGAAAAGGGGTGCTTAAACTGGCCTTCCATCATGAATCGTTAAACGATACTAACAGATACTCTACCAGCAACTTCGGTTAAATAGACTAAATAACATCCTTTTCAATCAGAGTGCTAGGCCCAGAAGAAATGATCTACAAGATAATTTCAGAAATAGTTGTCACCCTACACTAGCCCTAAGACCGATTCCAGGTTCAGCCCCCAGCCCTAGACCAACCCCAACCCCTATACCTAGCTCAACCCTACGACCAACTCCAAGACCAGCTCCAGGTGCAGCCCTATCCTAAGACCAAACCCAGGTCCAGTCCCCAGTCCTAAGACCTAGTCCAAATCCAAGACCAACCCCCAGGTCCAATACCAACTCCTACATCTGCCCCTCACGTGAGCAAGTACAAAAATACTGTCAAAAAGGCTCTTAGTACAACATTGAAAATCCATCAAGGGTTGAAATGTACATCTCTCAAGTAAGTGAGCACAAAAGATCTAGCTGTCAAAAAGGTCCTTAATAATTCCAATAATAATTAGGGTTAAACATTCCATCAAGGGTTGAAAAAGGTCTCCGAAAAGAAACCATAGCGGTGAAAATACGTCCTCCACGTGAGCGGGTAAAAAACAAAAAGGCTTTAATTAGGGATAAAAATTCCAGCAGGGGTTTGAAAAAGGCCTCCGAAAAGAAACCATAAAATAAGGGTGAAAAGTACGGTCCCCACGTGGGCCTGACCGGAAGTGACGTCAAAGTCCAAGATGGCGTCAAGTGCCGGACTACTACTGATACGACTTAATTGTATACTAACGTAAACCTACGTATAGGACATTCGTTTAACTTATCCCGATTGATCGATGAATCAAACGCGCACTTGTGTATGACTATCCTATTCTACATATTGAATACAATGTACACTATTAGCTAACGTATTATTCCAAGAGTGTCGTTTTGTATGGCTCTTATTAACTCAAGTAACTAACAAGGATAGCGTTAACAACAAATTAAGTTTTCTTTATACGAACAGTTTTGATACCAACATTTCCAACTTTAACTTAACTACCTACTTCACATAAACATAAATGTCATAATGTTTGCAAATAAAAGACAAAAGTTTTATTTACGTATCGTAGATGTACGCACATAAAAGCATATTATTTTCAATAAAACTTAAAACGTAGCAGATGAATTTTGGTAAGTTATTATATATTCTAAAATGTTGCAAAAATTTTGTAAATAGGTATTTGTAGGTTAAGACCAATGAACTCTTCCAAAGAAAGGAAGTAATTGTTCCAATACTTTTCTACATAAAAGTGGCGATTATATATCTTTGATGGCAATACATTTGTGAATTAATGGTTATTTATTTGATTTATTCATAAAGATTGAATTTTTTAGGAACGCTACTAATCATTATGCTTTGAGAAAACATTCGAATTGCAAAATACGTAATGATAATTTCAGTCATCGGTGTTTATTTACACACTTGTTTGTGTAGAAGATTATTATACTGCAATTCAAAATTATTGGTGTATTTAATGTAATTGAATTATAGTACTTTTTTAAACTTATTCAAAGTTTCAAACACAATATAACCAATAATGTAATAAAACGTCCATTCACATTTAAACATGACTGTGTTGAAAATAATTTATTGTTATAAATTATAATGTTAATGTACAATAACATACATTATATGTTATTATTATAATTATTACAGATTATTATTAAGTTTTTGGAGAAAACTGTTTGCGTTAAGAATTCAATTAAAAACAAGAAATTAAATGTTCACTACACTTCATCTTCTGTATCTGTGTTATCGTTTGGATTTATAATAATTGGATTTACTTGGACATCATAAACTTTTTCTTGTTCCCAAGACTTTAGAATTTCAGCTTCTGCATGTTTAATCATTTGTAGCCAAACTGAAGGTGAAACTGTTTCTAACGCTTCTTTCTACATCTGTTTGACATTATCATCCCCATAACCATCTCTTCCAATGTGTTTATCATAATAAGTTTTGCTTATTCCCCATACCATTTCTAGTGGGTTAAATTGACAGTGGTAAGGAAGCAAGCGTAAAATTTCGTGTCCATGTTCTCTAATAATATTATCGTCCAAATATTGTTTCTCTTCCTTATGTAGCTTTGCTATATGTAGTAATTCCGTTTTAAATGCTTCTTTTTCATGAGTAATTTTTTCCCCTCAGCCACTCTGTAATTTCTTCTTTTTTCCAATTTGTAGTTGGTTGGCGATTGACAATTTGTGATTGGTACGGAGGGAGCGTTATCCATAATGACTATATATGGCTTTGTTAAGTTTGGCAAAAGTTGATTTGTTAACCATTTAACAAAGTTTTCCGAATTCATACAATCGTGATAATCGCTGCTTTTATTTGTGGTAGAGAATATAAGTTCTGCTCCTTCCACAAAGCCATCTTCTGTTCCAGCATGTAGAACTGTATAACGTTTGCCTTCCCCACCAAGATTCTTAAAGCTTTTTGAACTGGAATCTTGCCATATTCTTTTGTTGCTTCCTTTTGCAAATATCCATGTTTCGTCGATGTTATTGAAGTTTTTTCGCAAAGAGCTTTTCTGTTGTTAGTTTGCTTGAAATGAAATCCAATGTCCAACAAAATGTGATAGAGGCTAGTCTTACACTCAACGATACCTCTTTCTTTAATTTTTGTTAAGAGCGTATCTAATGTAACATGTTCATTGTTAATATATATGTTGTAAATTGTAGTACGGATTTCACTTTTTTGTCGTCGATCCATGTCTTTTGTTTTTAGACTTTTTCGTTGAGGTTCATTTTCCTTGTTTTCTTCTTGATTTTGATGTCGTCGTAAAGCATTAGAACTAGTTTTCGTGTCAATTTTCAAAGCATCGCTAACCCTTGCATGCACTGCTGTTAATGGTGATAAGGGCCCGTTGTTCTGTTTTTCTTTATTAAAGTATTCGACTAAGTTATGGATCAATTCGTCTACGGCAATTGACCTACGAGGCATGTTGATGTGCTACAAATGAAAACATAAATGTTATCTCTTTCTGTAAAACGAATTAATCTTTTACAATATTAACTTAAGAAGGAATGAATAAACGAAGAAACAAACTAACCGGCGAGCGTACGTAACTTCAATCAACGTATAAGCAAATAAAGGAAAGTTGTTCTGTGGAAAGGTTGGTATCAGTGCTCATATTTTTGTTTTAAATTACAGACGACGGTCATTTTGTGATTTAATGCATACATGACGTGATCGGGGTAAGTTAAACGAATGAACTTGTTTGAATGAGCATGTTAGATATCACTTCAACATAAATAATAATATGTATAGTTCTAATTGACAGGGTTAGATCATTTTGTATTAAATTGTACTCCTATGCAATATTATATTTTTTTGTTTGTTCATAATAATCATTGTAATTATTTTATGTGTTTGACATATGATTCGAAAGAGCATAAAATAGAAATATTTTTCAAACTGTTTGAATGGATATTTCTATAAAAAAAATTCGAAATAAATGACTCTAAATACTGAAATGGCTTGTTTATTATTTAACTAAGTTTTAGTTGGAGCATCGCTACTTCTGTTGTGCAAAATTGTGTAAGAAAATTTAAGGTTAACAACCTTTTTTTGAGTGTAGATCAATAAACCAAATTCAAATTCTTAGAAAATATTATGCCATTTTCCTTAGTTGTTGGTTTAAGTGCTAAAAACATGGATTTTCTTCAAAAACACAAACTTCTCGATATCCACAACACTTTTTATATGGGTAAATATGGTCATATAGGTTCGGAATGGCCTCACCTACCTCCACTTTAAAACATTCTATCTATGTACCAAACACCCTGTAGATACAGATACAATAAGTGCATGTAAGCTTGATCATGCAGTTCTCGTATTGAGTATATCATCATAGTTTTAATGTAAATTAATTTAGTATGTGCACTGAAGTTAATTTAATGGTCTCTTTTATTTAATGCATTGATACAACCAAACAGAAATGATATAATCACATTGTTCATGAATGTTTAAAATCGGAAAGATAATTTATTTATCTGTATGATTCACATTCACAAAAAAAGGTAATACATATTTTTTTGATAGCGTAAAATTTTAATTTCCGAAAGTCAACGGTATTTTACTGATGAACATGGCCATTTAAGGAAAATGTAGAAATGGCTGTAGCATTCCATTTCGGTAAATTAATTACATTGAATACCATAAAATTTTCATGCACTTATTTTTTGTCAATAAGACTTTATTAAATATTGACATTTCAGATAAGGTATCAAAAAATAATTAAATCGAAGAAAATATTCGATTTATAATGATGCTTTTAGTTTAATAAACCAAAAATTATATGACAAAAAATAAAATTAAGGAAATTGGAATTTATATTGAGATGATATTGAGAAACAGCTAACAGCAAATGGTCAATAATTAACATAAATTCTAAACGATTTTAGATGTAGATATACATAAATATGAACAACGCGATTTTAATGGGCATTTTCAATCCAATAAAGAAAGGACTAAGCATCGGGAATTTTCGTTTAGGTAAACATTACAGAACCTTTCAGTTTGATTTTAATAACCTTAATATTATGAAATGTATTACATGTTATACATGTGCATGTAGAGGTAACAAAGTTGTACTACATTACAATGTAAATATTATACTGGAAATTTCTAGATTTTATTCTTTGTGAAAATTCTCAAGAGAGTTTATTTCCACTTTTAAAGTCAAATTCGTGACAGTTAATTTTAGAATAGATTTAGACGTAGCGTTTTACATTATTCTGTTAGGTAGAAGGCGTGCAGTCTACGATATCATAAAGAGATACATTTTATACCAAATAAAGAAATCAAGAATGTAAATTTTCATGCAATTCAATACAAAATAATAACCACAAATGTACTTTATCCATTTTTTTAACTACACTCACCGGAAAAATAATCGATTCACTCATTGTATACAGGGTGACACAAAGTGTGTTTTTTTTACTCTAACTTTAAAACCAAATGTGGCGTGTCAGAGTTGTTCCACCTTCTAATTTCTGATTTTATTATCAAGTCATCGGTTCTTTACAATTTCTTTTTTTATTTATTACAATAGCTTAATTTTTGTAAAAGATACAATGGTTTAAGAAAAACGTTACATTTTTACATTTTTCCTATGGTAATAACAATAAGTTTACAAATTTCTCCTGGCACGCAGTTCAATATCAAAAAGCCGCCATATTATTGTTCTATCACTTACTTATTGTCTTTGGTCATCTAATCTGTTTTTCACTTGCACAGAAATAACTTTTCTGTCCCTTAAAACATTTAGCGTTATAAATCGATTATCTCGCTCACTAGTACATTTGTTTCGACCACAACAATTTCTTCTTGTGAATATATCAAATTCACGAAACCGTTTTACAGCTCTTTGAACTTTACATCTTGAAACTTCCTACACTCTGGCCACATAATACTGTGACCCGCCATCCTAAACCAAAGTAATAGCTCTCGCTGAGTCGGTTACAGAAAGATCCATATTTTAAATTACTACTCGACAAGAAACACGTTCATAAATTTAATTGACAAGTTTTAGATTTCACAACTGACAGTAATTCCATAGCACTCTATGCAAACCAGTTAAATTTGTAAACTTATTGTTATTGCCACAGGAAAAATGTAAAAATGTAATGTTTTTCTTAAACCCTTGTATCTTTTACAAAAATTAAGCTATTGTAATAAATAAAAAAATAAATTGTAGAAAAACCATGTCTCTTGATAACAAAATAAAAAATTACAAGGTGGAACAATTCTGACACTTCACATGTGGTTTTAAAGTAAAAAACACACTGTGTGTGTTTTTTTTCTTAAAATTCATAATATGTGCTAGATTTCATATAAATTTACCCACAATATGAACCAAAACAATTCCTTCCTATACCCGGTGTCAAAAAAATCATTATACATACCTTAACTTTCTTAAAACAAGAAATAGAAATTTGAAATTTTCGATGAAGATTTACTGGATAAAAATACAGTTTTTGACATTAAAAACAGCTGAGTATCACTACCGGTTTTACCGGAAGTGGCCTTATTTTTCTTATTTTAAATACGAACCTATCAATTTTTTTTCATAAAACGATACCTCTCTAAATTCCCATTCCAATGATGTATCACAAGTCGTCTTTTGTATTCAAAATTGCGGTGCAGGCGAAGTTTTTGTAGATTTCAATGTTCCGCCATTTTGAAGTAAGTACTCCTTATTTTATAAAATAATTCAATGAATAGTCTAAGAATATTATTTATTTTTAATCTATTAATTGGAATTTATAAAATTCTACTCAAATAATTAGTATTTGTGATTCTACGTTGTACGAAAATTACTAATGTTTGTAGAACATTTTCACCAATATTTCAAATAGAAAGCACTAAATACTAAATACCCTAGGAAAGTAAATTCATTTTACTATCTAAAAACCACAAAACAAATCAGCTGGTATACTATAACTATGTTATAAGATAATAGTAATAAATAAAATACTATTCTTTCAACGCTGTCCGTATTTGGATTAAAATTGAGTTTACATTAACTCAGTATGCTTTGAAAAAATAATTGAATGCAAACTCTTGGCAGTGTTAAAAACGTAGGGCATGACATACCTATTATTTGGATTCATTAAAACTTTCTTACTGTTGGATTCGAAACTCTCACAATTAAAAAAAACAGCAATTAGTTGACATAAAATCAGCTAGAAATCTACATAAGTAGGCTTGGAAAAACATACGAGTATGGAAATAATAATTGTCAGATAGTTTCATTTCCAAAACCATATAGTTGCCACATATTCGCATTGTTAAAAGTTTTTAATTGTTAAAAAATCGTTAACTAGCTAGTTATACGTAAAAATAGTTTGTTTAAAATGCCATTTTATACTCAGGAAGAACAAATTAATATGTTGATCATTTATGGCGAATGTCAGAGAGATTCCAGAGCTGCAGCAAGATTATACGCTGAAAGGTATATAGATCTGCACGCACCGAATTGTACCTATTTTCCGTATTTAGAAGATTATTTGAAATATGGACGTAATTAAGGTGGTAATGACATTTTTATTATAAATGAAGAGAGTGAAATAAATGTACTAGCTTATATTGAATATGATCGCACCGCTTCTTCGCGAGAGATTGCTTTAAATTTAAATATTAGCCATGAAAGCGTCAGAAGAATTTAGAAAAGCATAGCTTTAAGTCTTATAAGTACCAAATTCACCATCATTTATATAAAAATGATGAATTGGTTTCTAGAAAATTACAATCGAGAGGAAACATTCCATCACAAAATTATTTCCACTTTTAAAGTCAAATTCGTGACAGTTAATTTTAGAATAGATTTAGACGTAGCGTTTTACATTATTTTGTTAGATAGAAGGCGTGCAGTCTACGATATCATAAAGAGATACATTTTATACCAAATAAAGAAATCAAGAATGTAAATTTTTATGCAATTCAATACAAAATAATAACCAAAAATGTACTTTATCCATTTTTTTTAACTACACTCACCGGAAAAATAATCGATTCACTCATTTTATACAGGGTGACACAAAGTGTGTTTTTTTTACTCTAACTTTAAAACCAAATGTGGAGTGTCAGAGTTGTTCCACCTTCTAATTTCAATATTATCAAGATACATCGTTTCTTTACAATTTTTTTTTTATTTAGTACAATAGCTTAATTTTTGTAAAAGATACAAGGGTTTAAGAAAAACGTTACATTTTTACATTTTTCCTATGGTAATAACAATAAGTTTACAAATTTCTCCTGGCACGCAGTTCAATATCAAAAAGCCGCCATATTATTGTTCTATCACTTACTTATTGTCTTTGGTCATCTAATCTGTTTTTCACTTGTACAGAAATAACTTTTCTGCCCCTAAAAGCATTAAGTGTTATAAAGCGATTATCTCGCTCACTAGTACATTTTTTCCTCCACAACGATTTTTTCTTGTGAATACATCAAATTCACGAAACCGTTTTACAGCTCTTTGATCTTTACATCTTGAAACTTCCAACAGTCTGGCCACATAATACTGTGACCCACCATCCTGAACCAAAGCAACAGCTCTCGCTGAGTCGGTTACAGAAAGATCCATATTTTAAATTACTATTCGACAAGAAACACGTTCATAAATTTAATTGACAAGTTTTAGATTTCACAACTGACAGTAATTCCATAGCACTCTATGCAAACCAGTTAAATTTGTAAACTTATTGTTATTGCCACAGGAAAATGTAAAATATAACGTTTTTCTTAAACCCTTGTATCTTTTACAAAAATTAAGCTATTGTAATAAATAAAAAAATAAATTGTAGAAAAACCATGTGTCTTGATAACAAAATAAAAAATTACAAGGTGGAACAGCTCTGACACTCCACATGTGGTTTTAAAGTAAAAAACACACTGTGTGTGTTTTTTTTCTTAAAATTCATAATATGTGCTAGATTTCATATAAATTTACCCACAATATGAACCAAAACAATTCCTTCCTATACCCGGTGTCAAAAAATCATTATACATACCTTAACTTTCTTAAAACAAGAAATAGAAATTTGAAATTTTCGATGAAGATTTACTGGATAAAATACAGTTTTTGACATTAAAAACAGTTGAGTATCACTACCGGTTTTACCGGAAGTGGCCTTATTTTTCTTGTTTTAAATACGAACCTACGAATTTTTTTTCATAGAACGATACCTCTCTAAATTCCCATTCCAATAATGTTATCACAAGTCGTCTTTTGTATTCAAAATGGCGGTGCAGGCGGAGTTTTTGTAGATTTCAATGTTCCGCCATTTTGAAGTAAGTACTTCTTATTTTACAAAATAATTCAATGAATAGTCTAAGAATATTATTTATTTTTAATCTATTAATTGGAATTTATAAAATTCTACTTGAATAATTAGTATTTGTGATTCTACGTTGTACGAAAATTACTAATGTTTAGAAAACATTTTCACCAATATTTCAAATAGAAAGCACTAAATACTAAATACCCTAAGAAAGTAAATACATTTTACTATCTAAAAACCACAAAAAAAATCAGCTGGTATACTATAACTATGTTATAAGATAATAGTAATAAATAAAATACGATTCGTTCAAGAATGTCCTTATTTGGATTAAAATTGAGTTTACATTAACTCAGTATGCTTTGAAAAATAATTGAATGCAAACTCTTGGCAGTGTTAAAAACGTAGAGCATGGCATACCTATTATTTGGATTCATTAAAACTTTCTTACTGTTGGATTCGAAACTCTCACAATTAAAAAACAGCAATTAGTTGACATAAACTCAGCTAGAAATTTACATAAGTTGAAATACGTGATAAAACTTGGTGTATGAATTTAAATCTTTATATTGCGACTTCGCTTGTTAAATGTTGTTGTGAAAATGTGCAACATTGTACTAAAATCGTTTCAATTTAAAATCATTTCAAACACGTGATTACATTTAAATTATTTTGGGATTGGTGAAAATTCAATCAGGCTAGTTTTTGGTTTTCTGGTACCTTGAGATAAGAAGAAAACGCCTATTTTGCGATTAGAAAGATTAATTAAATATGCGATAAGTGAGTAATGCACATTTGTATTATAATTTGGAAAAGGATAAATGTATACCTAATGAATATTGATTGACATTTTCAAGATGCTTAAATTTAAATAACAGCCTGAGCGTCAGAAGATTCTAAAATACTTTAGTCTTATAAATAAATCCATTTGGGATATAAATGTTGAATTCGGCTTTAAATTTTATCGTTGAAACATTCCATCACAAAATTATGGCTTCGGATAATCAGAGATTTACTCAATTTCTTGGAATTTTAACTGACGAAATACAGATATTTGAAATGCACGTACATGTTAGTGAAATTGTTAGCTTACAGCAACGATCATGATTTTAAAATTGGTTAGGTATCGACTTGGAACCCATATTCTAGGACCACATTTTATCTTCATATAGGTTCTGAATGGACAAACGTATCTACAATTTAGAACTCAAGATTGAACTATATTTAAATAATCTTCCCAAGGATTACATATTTCAAACCGATGGTGCCAGTGACAACACATTTGTGACTAATCATTCGTCCGAGGATGAAATATTAGTTAGCGTCATTGAACAAATGCCTGAAGTGGAAACCATCTACGATTTACTCCTTCTCCTAATTTATCATTTGCCGACTTAACAGAAAGATTAATAACTTACACCTAAACCTAGAAAATTTATTCCGATCAAGATATTATTGTTACAGAATCAAATAGAACAATGTTTACCTCTGCGTGAGTGACTATTAGATTGTTTTGCGGGATATAACGAGAGACTTTAACAGAATAATGTACTTTACTGTAAGGTTTATAACCATTTATATTACTGTGCTACTGACTTTATATCTAGTGTGTTTCTGCAATTTTCTTAGATACTTGAACTTAATTGCTTATGCTTATTGCATCAAAACAATTTTTTTTTACTGAGTATATCGATGATTTAATAGTTATACATTTGTTGTGACTTGTTTTAACTATAAATTGGTTACTTTCTAGGTTTTAGTATTTAGTGCTTTCTATTTGAAATATTGGAAATTTTTCTTCTAAACATTAGTAATTTCCGTACAAGCAGAATTTTATAAATCCCAATTAAGAGATTAAAAATAAATAATGTTCTTGGACTATTCATTGAATTATTTTGTGAAATAACGAGTACTTACTTCAAAATGGTGGAACATTGAAATCTACAAAAAATCCGCCTGCACCGTCATTTTGAATACAAAAGACGACTTGTGATACATCATTGGAATGGGAATTTAGAGAGGTATCGTTCTATGAAAAAAATTGGGAGGTTCTTATTTAAAATAAGAAAAATAAGCCCATTTCCGGTAAAACCGGAAGTTATGGTCAGCTGTTTTTAATGTCAAAAAATGTATTTTTGTTCAATAAATCTTCGTTCCAAATTTCAAATTTCTATTTCTTGTGTTAACAAAATTAAGGTATGTATAATGATTTAGTTGACACCCGGTATATGAAATTAGTAGTAATGACGTTCTTTTTCTTATTAAAATATTAGTTATTGTTGCAACTAAAACTAAACTATTAGATCAATTAGGAGTTTACAAATTCAAAAGTACGCAGTATAATGCCTTTTATAATGGACAAACCAACCTACAATTAAAAAATAAATTTGTTATTCATTAAAAAAACTTTAATACCTAATATCCCAAATTTATTATTTGTTTTACATCAAAATATTTTTTACTTTTGTTTTAATAAATACACAAAGTATATTTCCAGTTGTGAGAATGTTTTGGACTTGTAGCGTGTTTAGCATTTTGGGAACGCTGGGACAGCCTGTATATATATACATATATATATATATATATATATATATATATATATATATATACACACACACAGGGTGGTATGTGTACGTGGTCAAACTCGAAGGGGTGATTCTTTGAGTGATTCTAAGACGAAAAGTTTACATAACCAAAGGCCCGGTAATGCTTCGTTCTCAAGATACAAGGTGTCAACATTTTTAAACGAAGTAGTTTTTTCGTAAATATCTTAATAATCATTTAGCCGATTTTGTTGAAATTTGGCACTGTTATTGGGAGACCTGCAACGGTAAGAACAGTGTAGCTGGAGGTAGCAGTTTTACATGAAGTTGAGCGCAGCCCCGATACAAGTACACGCAAAATTGCACAACAATTAAATATTTCTCACTTTACTGTATGGAAGACTTTAAGGGAATATCAACTGTATCCTTACCACATACAGCGTGTTCAAGCGTTATTACCTGCGGATTTTTTCCCAGCGAGTTGTTTATTCTACTTGGCTTTTGCAACAACAGACAGCATCTCCGACATTTCTATCACGTATATTGTTTACCGATGAAGCGTGTTTTTCCCGAAATTCAACTATGAACTTTCATAACAATCATATGTGGGCTGAAGAAAATCCCCAAGCAGTTATAGAACATCATTATCAACAACAGTTTTCCGTGAATGTTTGGGTTGGTGTTGTGGGTGATTATCTCATTGGATCTCATTTTTTACCTCCGAGATTAAATGGGCAAGAGTATCGTCATTTTCTGAAATTTGTGTTACCTAAACTATTAGAAAATGTCCCACTGGCAGTAAGAGGAGCAACGTGGTTCATGCACGATGGGGCCCCACCTCACGTTTAGCATAGTAGCACGTCAATTTCTGGATGCAACTTATGAAG
This sequence comes from Vesta saturnalis, assembly GCA_036346205.1. NCBI lineage: Eukaryota > Metazoa > Arthropoda > Insecta > Coleoptera > Lampyridae > Vesta > Vesta saturnalis. Next base: position 4,324,745 of record JARFJB010002341.1, on the reverse strand, counting down.
AAAACTGGATCGGTCGCGCAGGTCCACAGTCATAGCCCCCCCAGGTCACCAGATTTAAATGCCTTAGATTTCTTCCTTTGGCGACATTTAAAGTCCCTCGTTTATAAAACTCCAGTCAACACTGAAGAAGAATTAATCCAACGGATACGGGATTCATGTGATTCGATAAGACATACGCCGGAAATATTTCAACGTATTCGGCAATCGATGTAAAGACGAGGTAATGCTTGCATTGAAGTTGAAGAAGGACATTTTGAGCAACTATTGTAAGTTTTGTGTTACTTATTGTTAAATATTTTCTTACTGAAAAAAATTGCGTACCATTTGTTTAAGTGTGGTTCTAATAAAGGGTTCTTCTTGATTAATGTTTTTTTAAAATTAGTATACGTCTTCTTGTTCTTTAGGATTTTTTATATTATTTCAACACCCCGTAAAAAACAATTTTCATTATTTTGTGCCAGGGACATGCAATAAAGTGATTTTTATGTTTTTTCTCAAAAACAAAGCAAGATACGAAAAAATGCAAAAAATAAAAAAGTTGTAGTTTCAGTTCCTGAATACGAAAAAATACAAAAATTGCAAAAAATAAGTGGCGCACATTTTTTTGGTCAAAAATATTGGTTAAGGTGCCTTCCGGGACTCCACTGGACGTGATGATTTCAATCTAGTAAGGACTAAATTAGCACCTTACTACCCCAAATAACACTGCCAAATTTCAACAAAATCGGCTAAAGGATTATTAAGATATTTACGAAAAAACTATTTCTTTTAAAAATGTTCACACCCTATAAACTAAACATTACCGGACCTTTGGTTATATACACTTTTCGTCTTAGAATCACTCAAAGAATCACCCCTTCGAGTTTGGCCACGTAGTTACATAACACCCTGTATATATATATATATATAGATATATATTTTAAGATGGTTAGAAATAGGCATAATAAAGGGGCTAGAGTTTATCGAGCTTAAATTCTATATATTATGCAAGTTTGAATAAGATTGAAGAAGTATACTGTTCGTTATGAGAAAAAAATAGTATACGAGTGTAAAAAATATGGTTCTGATGCAACAAAACAGGCTTTGTGGGGTATGCACAAGCAATGAGCTATACCAGTAGCATGTGAAAAAGGTCAACACGATTCATATCAGTGTATACGATTAGTTTCGTTTAACATACTTAAGTAATTTCACATTTTATTCAATTTATTTAAGCAATTTAAACACGTGACAGAGATTGATCACATGAAGTACGATAATTCTAATGTGTAGAACATGTATAGTAATAGGTACAATGCATAAACGAACACAGTATTTTAGTAATTCACAAAGTGTTTAAAAAGTGCATAAGAAGTGGTAGTGATTTATAAACAAAGCTAAGAACATGAACAACATTTGTGCAACGTGATATTTAATATATAATCACAATTTGTGTACAAAAATCTACAATATGTGTTAACAATATGGAAATGTGAAAAGACAAAATTATGAACTATGAAGTACAAATAAACAGTAATTGTGTTAGAGAACATAAGAACATAATAGATAAACATTTCAAGTGATATAGACGTTTAAAACGCAAGTTAAAAGTAAATTATATTAAGTTAGGTTAAGTACTATATTTAAGACTTTTACAAATTTATAGTTTTTATAGGATAAGATAAGTTTAGAATAAATTATAAAAGCACATAATAGTAGGTTTCCCTCATTTTCACAAAGAAATTAACAGTAAATATGTAATCTAAACATAAAATTAGAAAAGTTGGGTTAACTACCTAAAATTAAGGTATGAAAGTAGAAATTTTGTTAAAACTAGGTAAAATGGGTTCAAATAGGTGTATTCTGATACAGTTTTTTATGTAGAATTTGAATATGTAATTAGTTTAGTTGTAAATTATAAAATTTGTTAGATATTAGTAAATTTAGATTTTAGTTTGTCAAAACGTAAATTTTTGAAGCGAAGCATAGCATGTGAGGTGTCTTTTTATGCAGAAAGTTGCCCTGATTTCAAAATTGTATTTAAAAAGCTAATCCGATTTGATTTGAAAAAGATATGGCATAATTTATGTTTCAGTTAATTTAACAATTTTGTTTAGATCAGTCAGATGCTAGGATCTTTTGTGTGTAATGTAGAAAAAAATTTAAAATTTGGTATCCATGAGAAAAGTATAAAAAGAATTGCTCCTGATTTCTCACTCTCTTGCCTTGGTAAATATTTAGTGACTAACAAGTCATAGTGTTAGTAGTGTTTTTGTTAATATGTAAGTTAAAAGTTTCGTTAACATTATCGGATTTGAAACGCGATCAACGTAGAGTCGAGATTTCAGAAACAATTGTTTTAATTTATAACAAGGTTATAAACTAAGGTTACCGATTATAATTGTCGATAATATTGTAATTGTTTCATTTCGAAATCGTGTTTAAACATCGGGTGATGTGCATTTTTTTATGTCAATAAAATCCTTCAGTAATTTTGGATTTCATTTTTATTTTTTTGAAAGTGATGGAGATTATAAAATAAATTTAACTTCATAACGGCATCTAAAATAAAAGTGCAAGTAAATAAAAAAAATTTGATATAAAAATAAAACATAAGTTAAATCCGAAGAATTATTAAATATTTAAACCAACATTTAAATATACAAATAAAATAAAGTGCTTGTCTGAAAGTATATGAGCATATTATATAATTACATCGTATTTACCACGAGGAAGAGTTATCACCAGTTAATGGATTTGGATGAAGTTATGGAATATACGCAGCACCATTGTCAACAGCAAAACAGTATCACCGATACATGGAAAGAAGTCTACGTCCAATGTTCTAATATGGAACAAGCCTAACGTGACCATTATTTGGAAATTGCAACAACACATGTGAGTTAAATTTTTCTATCATAACCCACTATTGCATTGATTATTTTTTTTTTTTTGATGTCCTGTATTTGTGTTTTTGTTTGATTATGTATAAATGTTTGTGCGACAACATGTATCAATATCTGAAAAGTCAATGAACAGGTGTAATTATAAAAATAATAATTTTACTTTGAACAAAAGTCAAAATTGTACTTACTAATTTTAGACCCTTTGGTGAAATTTTTGACAGGATGTATTTAATTAAGTTAGTAAGGACGCAACGCATGCGTAATTTGTGCAAATTCCAACGAAGTCTGTTTCACATTGAAACTATTAATTACATATTACAATTTAATTATTGACATAGTTATTTCCATGGGTGAATTGAAATTTCTTTTGATTTCACGAAAAGACTTGATAAGATTTAAATTTTTTATAACAATTAAAAGTTAAAAAAGTCATTTATTTTATTTGCCAATTTAATTTCAAATATATTGAACCCTATCTAAGAGATACTGAGTTATGCCGGAGCATTTTAAGAATAAAATTTTAGAACTTAATTATTATAACTTTTTAATTTCAATTTAATTAAATATTTCCACTTCATCAGTGCAGCTTTAAGATTATTCTCTTCAAAAAGTTGGTCCGAATCTTCGAATCTTCAATACCGTATTTTCGACACATTTTGGATTGTCCAAAATTTTAACACTATTAATTTAAGAAATAAAGACAAATTTATTTAACCTATTTCCGTTTAACAAAGTCATAATATTATTTTTATTTAAAATATACAATCATTTGCCTCATAAGATTCGTATTTTAAAGTGTTATCAAAAATCTACTTGTCATAATTATATAATTCATTGAAAGTATTAAACTCACCAGTAACCGTGACATGATTGAATTATTTTGTAGAAACTTATATTATGTTTTAATGGGAATTTGTCCATTAATATTTAATGTTTTTTTGACAACTGCCAGAATAAAAACTTTATAATCATTGAATGAATATATATATATATATTATATATATATATATGAGTATTATTTATATATAAAATATAATCCGTAAAACCGGAAGTCGATTTCAACTTGTATTAAATCTAAGTGTAAGTTTCGTAATTTCGTGAACCCAAATCTTGTTTAGCCATACATTCATATGTATAATATTTAGTTGACCGTGTATATGAAATTGAAAGTAATGAAGTTCTTATTAAAATATACTATAAATTGTTTATATAACTATTAACTCATTAAATCGTAATTATATTCCAACTGTCACAGTAATAAATTTCAATAATAAAAACTCAACCAAGGCTGTTTGTCCATTTCTATAGCTTCTCGGATCATCATCTCATGAGGATGGATAACAGGAGTAAGTAATCTTATGTTATTCGTATTAATATAATGTCCACTTTCCAGGTGATGGGCTGCCAATGATGAAATAGGGTTAAACTGTTTTAAATAACTTCTGTTCCTGAGCTCTAACATGAAACTTGCGGTTAGTGTGTTACTGGTATGATACTAGAACATCAGTCCATAAAGGTAAAGTGCATGTTACCGACATAGCTCCGTTGTATGGGCGCGGTTCTTACTCATCAATCCAAAAGGGCGCTCGATATAACTCAACAAAGTTAAAATCAGGAAAACTAGTCCCTAAGGGGCCACCTGTTAAATAGATTTATAGCATGAAAAACGTCATGAGCTAGATCTTAAAATAATGGTCTAACAGGAAACCATAATATTCACTCGAAGAAGAAACCACTCGCCTTTACCTGAAATTCTATTTCAAAAATACCTATGCAAAGCTCACTTACATTTCAGTAAAATTTTAAACTTGTTTAAAATTCCGAAAACTAATACTCAAAATTCACTATGTATCTACGGTATAAACTTCCACCTGAAATTAATTGCTCAATTAGAAAAAAAAAAGATAACTGGTCAACACGATCTTTCATTGTAATCCAAAATAATAAATAAATAAATAAATTTTCACCACAACAAGAAAAAACAAAAACGATCGAACATTTAAAAGTTCCTATCAAGTATTTAAACATCACTTAATATTCATCAAAACAAATCAACAAAGCTTACTTTATATTTCTAAATGATAATTGTTTTAATTTCGGTACCTTTAAAATTTGTCGAAATAAATTAAGCGTGCTTTTAATTAGGTGAAGGTAAATAATGCCCAAAAATTACACTACAAAACCAGCAAAACGTTTGAAACTTCGTTCGCTCCCTGCGAATGAAAGAATTATCATTCTGAATATACATAATACCTTAAAGTACCAAATCCGACAAATAGTGTAGATAGTGTAGTAGAAATGTGTTCTAATATGACGAGAGTGGGGTAGTCAACACTAAAAGAATAAAAAGAGGGTGTTTTGAAATAACAGGCTTGCTCAACAGGAAGGAAAATACGTGGCGAAGAAAAAGTTCACATTAGAAGAAAAATCCATTCCTTCTACTTCAATAAAGAAATTCCTACCCTCAACAAAATAGTAGCAGTACTAACAAGAGACGATGATGTACCACAACTGTGACGTTCAACACTACACAGGACACTACATGAACTTAACCCTTCGCATGAAAAATGTGAATCGAAAATCAATGCTAATTGATAATCTCCAAATGGTTTCTTGGCGACGCAAACACCTTCGTGAAATGAAAAAGTTTCGAGCCGAAGGACGGGAAATCTTTTATCTCGATAAGACTTGGTTGAACGAAGGATATACTGTAAAAAAAATTTAGCAAGATAAACAATGTTACAAGTCTCCATCAAGCAGTCCAAGAGGTTGGAATAAATCCACCATCGGGAAAAGGTCGACGACTAATTATTACACATATAGGTAGCGCTAATGGATTCTTAAAAAATGGTTTACTTGTGTTTGAGTCCAACCAATAGGTGGTTATCACGAATATATGAACGCTGATGTTTTTGAACAATATTTTGAAGAAATGATAGCGACCATTTCACGGGGAGCTGTAACTATTCAGGATAAAGTTACCATTCTAGGTAAGTCCAAAAGCATAGAAAAAAGGAGACATTGCCAAACCAGATACAATTTGAAGAAACTATGCTCAAGCTAGAGCTTTTAGCTATAGCAAATCAGCATAAGCAACAATTTGTTAAGTATGTTATTGATGAACTCTGTGTTTCTCGCGGGATTACCGTATCACTGCGAACTCAACTCCATAGGGTTAGTTTGGGCTCAAATAAAAAGTGAATTATGTCGTAACAATACTACTTTTAAATTAAGTGAAATGCGACAGTTTTAATGCAAGCCATATACACTGGCAATGCAGAAAAGCGGAAAAAGTGTGTTGATCAAGTAATTAAAGGGGAACAGCGTGTGTGAGAGGTTGATGTGATAATGGAAGAAACTATAGAACCCGTTATAATATCCGTAGGACACGATGACAGCTCATCATAGTTACATATCGCATTCTTTCCAAAACCTATCTTTATGACATAATATTAAATGTAAAAAAATTAGCGTAAACCACATTTACAATTATTTTATATTAATCAAAACATTAGCATTTTGAAATAGCCACTAAAATCACAACCGCATGTCCATGAATTGTATGATCTTCAGGCTTAAGTCGAATTCTGTTTGCCGCTTCCATGTAAAAAAAACACTATTTCACTAATAACATGATTTATTACTCTCTGATATTCTGGTGGGTACTTTAAGTGCATACAAATCCTAGTTCTACTGATCAGGATAAAAATCCAATCCTCCCGAATGATAATAGATAAGGTAGGTGTACCGGGTCGCCAGATAAGAATGCAAAGTGCTTTTTCTCGGAAACTATTCGTCGTAGAGAGTTGCGGAAAAAATTTTTACTACTAAAGTGGCCAAAAAAGACCGTGGAAAATATTTTCAAATTTGCAAGATGACCGCCAGGGGGCGTAACCGCCATCCTAAACTCTTAAAGTGAATTTTTACTGAAATCCACCTAGTAAATTTAACAAATAATTATATACGTTTTAAAGTTCATCTTTATTCGAGTAACTTTTGTTTAACGTACCTATTAAAATAAAGCGGGGGGAGGGTGATTCAGTGATTTTTTTAAATACTCCTAAACGACGTAACTGATTTCAATAAACTTTGTCTCGTTGGAAAGAGGATTTATTGCTCCATCAAATCCATCTTACCTGTAATATGTCTAATTTCTAGTGATGCCGCTAAAGCGCGTTTTTTGATATATCAGAAAATTGCAAAATTCTCTAAAAACTTGAATGCAACAATATGACTTTTTTTTTCATAAAATTGAAATGAAATCATCCCTAAATAGGTTAGTGAACACTGCATCTCGATATCTTATTCCTACCCTAAAATATCGAAGAAAGAAAATTTAGTTATTATAAAATTTTAAAAAGTCGATATTACACCGGTATTTATTCTTATTTTATTTTATTCTCGTTCAAGATACAATGAAAAATTTCATCATTTTATAATTTTTAAATAATAAAAGTTTTCATAGTTTCAAAATTAAAAAAACATGTAGGGCATAATAATCAATGCAGAGAATATGCAAGTGCAGAATAGGCAGAATATTAGAGTAGGCCATTGAGAAAAACAAATACCTAAAATCAAATTGTAAACAAATATTAAAATTTGACAGACAGTATCATTTATGTTTGTTGCACAAGTAAGTCCTTAAAACTACCTATAATGTATTTTACAAATGATGAAGCTGTTGATATGATTGCGGTATATTTTGAATGTCTTCAAACGCGGCATTGGCTAAGAGAGTATACTCAGCTCGATATACAAATCGGTGTCTACGCGATGTAAGAATTTTTCCGCGTTTAGTGCAAAATTTGCGTAATATTGGAAGCTTTCGACCAAAGTTGCAAAGAGACTCGGCTTGAAGAATGGAAGACAATATTGTTAATGTCTTAGCATACGTGTCATTGAACCCCCACGTTAATACGAGAGCAATGTCTCTCGCGTTGCATATGTCACGAACTACTATTCAAAACATTTCAAAGGATCATAGGTACGTTTTTATGTCACTGAAAATACTACTTTACATGTTTCACAATGTGTTTGTAATTTCAAATTTATAGAATGCACCCGTATCATATAGTTTTACATCAAGCCTTACATGACGAAGACTTTGACCGACGGATAGATTATTGTCATTGGATGTTGGGCATGATCAGGGAAAATAGAGGATTTTTATCCGAAATTCTTTGGACGAATAAAAGTGATGGAAACGTTAATTTGCGTAATATGCATTATTGGTTTGACACCAATCCTCACTGGTTGCACGAGGTCCAACATCAAGGTCGTTGGAGTGTTAATGTGTGGTGTGGCATCCTGGATGGAACTATTATAGGTCCCTATTTCTTTGATGAACCACTAAATGGTGCCGTGTTTCTTGATTTTCTGGTAAACCAATTGCCTATTTTATTAGAAGATGTGCCCTTGCAATTACGGCAAAATTTGTTTTTACTACTAGATAGTTGCCCAGCACATTTTTCAATAAATGTGCGAGAACACTTAAATTTAATAAATCACCAGAGGTGGATTGGACGAGGAAGTCTATTTCCTTGGCCACCCCGATCCCCAGACTTAACCTGTTTGGATTTTTATCTATGGAGTCGGTTGTTTACGAAACTCCAACAACAACGTGAGACGACATGAAAGTACGAATTCGAGAGGCCATATGTAGCCTGTCAAGAGCAGAAGTTGAAGCTGCTGTAATTTCCACGCATGAGCGGCTCCAACACTGCATGGAGGTCGATGGGAGACAATTCGAGCATTTAAGTAGGAATTAAGTAGGTACTTGGTTCCTACTTAATGCCTACTTAAGTAGGCATTATTGCACAATCCGTCCTTTTGAGAACCATACATAAAATTAATAAAAGAATTCCGCAAATTTGGAGTAATACCTTTCAAAAATAAATATTATCATATTATTATATTTTTTTTTGAAATTATGAAAACTTTTATTATTTAAAAATTATAAAATGATGACATTTTTCATTGAATCTTAAAAGAGACAAATAAATAAGAATAAATACCGGTGTAATATCTTTTCAAATTTTATAATAACTAAATCTTCTTTCTTCGATATTTTAGCGGAGGAATAAGATATCGAGATACAGTTTTCACTAACCTATTTAGAGATGATTTCATTTCATTTTTATGAAAAAAAGTCATATTGTTGCATTTAATTTTTTAGAGAATTTTGCAATTTTCTGATATTATATCAAAAAACGCGCTCTAGCGGTATCACTAAAATTAGACATATTACAGGTAAGATGGATTTAATGATGCAATAAATGCTCTTTCCAAGGAGACTAAGTTTATTAAAATCACTTCAGTCGTTTAGGAGTTACAGCTGTTTATTTAAAAATCACTGAATCACCCCCACTTTATTTTAATAGATACGTCAAACAAAATTACTCGAATAAAGCTGAGTTTTAAAAGCATATAATTAGTTGGTAAATTTACTAGGTGGATTTCAGAAAAATACTTTTAAAGTTTAGGATGGCGCTTACGCCGCCTGGTTATCATCTTGCAAATTTGAAAATATTTTCCACGGTCTTTTTGGCCACTTTAGTAATACAAATTTTTACCGCAACTCTGTACGACGAATAGTTTCCGAGAAACAACACTTTGCATTCTTATCTGGCCACCTGGTACATTAAACATTCAAGTGCAACGTTCTTACAATTCTCTTTTTGAACGATATATGTAAAGGATTTATGAATTTATTTTTAAGTTACGACTCATCCATGTTGTTGGAAAATGGCAACATTGTCACTAAAAATAGTTCTAAATTTAAAATATTTCAAACACGTGATTACTTTAAAAATTCTGGGATTGGTGAAACTAATCAGATTGTTTTTTGGTATTCTGGTACCTTGATAGAAAAAGGAAAAACGCCATTTGGGTAAAGAATTTGACTGCGTAGTTAGAAGCACATGTAAAATTTGGAAAAGGTTTCCTTAAAAATTTAATTGAACTTTTCAAGAAGAATTTTTAACACAGCCTGTTGCTGGATTTGGTCTTTTCCATATAATAAATCCTGTTGGGATTTCGAATTTAAGTTCGGTTTTAAATTTTGTTTCTACTACACTTTCGTTTCATTCAAGAGGTAAGCTACTCACTTTCTTTTCTTATTTACTAGACATAGCTTTGAAATGCATGCGTACATGTTTTGAAATTTTTAAATACAGCATAAAGATCATATTTTATAAAATTTGGGTATCGATTAAAATTCTAACACCGTTATCTTATATAGGTTCTTCTTTTTGGTCCTTTACACAATCACTCAAGATTAACATATTTCGTGCTTCCATAAGGAATAATTAAACCGTTTCTGACAGCACATTTGGATATCATTCGTCCGAGGTGTGAAATATTAGTTATGGGTCTTCGAGCCTGAATGGAAACCATCTACGATTACTCCTTCTCCTAATATCTTCCGAATTAACAGAAGAAATCTACGTTACACCTACGATTAGTTTCCGATAAGTATTATTGTTACACGCAGACACAATTTTACCTATGGTGAGTGACTTTTGATTGTTTCTGTATAACGAGGCTTTCGTTATATGTACTTTACTGAAGGTTTTATAACCATTACATTACTGTGCTACTACTTGTATTAGTGTTTCTGCAATTATCTTAATCTCGAAATTAATGTTTATGCTTTATTGGTAAACTTTTCTGAGTAATCGAGAGTAATACTATACATTTGTACCTGTAAAAGATAATTTGGGTTATTCAAGGGTTTCGCTTATACTTACATTTAACTTTGCAATAGAGTTATATATTATCTATGTACTTTTCTTGTATACTGGCTTTGTTCTGATAAATAACCGAAGCTGTTAAACGGTTAGAATTACCTGTGTTTAACGTACATCAATCAGCTGTTTTTGTTCACTGAATGCTTGTTGAGTTTAAATATACAATGTATATCATAAGATTATGCTAACTGCTGGGTTTCAATTACTGTGTAATTCAAATGGGATATTTAATTACTATCATTGGGGTTGTATAACATTTATTATTTTTTTCTTTCGGATTACAATTTTAATAGTTGTTTATTCTAAAACTGTTTGAAGTAGGAGTTACTAATTTGAATTTTTTTTTTTGGTAGCTTTATGCTTACTTGCCAACTGGGTAATCAACTTGGCCTTTCAAAATTTTTTTTTTTCTAAATGCTTTATGCTTATTATTTGGTCTGTAATGATCATAGTAACTTTATTGAATAATATTTTGTGCTTACATAAGTAAACAAGAGGGGAGACATCTAGTGCAAATTGTCGCTTTATATTTGGGGTTTATTTGCGTCCGGTTGATTGGAACCTGATAAATTAGTCCAACGGAGAGCTCTTCGCTGAATATCGGTATAAAAGCAGTCAATTTCGGATAATTAGATATATGTTTGGGTATTTATTTTCTTTTAGGATCAACACTAGATGCCGAACCATATGTGTCTAGATAAAGTTCAAGTAAATTTCATAGCTTGTTTCAGTTATGGCGGAAAGGTAAGTTGATTGCTGATGGTTTATTTCGTGGAGACATGGTCTCTGATTATATTTATGTTAGTTATTTATGAAAATTTGATTGTTATTGTAACATTTATGCTGTTTGGCGTTGGGGTATATTAAATAAGTGGTGTTAAACGATTGTAAGTTCTTTCATTAATCCTGTGATGTACGATCAAATTCCTAGTCCGTCCCTCCTCAGTGTGGACTTAGTTCACCATTTTCTTTAGCTGTCTCTTTTGTCCGATGTGGCCTAGCCTTTTCTTGATAGACGATAAAGAAGTAAATCAAGTGGGCCTTTTAAACTCTATGTATCTCTTTCTCCTGCCAAAACGCATCCAAGTGCTGAACGACCGATTGAGCTTCCGGCTAATTCCTTATTTCCTTGTTACCGCACATTGGTCACGATTTCTCCCAATATCCTTTTGTGCACGTAACAAGGCATTATTGCACAATCGGTCCTTTTGAGGGCCATACATAAAATTAGTAAAAGGAATTCCGCAAATTTGGAATAATACCTTTCAAAAAAAAATATTATCATATTATTACATTTAATTTTTGAAATTATGAAAACTTTTATTACTTAAAAATTATAAAATGATGACATTTTTCATTGAATCTTGAAAAAAGATAAATAAATAAGAATAAATACCGGTGTAATATCAAACTTTTTCAAATAACTAAATTTTCTTTCTTGGATAGTTTAGATGAATAAGATATCGAGATACAGTTTTCACTAACCTATTTAGAGATGATTTCATTTTCATTATTATGAAAAAAAGTCATATTAGTTGCATCGTTAATTAATTTATAGAGAATTTTGCAATTTTCTGATATTTAGTATCAAAAAACGCGCTCTAGCGGTATCACTAACAATTTAGACATATTACAGGTAAGATGGATTTAATGATGCAATAAATGCTCTTTCCAAGGAGACTAAGTTTATTAAAATTTCACTTTCAGTCGTTTAGGAGTTACAGCTGTTTATTTAAAAATCACTGAATCATCCCCACTTTATGATTTAATAGATACAGTCTTAAACAACAATTTACTCGAATAAAGCTGAGTTTTAATAAGCATATAATTAGTATGGTAAATTTACTAAGTGGATTTCAGTAAAAATTCACATTAAAAGTTTAGGATGGCGCTTACGCCGCCTGGCGGTCATCTTGCAAATTTGAAAATATTTTCCACGGTCTTTTTTGGCCACTTTAGTAATATAAATTTTTACCGCAACTCTGTACGACGAATAGTTTCCGAGAAACAACACTTTGCATTCTTATCTGGCCACCTGGTACATTAACCATTCCAGTGAAACGTTCTTACAATTCTCTTTTTTTTGAACATAATTACAATATTTCATAATTTAAGAATGACTACGAATTCTGAATAAATTGGAAAAATTCGAAAACTATATAGTTAAAGTTAATAATTTTGGGCTATATTTTAATATTTTTAGATATTTCGCTTTTGAGATATTTAAGAATCTTTAGTTTAGAGGTAAACTTTTTATTTATGTATTTAATAAAATTAATAATAATTTTTAATCTTTAGTTTAGTTTGATAATTTACCCCTTTACAATTTTATATTCTGCAAGTAAGCCAATAAAAAATTATGTTACATTACAGTCTTCACTTTTTACAAGTACATAGGCAACACACATTTCACAAATTATTTTACAGCTATCTTTATATATTACGTATATCTAAGTATTACAGAAAGTACACTTAGGTCAATGATACAACAAAATGACGTAATAACTAATGTATATTACAATTACAGAAATACATCACGATTAAGCAGAGATCAAATTAATTTGTTCATTGGTTAATCTCAATGGTTCTCCATTGTTGTAGATTTTTCGGTATATGAATATGAAGGTTAACCTTGTTAGTCATTAGTAGGTATGTTGTATAATTTCCTGCCTAGTCGGCAGAAAATATTCAGGAGAAAAGAAATTTTAACGCTTCATAGATAAACGGAAACTACTTAATTTGATAACGACCAGAACAATAAACATTCGTGAAAGATTAATTTGATGCACAAGATATTTAGGAAAACCCAACCTTATCGAATAAAGCAATCCATGATGATAGGTTTTATAAACAATTTCAAATGTATAAATAAATCTAAGATACAGCTAAAAAACTTGAAAAATATACAATTAAAAGTAAACATTTAGTATAATACTACTAAGGTAAGAGATACCATCTTTAAGGGGAACTATTCAATTCGCTGCTTTCTTGTTGATTCGCTTTCCAACTTTTGTCTATTTTACACATTTATACATGTATATTTATCATGTTTCCATTGTATTCTCAGAATATTTTAACAATTTTTTTTTACAAATAAATAACACCATAGTCGCTAAAAAAGATTAAAAATAATGATGTGCGGTTCTTTTATAGTTATTTATATAACAAGTGCAAAAAGTGACTGTATATCGCACGCGTTTGTAAAGTCGAGTACAATGAATATTTTATAATTATGTAATATTTAACATTTAATTATGATTGATGAAACTTAACGATGCTTCAGTTGACAGTACGCTGAGTTCTAGTGGGGTGTTAAAAAAGTATTATACATCGTGAGGTGAAACAGTTTTTTGGTTACGTTTTTAGTTTCATTTGAATTGAGAATTAATTTACTTTTATTAAGTATTATTTGAACAGAAAGTTTTATGTTTGTTATTAAATTAGAGAAATATACATTGAATTAGTAAATATTATTCGTATATAAAGATAAATTTCATAACAGAAATTCATATATTTATGAATGAATGATTCGAAATAAATTGCAAACGTGTTAAAACATTTTGTGTAAATATAACACTAATCATATATTCAAATTCAAAATAAATTTACAAATTAACGTTTAAAACTATTAACTAATTTTAATAAAGCATAAATTAGTATTTACGTCAATAATAAATTAAAAATTCAATCCAGAAATTGCAGTAGATAACGAGCCGCCACTGCTTACAACCTTGATCATGTTGTTTTGGGAAATGACAAAAAGAAGCAGACTTATCAATAAAATTAATACATAATTTGATCAAAATTGTTAAGAATTAAAACAAATTATTATTTATTTGCGTACTTTATATTTTTGAAAAAATAGGTTCAACGGAGACTTCTTAAGGCGGATTAAAAGGTTCAGTATAAAATTAATGAAAAAATTGATATTATTACAATTATTAAGATATGTAAGTTTTGGAAAAAATATTAAATTGAGCCTTCATATTAGATTTATCTGACAAGTAAATGTTAACAAATATGTGTGCTAGATTCATTATCCTTTAAAGGACCTAACGAATATAAAAATTTATAAATTTAATTACGTAAACGGTGAATTAACATAGTGCACAATTAATGAGTTACAACTGGAAGATCACAAAATTTGTTTAAATTGTATGTAGAATAATATTAAACGTATTAAGTAAATACATGTAAAATTGGGACAGTAGTATGAAATAAATAGTGAAGTTCAAATATACAAAAAGCTTTCTTATACCTGCAAGCGAAGACATATGTTTAATGGTTCGAAAAAAAACCAATCGTGTCTTCATTACTGAAAGGGAAACAGATTGATTTGTCCAGCAATCAATTAAAGCTCAAAGAGATTGGAACATTATTATACCACACCTACCTTGGAATATATTACGAGTGTTTGTGCATATCGTGATCCGGAAGGAGATACTTGATATAGGATTATTAATTTCAATTAAAAACGAGACCTTATCTTTCTACATATAATATTGAAATAAGTCAATGATCGCGTGCTGACAGTATATTTCATTTTTGAAATTCATTAAAACTATAGAGTAAATCGTGTCGGAACTCGACCATTGAATGTAAATGTTGTATGATTATTTTGCCGCACTGGGTATATGCAGTATTGTGTATGAACGTTGTTGAACGTACAATTTGGTATGCAAAATGTAGATGCTACGCCAATGGAATTTTAATCAAGCGTTATGCGTCATATAAGAGTATTTAAATTCTGTATAAAGATTTTCAAGTTGAAAGTATTAAATTTAATTGACAAATAATGCTTTGGTAAAACCCCTATTGAGACGATAATGGTAAGTGCTACCTGGCTTTTGTAACTGTTTGTTAAAGAATTTGGTTTAAAATTGTTATAAACGTGTGAATGAATGAATTTATGATATGTTGATGTAGTAATAAAGTGTAGAAAAGAATATGTATGTATATTTTTGCTTGTATAAATGTAACCTTGCGCAATAAAAATTGAATGCATGCTCAAGGGCGAATGGTGTAAGAATTTGTTAAATTGTGCGGAAGGAAAAATCGCGCATATGGAAAATTTTCATAAAAACTTGAATCTACATCTGGATAGTATAGGGAGTGTATTTGAATGTTAATTAGGGTTTTTCCGAAGAGTATGTTTGTAAAGAAATTCAAGATGGCTACGTTTTTAATGTTTCGTTTGCGTTGGTTTTGACGTAGCCCGACGAGGCGAGCAATGCTAAGCTCTTTTGTCATAGGCTGTTATGGTTTTAGCGCGAAAAACTTGATGACGTTGGACAAGATTGATGTCCGAAGGTATTTAAGAGAGAGCCTGCTAGGCTAGAAGAAAGTTGCTTGACTAAAGAGCTAGTATGAAGGAGAATCGCGCGCGAAGTTTTTGAGAGACCCTAAAACGGTGAGTGCCGGTTTTTTATTTGTAATCACTTAGTGCCGTACTGAGTATTATCGACTCCCCATTTTAGGGAAAGAAAACGATTAATTTTTGAATTGAAAGTAAAATACTAGTGAGTTTTTCATTCAAAAATTTAAAAGTGTATAATCAGATTTAAAGTAAACAGCAAACATCGAGATAAAGGTGTTATGTATTGAAGCGCGCACGATCTAAAAGGAAACATAAAATAATCCTTTATGTAATTAAATAAAGGTGTGTTTAAGTTAAACAGTAGTAGACATTATTGACAGATTTTAGTACAGTGGATCGTTAACAGTACTACGTCGATTGTATAAAAACATTGAAGAATTTTGATGTTCAAGTGAAGTAAATATTTCCTGTGACAAATATTTATTTTGATGGCATATAGCAAATCCAATGCCAAATTCTTATATAGGCTTAAGGCATAAACCAACTCAGACATTCAGTTAGTTAGTGTTTAAATGTGACCAGTGAGGATACATAAAGGATTAAATTACAGCAAACCAACCCATCGGATACCACATTAGAGGACAAACGATTGCAGAGTTTAATTGTAAAAATAATTTTAGTTTTTTTAGTGATAGTTTGATTACCTTTAGAGATATTATTGTTTATGTAGTTAAATTTCATATTAAGGATAATCAAACTATTACCTGACTTTATGTGTTTAGATTGTAAGATTTAGGGATTTTTTGTGGTGCTTCTCTAAGTAATATTTGTAAATATTTTGAAATTGGCCTATACTATATATATATATATATATATATATATATATATATATATATATATATATATATATATATATACAGGGTGTCCAGTTTAAGATGAAATGCATGGGGATATTGAAACCGTTAGAGATACGAAGATGGTTAAATGGAGAAAAAGTTGCGTCATTATATGCCCAGAAGTAACCATGGTTACATGTCAAAAATCCTTCCATTTACTAGACACAGGGTGATAACTGAAAATATGCGTTTTCTAAAAATCGCTATATCTTGTTTCTTGCAAGAGATACATCCACGATTTTTGCAGGATGGGGTAACAGGTAGCGAGGATTTCAAAATGATTTTGAAAAAATCTAGGCCTACTAGATTTTGAGATAATGCACGCAACTTTCGATTTTCTTATGGACGCCATATTGGATTTTTACATTTTGAATTCTTCATAAAAATGCTTTTCAACCATATATCATATGTTTATAATCTGCCAATGAGAAAGTGTCAAATTACACAATTAAATTTATATCAAAGCAACCTTGACATATTATGTATTTTAATTAAATGAAAATTAATCTACAAATTAAACTAACTATTGAGAACAATATTATTGATTATTAACATAAATCATAATAATAAAAGTGACAAAAACAACAAAAATAAAATTTAATATTATACTGAATTTTACTATTAATTAATCAAATGCTCGAATAAACCTCCATTCTCCTGCAAACACCATCTGCATCGAGTTAGCACTGCATCACAAGAGTTCCTTATCATCTCCGGGGTAATTTTATTAACAGCTTCGATAACTGCATCACGTAATTCGTCCTCATTGTTATACGACTTTGAATAAACTTCGTTTTTAAATAGCCCACAAAGAAATCAATGGGAGAGATCAGGAGCTCTGGCCGCATCTTATTGGTCCCTGGTTTCTATCCATCCATTAGGATATTCCATATTTAGAAATCTGTAATAATATGGGCATATTCAGGAGCCCCATCCTGTTGGAAAATCATATTTCTTACTGTAAGAGGGAGCTCCATTATCCTTTCCGCTATTTGAGTTTGCAACAGGTTTAGATAGGTAGCAGGTCAAGTTCTCGTGATAAAAAAGGGTCAATAATATGGGTACCAACAATACCTAACCAGACATTAAATCACTTCACCTGTTGCCGCGTTTCACGGTATAAATGCGGATTTTGGTCCGACCAATAGTGGGTATTTTTCCTATTAAATAGGCAACAATTTGTGAGTCTGCACTCATCAGACCACAAATATTCTTAGTAAAGTCTGGATTTTCATTACATCGTTGGATAAACCATTGACTAAATTCCATCCTTCTTACAGATTTCTCGCAGCCCTTGGACCGGTCTTTCACGATAAGGATGGTATTTATTACGTTTCAATATTACTCCCGCTGTTGATCGGGCAACTCCTACGTTGCTTTCAATTTCACGTAAGGATGAGCGGGCATTTCAACTACAGCTTGTAATACAAGATTTTCATTGTTTTCGTTACTATTTCTGTTTCTCTTTACTAATGAAACTACCATGATTTATTAAATTGTCACGTATGCGGCTAAACATGCTTCTTCCTGGTTGGCGTCTCTAGGATAATTATGAAAATACATCCCTCAGCTCTGTCACTATTTCTCCTACAGAGAATGAAACATTCTAACATATCGTATTTTTCACTATTTGAAAACGAGTTCATTTTTGGCTTATAACAGAACGTCAAAATTAAATGACGTTTGTACAAACGTAACTAACTATGGTAATTCAATTGCTTATAAGCATGTCAAAGGTGTCAGCGCCTACTATTCTCTTGCAATAATTGAATAGATGGTTGATTGGCAAAGGTCTAGTTTGATATAAATTTAATTGTGTAATTTGACACTTTCTCATTGGCAGATTATAAACATCTGATATATGGTTGAAAAGCATTTTTTATGAAGAATTCCAAAATGCGAGATGATAAGGAACTCTTGTGATGCAGTGCTAACTTGATGCAGATGGTGTTTGCAGGAGAATGGAGGTTTATTCGAGCATTTGATTAATTAATAGTAAAATTCAGTATAATATTAAATTTTATTTTTGTTGTTTTTGTCACTTTTATTATTATGATTTATGTTAATAATCAATAATATTGTTCTCAATAGTTAGTTTAATTTGTAGATTAATTTTCATTTAATTAAAATACATAATATGTCAAGGTTGCTTTGATATAAATTTAATTGTGTAATTTGACACTTTCTCATTGGCAGATTATAAACATATGATATATGGTTGAAAAGCATTTTTATGAAGAATTCAAAAATGCAAAAATCCAATATGGCGTCCATAAGAAAATCGAAAGTTGCGTGCATTATCTCAAAATCTAGTAGGCCTAGATTTTTTCAAAATCATTTTGAAATCCTCGCTACCTGTTACCCCATCCTGCAAAAATCGTGGATGTATCTCTTGCAAGAAACAAGATATAGCGATTTTAGAAAACCATATTTTCAGTTATCACCCTGTGTCTAGTAAATGGAAGGGATTTTTGACATGTAACCATGGTTACTTCTTGGGCATATAATGACGCAACTTTTCTCCATTTAACCATCTTCGTATCTCTAACGGTTTCCAATATCCCCATGCATTTCATCTTAAACTGGACATATATATATATATATATATATATATATATATATATATATATATATATATATATATATATATATATATATATATAGATTAACCTCCTGTTTATTTGTTTAAATCGTGTGAAAGCACATAAAGGGTTACACCGTTTGAAAATAGTCAATCTTTGGATATTTTAGTTTAATGATCGATCTGAAATTGTTTGAGTCAGATCGATTACAAAATTTAATTATTTGTAATTGTTTACAATCAATAAATATAGGATACTTATAGCAAGATATTTATTATGCCAAAATTTCAGATGTGAATTATTACAATCGATTGAACTTGAGTTGTGTATGATTTTATTGAGTAGCCTACAATTCTATCCTCGAGTCAGACAGGATTAACTTAACACCTCGCCTAAGACTATTTATGTTAGAACATTGCGGTGGCCCCTAGAGACAATTTTCCTGAACTAAGTGTTGTTATTTGTTGATTTATCGTAAGTGTAAGTTGTTTGAAACTACCTTTCAATCGTTTTACTCCGATATCGACCCCGCCCATTTCCACTGTAGTTGGCTTAACAAGCCGCTTACCTCGATAGGCCTGTACGACACCTAGTGCGGTTTGGTCGTGTAACAATGTACATAGTTTAAGTATCTGGGTTGCAGGGCCGATAGGATTTGTATGAGATTTCAATGCGTATGTCTATGACATCATACAATAAATTTGTTACAATGGGGCTTAATTAAAATACTTATCAAACTTTGTGAAATTTGAAGCGTAAAAGCCTTGTACAGACGCACCTCGCGTGCAATAAACATCCACTTTTTGCACTTGTTACATCAATAACTATTGTATACAAACATTTTTCGAAAAATGAAGGCTGTTTACTTCACTATCTAAAATATTGAAGGGTTAGTGGTATACTGTATGGCTATTCAGTAACCTCTTCTTCGATCTTAAGTGCTTACTGCTGCACTAACAATTAAACCTTGAACATGTCCTACTCATATTAAACGTGTAACATTTTCTTACTGTCGCCCATTTGTTATCTCACTAACGTAATTAATCAAGCTATCCTAATGTAGCGCACTAATGGATAAAATGAATTTCATCAAAGAATTTGAAATAGCGAGTAGCAACATTTATCTATTTGCCAAATAACCGTGACCACGGTGCTTCAACACAAGCAAACTGTCTTGAATTGTAAATATACTTTCATTAAAAAGAGCATTTCATATCGATGTTAACCATCTATTTGAGATCGTGTATAAACGGCTAAATTTTAAATAGATTTTAAATAGATACTTGCGTTCAGCTATCTCCTTTGCACTATCAAATTCGTTAAAGAACATTTTGCTAGACAATTGCCATTTACGAGTTATAAGGGATATTTGTTTCTCTCTATAATCCAGATTATGGAATTACGTTTCAAGTCCGACTGCTTCAAATATGTTATCGAATGGCCATTACTTACTTTTCAAAATTAATAGTTTGGCAATCCGCCAATGTGATACTATATAACTGGTAATACGCATCGTAAAATTTGGCACTATTGGCAACATACTAATGTTGTAATGATAAGTAATTTTAACGAAACATATTCGGGTTTTTTGTTTAGTGTGGTACATCCATGTTTGTGACCCACTTGTGATATACAAAAGGTCATTAACAATAGGTTTTATAAACACAGGTGTAAGCCACGGGTGGGTTACATTCGACAAAACAGAGGTGGGTCACGTTTAATCGGTAAAATCACAGGTGTCACCCACCGGTAGATCACGTTTATTCGATATAAATAGCGTATTGAGATAAAGATAAAACCAGATACGGGTGATATTACCAAATGTAAATATTTAGTTGATGGCGGGAACAGGATGACGTTGCACCGGGGGTGTAGAAATAGGAGTGAAAAGGAGGGTTTTAAAGATGAGGATGTAAAATCTGGTGTAAAGCAGCTAATTTCTAGACGGAAATAGGATGGCAAAAAGAAGTCAGCGGAAACAAGATGGCAGAAAGCCAAATAGACACTGCAACGTGGTGTAGAAATAGGAGTGAAAAGGGGGGGCTTAAAAGATGGGGATTTAAAAGCCGTAAAATATTCAATCGCTAAACCCTTAAATGGCAATCAAAGGTTCATCGGATACATCTAGTTACATTAGAAGGAAGAGTAATTAAAAGACAATAAAAAATCATAAATACAATTTATTAAAAAGCATTAAAAATTCATTCACGTACAACAGTTCTACTGCTATACTAGCGAGTACACCTAGGAACCCGGCCATGTTCAAATTGCACAAGGGAGTACATCGCCAACTCCGTCTATTCCTTCTTTAAATTTCTCGAAAAGCAGCATTGCACTAATGAAAATCTTAAGTGCGTTACTGCTGCACTAACAATTAAACCTTGAACATAGTCACTAATCATATTAAACGGGTGTAACATTTTCTTACTGCCGCCCACTTTTTTTAGGTTATCTCACTAACAGTAATTAAGCAAGCACTATCCTGTGCTAAGCCGCACTAATGGATAAAATGAATTTCATCAAAGAATTTGAAATGGGCGAGGCTAAGAAATTTATCTATTTGCCAAATAACCGTGACCACGGTGCTTCCAAAACACAAGCAAACTGTCTTGAAGTTTTGTAAAATGAAATTGCTTTTCATTAAAAAAAAAGAGCTTTTTCATATCGATGTTAGAAACATCTATTTGAGCATCGTGTATAAAAACGGCTAAATTTTAAATAGATTTTAAATAGATAGCTTGCGTTCAGCCATCTCCTTTGCACTATCCAAATTCCGTTAAAAAAGAAACATTTTGCGAGACAATTGCCATTTTTACGAGTTATAAGGGATATTTGTTTCTCTCTATAATCCAGTTAGGGTGGAATTACGGTTCGGAAGTCCGACCTGCTTCAAAATATGTTATCCGAATGGCTCCTATTACTACTTTTCATAAATTAATAGTTTCAATCCGCAATGTGATACTATGTATACAGTGGGAAAACTACGCATAGGAAAAATTTGGAAATTTGGCAACATACTAATGTTGGTGGGGACACGACTAAAGTATTTTGACAGTTGTGACACTTCCGGTTATACCGAAAGTATATGTCAACTTGCTTATTTTAAATGGAATACCTTATATATTATTACATTTTTGAGTTCCCCTCAAAATTAATTAGTCTCAGGATTTTTGCATAATTAAGTTTTTATGTCACAAATGACGTTTGCGGGACTTAAAATCGTGATTAATTTTTCCTATAAGGAAGCCTTTTTATTTACCTTGTTGAGATGGGCCTTTAAAAGACTTTTGTAACATTTCAATAACCACTAATACAGGGTGCTCAAAAAACAAGATTCTATCAACTTGACAAAAGTGCTAAAACGCAATTTTTTTAAATAAAACTCCTAAATTTTATCATTTTATCTAATTACGGATGAAAAATGTAAGTTTGTATGAGGTGGTCTATTCCGAAAATTTGTAGTTTTCAAAATATTGCCAATTTAAAATTTTTAAATGGCGATTTTGTTGTGACTTTGATATGTGTACTCTTAGTTGGCTAAGACGAGGTTGAAAAACAATTGAAGTCTGGAGTATGGAGCTGTCAGTATGAAATACGTAAGTAATAATCATACCGGACCGCTTATACAAACGAAGATTATTTAATCTTATTTATTATTTATGGACAATGTATTTAAGTTATATCAAGAAAATGAGACACGTTTACAATTCGATATCCGCAAAAACAACAGCTATCGTCATTACGCAGTTAAACAAATTAGAGAAAATTTTAAGGACATTGGATACGTCAAAATATCACAGTATTTTAAAAAGAAAATAACTAAATTTAGATGTTGAAGTAAAAAAGAAGTTAGGTTGGAGTCCTTTTTTAATAACTGTTGAAACTGGCGCCCTTGCACTTCCAAACATTATTTTCATCTAACTTCTACTACTAAAAATAAACGAGCACTGAAACATCTGGGGAGCGGGGTGGCCAAAGGAAAGGACCATTGTTGGCTATCCACCGATCGGCATAACAAAGATATCCAGCAATGTGAAGGTAATATTTCGAAAAAAACAAATTTTCGGTATAGACAACCTTATAACAACACCCTTATTTTTAATCTTAAATCAGAGAAATTAAAAAGAATTGTGGGTTGCCATTTGAAAAAATTGACGTTTGGCAAGACAAAATTTACATCGATTGGGGCTTGTACTTCGATAGCGCAATTGGTTAGTGCGGTACTCTAGCAAAGGACAGGTCGTAGGTTCAAATCCTACTCGAGGTGAACTGTTTATTTATGTATTTATTAAAATTAATAATAATTTTAAATTATCAAAAGATTGTTTTTTAATATTCTCTGATTTTTGAATAAGAAAGTATTTAGATTTTAAATACTTTGCTTTTTATTTAACATTTAGTAACCTTTCAAAGGTGTTTTGGTCAGCTCCACACACCGGGTTTCAAATCGTTCAAAAATGTGTCCAAGTTTTCTAAAGGCTGCTACACACACGCAGGTTGCCTCTCCGGCGGCCTGCACAGATCTCAACTGCACAGGCCGCCGGAAAAGCCTCCACATTATCGTACCAAAATAGTAATTTCTGTCAGTCCATCAAGGTGTCAAGACACTGCCAATGCTCCCTTTAAACGGATTCTAAGAACTCTTGCTAATCAGCATGGCTGCAGTGGCTTGCACAATAAAATCATAAACGTAAGAAATGTGTGTATAAAAAAAAAGTGGTGCAAAGAAGAAAATATTCACATGTTAACTTATTGGATGAATTGAAAGTAGAAGTACAGGGCTGGTATAATTACCTACGCATGGATTAAGATACATACTTTCAGTTATTAACATTAGTTAGCCCACTAATTGAAAAACGCGACACTAACATGAGAGATTCAATAAGGTGCAATGAACGATTAACAGTTACTCTCAGATTTTTGGCTACGGGTCGTTCATACGCGGATTTAAAATATTCTGTAATTATATCTCCCCAAGCGCTGAGCTACATCATACCTGATACCTGCAGAGCAATTTATACTGTTCTCAAAAAGGAATACTTTAAGGTAAGAAAATATTCTTTTTTAATGTTTTCATTTACAGAAATAACAAATACAAAATGTTCTAAATATAAACCAATTGAACATCGGTTAACATATAAGCAAATGAAGGCAAGTAATAAATAATTAAACATTTGGATGAAATTGCGTAATAAATCCCGATGCAGTTTCTGCGGCCCGTTTGGCGAAATTTTGATTATGAATTGCTTCAGTTGGTACCGTACTATTATTACAATTAAAAGTATTCAATGGGGTTGCCACTGAAGCTCTGTAATTGGTATTACTGTATACTACAAATCCACTATTCCTAGTTAGTGTTCCTAACTGTGCTTCATATAAAGCGTCGCTCATGATTTCTTCTACGTAAATTTTTTGAACGGCATTTAGTCTACGAAATTTACTGGCTATGTTTTTACCGATCGCATCTCTCATTTTCTTGTCGGGTTGTGGTTAACCTTCTACTAATAGCTTCAGTAGGTTCAACATTCTTATTCAATTTCCTTTTTTAACTGATCTTGAAGATACAGATGGCGGTGATGTCCCTTCTGTCAATATCATATTCCTGAAATAAAAATTCCCAGACTGAAAAAAGCTTACTACTAATATGGTTTTAATTCGAAAATTTTATAGTTTTTAATTTGAGAGTTTTTGGTTTCAACTAAATTCAAGGTCTATTGCAGTTCTCAACGTCGGAGGAAGAATGAAAAAGCATTATAAGTGTTTTTGAACAAAGATGGAATTTTCCTGCGTTGGGGCAGTTGATGGAAAACACGTTGAAATTATTCCTTCTACTGATAGTGGTTCATACTTCGACAACTATAAAGGAACAAATAGCATGGTTTTAATGGCTAAACTATTCAGTCATCGTGATTTAAATGACGAAAGAAGAATTTTTAATTATAGATCGTCACGCGCACGACGTATTGTAGAAAATGCGTTTGGAATACTAGCTGCAAGATTTAGAATTTTCATAAGCGCAATAAATCTACAATTGCACAATATCGACACTATTGTTATGTGTTGGTGTATTCTGCATAATTTTTTAAGTGCAAATGAGGTACATACATTTGTTCGTCAGATGTACCGGAAGAATCCTCTTATTCTTTTGTCACTTTGCAACATGGCCATAATAGGAATACTTCAAATGATGCGAAAACAGTAAGGGAGAAATTCTCAAGATATTTCAACGCCGAAGGAGCAGTTTCGCGGCAAAATGAATTTACACAACATTAGTATGTTTGTAACAACATTTTAGTTTACTGTAGTCAGTGAATGGGAATTGTAATCAATAAACAAATAAAGATATACGTAGTATTTTTTCTTCAAATTTATTAGAAGAAAGTGGTTTATTTTACCTGTGCATTTTGAGATTGGTCATTCTCTTCACTGTTATCCTCTTCAATATTGGACACCGCAGGTCTAGATGTTTCCTGGTCCGTTAAAAACGTAAGTAGGCCGTAGTACCACAGATGAGGAACATATATCTCTCCCTCACCCCATACGCGAATGCTTATAACTATTCACTCTTTTTTAATTCGTTTCGAAACGAGCTACGTAACTTATTAATTTCCTTCACGATTGAGTCTAGCTAAAGCATCAATTTTGCGCATTTTTTTAATTAAAATTTCATACGAAGCTGCTAATTTTTCTTGTCCATATATTCTTTGGACTTGACTTTCCAAAGGTAAGGTTCAGCTCTATGCATTTCCATGAATTCAGTTAAAAATACTTCGTTTTTGTTTTCCGCAGACATGGTTCTACTATTAACGAAATTCAAGCTCAAACTGAAGTAACTGGCCTGTTTTTCATCCACACGATCAGTTTATGCAAGTCTGTGCAGGAAAATTTCAAGCACAAACAGAAATCCGTCCGGGCAAATATTTTAAACGTGTGAAGTTAGCACACCGACAAAGAGTTCCAATAGTTTTGATTAGAGTGTTAGTATCCTTTTAAAGAGTTTAGAAGTACATTATAAAAAGTAAAAAGAGTTCCACTCATTAACGACTCTAAATCTTAATTTGAAAAATGGGGTGCTAACTTCACACCGAAAATCGAGATCCAGTAGTTCTGATTAGCTAAATTAATATATTTTGCAAAGTTCTGATACGAAAAAAAAAAATTTTTTTTGAAAATTAAAAAATTAAAAATTTTTGAAAATTCAATTTTGACATGCAATAGTTCCAATCAACTTTTGATGTTCTTTTATTCATTCCTAAGAGTTCTCGATAATTTAAAAAGTATATACAATCAAAAATGAAAAGGTTACAGCCTTTTTATTTAAAAAAAGAAAATGTTAACAAAAAATATTTTAATCAGTTCTAATGGTTCTCGCAGCAGATTTGGATAGTATTCGAAAAGCTCTGAAAGAAATTCTAATGATCGTAAGCGAGCCTATTAATATTTATAGAATTATTCGACTTTAAAAAATTGTATAGAATAAATTTTCTAAACTTCAAAACTTCCATTAGTTCCAAAATAGTTCTCATATAGTTCTCGACATGCACAATGCCTTTCCAAAGAGTTTCGATGCTAAAATTAATTTTATAATCTTTTAAAAAGGAATTTATCCGAAAAATGGGCTATTTTATACGAATTGTTTAAAAAAGCATCGATGAACAATATTTTGAACGGTTTCAATGGTTGCCACGGTAGATTTGGATAGTACTCAAAAAGTTACAAAATAATAGAAATTTTGAGCTGTTTCATTGTAAATAATTTTTCAATTATTAAATATATATTTTATGAAAATGTCTGGTGTGGAACTCCACACAACCTTCCAACCTACAAAATGGAAATTAAAAGAAATGAAATAATTTTAGTAACGTTTTTCTTAGGATAATTATGCAATCTCTTTTATAATAAGTTCATTAAATAGGCAACATTGTAAAAACAAAAACAACCTATATCAAACCGTTGTTTAAAACTTCATGTCAAATAAAGGTTAACAGACATCTAGAAGCTTACAAAATTCAAAGAAATGAAATAATTTTAATTATAATTTTTACCTTCCAACTTACATTATACATACGTAGGTATAGAAGGTTATGCAACCACCTTTTTTTCACTATCGCTAAATCGACTTAACAGCTCATTTTACAACTTTTGGCCTAGTTTCGCCAAGGGCCATGATGTGTGAATGTATGTTACTCTCTAACCACTATAACTCCAGAAAGAAAATACCCACGTATTTAAAAGTTTTGTATTTAAGCTTGTTTTCACTTGGCTTGGAGCTGATTACATTTTGGGAAAATCCGGTGTGGTGGGGGTGGGGGTATTAGGGTCAGTTCTTGGGTTTTTTCAAGTATTTCTAAAATAGCTGCATATTTCAAAAGATATAAACATACCTAAACATAGACCATAAACATATCGATTAATTATGTTCTATGCAATTTTTTGATACGACGTGTAATATGGTTGCAAAAAAAAAACTCCTAAGGTAGAACTTAAGTGTTAGTTTAATTTTTTCAATATCTGAATAACGATTAATTTTATAAGAAAAAGTGTAGACATATTTTTAAAGAAAATTTAATTTTACATAGCCTTTCTTTATAAAGTTTCTTAATATAACGAAAGGTAAGCCTAAAATTAATTAACTAGTTAAACTGTATTAGTGATGTAGAAGTGGGCAGCTTTGGAATTTTGTTTATTTATGTCTATTAATCTCTATCTGACATAAAGTTTTAAAAGTCATTCTGACATAGATTATTGTTTTTCTGTATTATAAGTGTTTTGTAACTGTGGTTTCCTATTAGTGGAGTTGATCGGCCTATTTCCACAGTTTATGCTTTTTGAGCGCGACGTTTCGGAAGCGGACTCTGCTTCCGTCATCAGGCTTAGTCCTGAGAAGGACTGTTTTCGCACTTGAGTCGAATTCATTTGTTATATCTAATTTTTCTCAACATGACTACTCTCAGATTCGAACTTGGTACCTTTCACTTACTAGTCTGACACCTTTACCGCTGAGCCACTGTAATCCAATATATATATTTTTAGAACTTATATATATATATTAAACTATTTTTCGTGGTTGCGCAGAATTTATTGCGCATGTTGCGCCGTAACCTCTTGCGCAGGTGTATTGCGTAAGCTCTTCGCGCATTATTGGAATCCATATGGGTTTCATTTCTACACTAACTTGCTTATTGGATTTTCTGCTAGTGCGATGAATGTGGCTTCTTTGAGTTTCCGACGAGTTGTATTCTCGTCCTTTGCCACTATCTGTATGTTATCCCATTGGATGCGGTGGTCTTCGTTCAGACATGTTCAGCGTTTTTCTCAAGCTTGACTACTCTCAGATTCGAACTTGGTACCTTTCACTTACTAGTCTGACACCTTTACCGCTGAGCCACTGAGTAATCCAAATATATTTGTTAGAACTTATATATATTAAACTATTTTTCGTGGTTGCGCAGAAGTTTATTGCGCATGTTGCGCCGTAACCTCTTGCGCAGGTGTATTCGCTAGCTCTTCGCGCATTATTGGAATCCATATGGGTTTCATTTCTACACTATAGCTTATTGGATTTTCTGCTAGTGCGATGAATGTGGCTTCTTTGAGTTTCCGACGAGTTGTATTCTCGTCCTTTGCCACTATCTGTATGTTATCCCATTGGATGCGGTGGTCTTCGTTCCAGACATGTTCAGCGTTGACTAATTCAACTTTACCGCTGAAGTCTCACTTTAGTAATCAATAATATATTTGTTAGAACTTATATATATTAAACTATTTTTTCGTGGTTGCGCAGAAGTTTATTGCGCATGTTGCGCCGTAACCTCTTGCGCAGGTGTATTTAAGCTCTTCGCGCATTATTGGAATCCATATGGGTTTCATTTCACACTAGCTTGCTATTGGATTTTCTGCTAGTGCGATGAATGTGGCTTCTTTGAGTTTCCGACGAGTTGTATTCTCGTCCTTTGCCACTATCTGTATGTTATCCCATTGGATGCGGTGGTCTTCGTTCCAGACATGTTCAGCGTGACACCTTTACCGCTGAGCCACTGAGTAATCCAATATATATTTGTTAGAACTTATATATATATTAAACTATTTTTTTCGTGGTTGCGCAGAAGTTTATTGCGCATGTTGCGCCGTAACCTCTTGCGCAGGTGTATTGCGCTTAAGCTCTTCGCGCATTATTGGAATCCATATGGGTTTCA
Organism: Vesta saturnalis; assembly: GCA_036346205.1. Taxonomy (NCBI): domain Eukaryota; kingdom Metazoa; phylum Arthropoda; class Insecta; order Coleoptera; family Lampyridae; genus Vesta; species Vesta saturnalis. Next base: position 4,295,121 of record JARFJB010002341.1, on the reverse strand, counting down.
TTTCTACACTAGCTTGGCTTATTGGATTTTCTGCTAGTGCGATGAATGTGGCTTCTTTGAGTTTCCGACGAGTTGTATTCTCGTCCTTTGCCACTATCTGTATGTTATCCCATTGGATGCGGTGGTCTTCGTTCCAGACATGTTCAGCGTGACACCTTTACCGCTGAGCCACTGAGTAATCCAATATATATTTGTTAGAACTTATATATATATATATATATATATATATATATATATATATATATATATATATTAAACTATTTTTTCGTGGTTGCGCAGAAGTTTATTGCGCATGTTGCGCCGTAACCTCTTGCGCAGGTGTATTGCGCTTAAGCTCTTCGCGCATTATTGGAATCCATATGGGTTTCATTTCTACACTAGCTTGGCTTATTGCATTTTCTGCTAGTGCGATGAATGTGGCTTCTTTGAGTTTCCGACGAGTTGTATTCTCGTCCTTTGCCACTATCTGTATGTTATCCCATTGGATGCGGTGGTCTTCGTTCCAGACATGTTCAGCGTGACACCTTTACCGCTGAGCCACTGAGTAATCCAATATATATTTGTTAGAACTTATATATATATTAAACTATTTTTTTCGTGGTTGCGCAGAAGTTTATTGCGCATGTTGCGCCGTAACCTCTTGCGCAGGTGTATTGCGCTTAAGCTCTTCGCGCATTATTGGAATCCATATGGGTTTCATTTCTACACTACTTGGCTTATTGGATTTTCTGCTAGTGCGATGAATGTGGCTTCTTTGAGTTTCAGAGTTGTATTCTCGTCCTTGCCACTATCTGTATGTTATCCCATTGGATGCGGTGGTCTTCGTTCCAGACATGTTCAGCGAACATGTCTGGAACAAACAAACTTGAAATAGGCCGATCAACTCCACTAATTATTGTTTTTGTTTTTACAGGCTTTTCGTTATGGACGTATAAAAAGACATTGCATAGTTATCTTTAAAAAATTATAATTAATAGTATATTATACATACAGGGAGAGAGATACATGATTTTTCTTGAGATGCAATTTGCGGCACGAGGGCTACAAAGCATCGAGGGAAAAATAGGATTCTCTCCTGAGACGTATATACGATTTTTCGCAAAAGCGGAAACACAAAAACGCGGAAAATGAATAAATTTAGTAATAGTTCGTCAATCCCGTATGTTTATAGGGATTCGTACCTTGACAACCATTCCTAGTGTCAGAAAGTTGTTTTTAAAAAAAACTGAGAAATTGTGAATAATTTCAATAATTGTGGGCCTGTATCATTTACTGTAAACGCAAATAAATAAGTTAGTTCTTGTGTTTTTATTTGTAATCAGTATTTGAAACTGTCAAAACATATAAAATAAATTTCTTAGGGAGATAATGTGACATATTTGGTCCGTAGGGAGAAAATGTTCCACTTCTGTCACAATTTTGACAACAGAGAAACTTCTACTTTCGCTTTCGCAAAAAATTATATCAATTCTTTTAATTTTTTAAGTTAGGATCTAGATGTTCATTAACCTCTGTCCGACATGAAGTTTTAAACGTCTGTTTGACATAGATTTTGTATTGTTTTTACTATGTTGCCTATTTTGGTAATGAACTTATTGTACAAGAGGTGCATATTATCCTAATAAAAATGCTATTAAAATTATTATTTCTTTTAATTTCCATTTTGTATTTTGATAAAATATATATTTAATAATTGAAAACTTATTTACACTTAAACGGCTTAAAACTTAAGTCTTACTTTGGTGCTAAATCCAAATTTTTTTGTGTAACACATTAATTATTGGTCGGATTGCTTTCAGTCATTTTAATTTCTTTTATAACTTTATGAGTACTATCAAAATCTACTGTGGGAACTATTGGAACCCTTCAAAATATTGTTCATCAATACTTTGAAAATTTACGAAGATGTAAAGGAGACGCTGGTCGATTTTCAAGAGTTCTGATTATTCTCAAACAATCTCGTACAGTTCAGAGCATACACAATGCCTTTCCAAAAGTTCCGATGAAAAAATTAATTACATAATTTTTTAAACAATTAGTAAAAAATAGCCCATTTTTCGGATAAATTCATTTTAAAAAAATTACATAATTAATTTTAACATCTTTGGAAAGACATTGTATGTGTCGAGAACTACACTAGAACTATTTTGGGACTATTCGAACTCTTCAAAATATTTATCGCCGACACTTAGAAAATTTAAGCTGTACAATTTTTTAAAGTCGAATAATCCTATAAATATTAATCGGATCGTTTTCATCATTAATATTTCTTTCAGGACTTTTCGAATACTATCCAAATCTGCTGCGAGAACTATAGAACTCTTTAAAATATTGTTTGTTAAAATTTTCTTTTTTTAAGGAAAATAGCTATAATTTTTTCATTTTTGAATAAATTTTTTTGTAATTAGCGAGAACTCTTAGGAATGAATTATAATAAAAAGAACATCAAAAGTTGATTGAAACTATCGCATGTCAAAACTGAATTTTCAAAAATTTTAATCTTTTCTAATTTAAAAAAAAATTTCATATCAGGAACTCTAGGTTTGTATTCAACATTAACAAAGTCGCAGAATTGTTTAAGTTGATTTACTCTCACTGTATAAATATAGAATGCTTAAATAACTTAACAACAATAACCTCAACGTCAATTGGTAAGACGTCCGTAGCATTTTGTACGCAATTGTTCAAAATGTGTGCAACACAACCAATGCCAACCAGAGGTTTGCCACGAGAAGCATTCAATTTTGCAAATAGGTTGTTCACTCCTTTCTTTTCATTCCAAAAATTTGTATTGGTATTATCAGCAGCTAATCCAATACACTTGTCCACTAAATTGTGGGTTTTCAAAGTATTAAACACATAACTATTTAACTGTTCTGATGTTTCACCAGGTAAGTCTTGCAACTGAAGTAATTTCACTAGAATACTTTTTCACAATTAAAGTATCTCACCAACAAAGGTGCTATTTTAATTTCTTTGTGGTTGGACGAATCGATCATGATGCTAACAAAATGTGCTTTGTGTAGATCAAGTTCCAATCGCAACTGGGATTCTTTAGCAAAAACATTTTTACAATGGCTTCAGTTTTGGTTCCAGCTGCCATAAATTTGGGCTCAAACATGTTCGCTATTAGCTTTGATGTGCAATCCAAAGATCTAAAACTCTGCTGATGCTTGATCGTATGATACGCGAAAGTACCTTCCTTGGCTGCAATTAACATATTTTCAGAGCTGAAGTTTTCACTTCAGTGTTTAGTGTAGCGCTTTTAGACTTCGTATTTACAGCTAATGTATGCTTTTTCTTGGTTAGATGAGCCTTAATATTGCTGCGACCACTGTTGGAAATATCAACATTACTTCTACAAATTTCACAGTACACAATATGCGGACTCAATTTATTTTTATTTTCATAAACGGATATTCTTTCTGTAACTCCAAATTAAAATGACACTTTCTTCGAGGCGGTGCCATGTTTACGCAAATAATGCACAAGTAGGTAACTGAAATCAAACGACGTTGCTTTTAGTAAGCGAAACCAGCACAGAAAACCAGACTGAATTCAACAAAGACAATTAACAAATAATATGTTCGCTTGCTGTCGAACGGTAGAACTCTGTAGAATTGAACTTGTTTAGTCTAGTCCGAGCGCTGTCGCTATTTATATGCGGCTCGCTAAACTTCGCTTCGATTCTCGCACGTTCCAGTCGCGGAGCATTCTGGGCTGTGCGTCTAGGATAATCGAGGGCGGACTGGAACGTTCGGGAAACAAACTCACGAACATTCTCAACAACTTCTTAACGTCGTTATTGCATCATGATCAGTGAATCACCGATAAGCATTCTTTTTAAATAAAAATAAATATTTTGGTATACCTATTTGCGATATTTGCATCTTCAAGAAAAGAAAGTACATTTTAGTGTACTTCATGCTTCTATTAAGGACCTTAGGACACTGGCAGAAAAGAAAGTACTGTCCTACTAAAATAAGTACGTATGGTCACCGTACCCATAGCTGTAAAGCGATTGATCGAGCTGGTCAATGGAAAATGTTGGCATGAACTTCTTCAAACAAGTTTAAATACAAGCGGGCAACACGAGGACGAGTCTTAACCTATTAGAAATGGAATCTTGCATGCATAGAAGTAGATTGGGATCATTTCTTCAAATGTAGCATTTTTCAACACGCTCGGCTTTAAACCTTCGTCAATGTTTAATTTTCCAATTTAAATCAATAAAATTCGAGAATTAGGTAGTTCGATTCTTTCAGAATCTATTACCAAAAAGAAATTGTAACGCATTGTTTTAATTTGCTTGTAAATAGCCCAAACAGGCAAACATGGTCAATTCTCACTACGTGAAGTAAATAAAAAATTGCATAAATTTGTACACACGTTTGTACCTTCAATTTAAGTCAATATATTATTTGTTAGTGAGAAAAGCGAGAGAAAAGCAATTAAAAGATCTTTTATTCAAAACAAACTTTTAATAATTCGAAAAGTAAAGAAAAAATTAAACACTATTCGTTGTCGGGATCTGTGTCGCTTTCCGAAAATGTCTGCTGTTTAGTTCCACTTTTTTTGGTATCTCCCTGACGTTTTAGTAAAATGGGCGGTATTCTAGCCCCAGTGCTGGAGGGTCTTCCTTGCGAGAACTATAGAACTTTTAAAATATTGTTTGTTAAAATTTTCAAGGAGAATAGCTATAATTTTTTCATCTTTGAATAAATTTTTTTGTAATTAGCGAGAACTCTTGGGAATGAATCATAATAAAAAGAACATCAAAAGTTGATTGAAACTATCGCATGTCAACACTGAATTTTCAAAAATTTTTAATCTTTTCTAATTTTAAAAGAAATTTCATATCAGGAACTCTAGAAGTTTGCAAAATATAGTAATTTAGCTATTGAGAACTACTGGATCTCGATTTTCGATGTGAATTTAGCACTCCATTTTTCAAATTAAAATTTGGAACCGTTAATGAGCGGAACTATTTTTATTTTTTATAAAGTACTTCTAAACTCTTTAAAAGGAAGCTAGAACTCTAATCAGAACCATTGGAACTCTTTGTTGGGTTTCCAACTTCACCCGCGTAAATATTTTGCCTGCGCAGTCGGCCTGAATCGCTTACACATTCATATAGCACCATTTTACTATTTAATAACAAACTTTTTAAATAAAAATAATAATACAGGCCTTATTTAAAATTGTAAATATATTAAAAAATTATGTTATTCTGCTCATAAAATTAATTAATTAAATTTATTTCTACATAAAATTAATTTGAAATACACATGCGAGGATAGGTAAAATACTGAATTACAATAATGTCTACACATAAATTTAATTCATTTTTGTTGTTACTCGAAACAATAATAATATATTTTTATTATGTCGCGACATAATACGAGGGATAAGCTGCAATTATTGAGAACTGAAAAATGTAGTTACCTGTGCAAAACAATAATCCATAGAATAAGCTTCTGTAATCGAAAAAATGGAATTATCATGAGAGAACTTTCGGATAATGACTTACTATGATTTCAAGAAAGGCTTGAGCGCGTATGAGTGTAAAGAAAGTTTAAAGTCGGCATTTGGGGTTCTCGCACCATCCTTGGCAACTGTTTACAGATGGTATAAAGAATTTGAACGAGGTTGCAAGTCGGTGGTACACAGAAAAGGAGCTGACCCTCTTTTAACTGTTGTTAACCCCGAAAACATTGCTGCGGTGAAGAAGATGGTGGAAGAGGACAACCACATTACCTATGCAGCGATAGAATCTGAAGATTGGATCTTCGCAAGTGAGATAAATATTGCACGAACATTTTCATTTGAAAAATGTAACTCGGTTTGTACCCCATCATCTGACAGATTTACAAAACGCAGAATGTGTTAGCATTTGCCAACAAACTTTAGACATGTTGAATGCTGGAGGCCATCAAATTATTTCTAAAATTTTAACTGGCGATGAAACGTATATACCGTTTTTTTATGTTCCCACTCGCCAAGAAAGCCGAATCTGGATACATGAAGATGAGGAAACCCCTACGATGGTGAAAAACAACGAGCAATGAAAAAAGTTATGCACGCAGTATTTTGTAGAAGTACATGTTTGGTGGCCGCTATTAAATTAGAAGATCAGAAGACAGTTGCCACTAAATGGTATGTTGAAAATTGTTTGCCTACTGTGTTCAGTAAAGTGCCAAGAAAGGGAATCATGTTACATCATGATAACGCGTCGTCCCATACAGCAGGGACGACTGTTCAGTATTTAGCAAAATCAAAATTATAGAACATCTTCCTTACTCACCGGATTTGACGATGTGTGACTTCTGGCTATTTTTTGAGCTCAAAAAACATTTGAGAGGGAAAAGGTTCCAGTCAGAAGAAGAGATTGACATCACCGTTAATTGTTTTTTTGATAGTATCCATAAAGACAGCTTAAGTGCATTATTGTAAATGGCAATTGCTTTGAACATATTTAAAATAAAAATTCTAAAAACTTGTATCAATCTTTCTATTCTCAATAATTGTAGCTTGTCCCTCGTAATAATACAAAACTTTGTTTTGCTGAACTAAACCGTATGTTAGAACTATTACATGTTGTAGTTTAAGAAAAATTTATAACTGGAATAGTTTAAATTAGTTGTATTTTTTAGAAGTACAGGTTTGGTGGCCGCAATTAAATTAGAAGATCAGAAGACAGTTACCGCTAAATGGTATGTTGAAAATTGTTTGCCTACTGTGTTCAGTAAAGTGCCAAGAAAGGAAATCATGTTACACCATGATAACGCGTCGTCCCATACAGCAGGGACGACTGTTCAGTATTTAGCCGAAAACAAAATCAAAATTATAGAACATCCGCCTTGCTCACCGGATTTGGCGATGTGTGACTTCTGGCTATTTTTCGAGCTCAAAAAACATTTGAGAAGGAAAAGGTTCCAGGCAGAAGAAGAGATTGACATCACCGTTAAGTGTTTTTTTAATAGTATCCCTAAAGACGGCTTAAGTGCATTATTGTAAATGGCAATTGAACATATTTCAAATAAAAATTGTAAAAACTTGTATTTCTATTCTCAATAATTGTAGCTTGTCCCTCATAATACAAAACGCTGTTTTGCTGAACTAAACCGAATGTTATAACTAGAGTGAGGATTTTATGCAAAATGCATATCGCTTATTTTTTATAGTTGAAGAATATCGTTTTGTTTTTAGACGAATTGCACTAAATGCAATCATTTGACATTAATTCATTTTTGCATATTTTGCATATTTCCAAATACTGCATATATTGCAATGTTATGCATATTTTGCCTTTTTATTCATAATTAACATATATTTCGCATTTTTTCTATATCTTCCAAATTCGCTTTAAAATGCATTATTCTAACTTATTTTAAATTTTGTTATTGTGTCTAACTAAGAAATGTATTTTATATGAATAAGACAGGTTTAAAGAAAGATTATTACCTGCAGTTAAGTGCAACGTTAATATTCCGGATTATGAAGTTTCAATGCCGCTATTTCGTAGTATTTGAAAATTCCAATGGTACCTAAGTAGATAGTTAAAGCATTGATTGAGGAATTCCCTCAATCAAGGGTTAAAGTTATTTGGACTTTTCAAGGTAAGTGTTTAGTTAGTTAATCCTTCTTGAAAATAATTTGAGAACAACGGACAAAATGCAAAATTTAAACATTCTTTGGGCGAAGACGTAACTGAATGGTACGGCTTTGTTAAGTGAACTTCAAGATGCCGAAAGTTAAAAATAGTTTAGTTCAAGTATGGATAAAAATATATCCGAGCTACGTCTGGATGATGAAAAAGTGTTTTGCATAGCCTGTGGAAAAATAGTAAGTACCATTACATATTTTTAATTGATTTCGGAAATTAAACCCTTATTAATTGATGTAGGTTATTGAATTCACCGTTTTATCAGTTTTAAACGCAATTAGATACTTATTTTTAAAATTAATTTTCCTTAGATCATGTGCGAAAGGAAATTTCAAGTTACAGCACATTGAAACCTCTCTTCATAAAAGAATATTAGAAACATTTAAGAAAACAAAAGTTTGTCAGACACCTTTGCGCCAGTCGTTGTTTCAAGAAACGGCCAAAAGAAATGCACAAGAGGAATTTAATTTCGAATTGTGGAGTGCACTTTTAAAGCCAATATTCCATTAAAGAAATTGAAAAATCCTAGTTTAAGGTCATTTTTAGAAAAAATTAGTAAAAAGCAAGTGCCAGATGAAAGCACGCTTCGAAAAAGGTATATTAATGATTTATATCTTGAAACTATGGGGTATATAAAGAAAATTACAAAAAATAAATATCTTTATTTTATAGTAGATGAAACTACAGATTGTTGCGGGCGATACGTTGCAAATTTAATGATTGGTTATTTAAGTGAGGCGCAGTCTAGTATATCATATTTAATCGCTTCCAAGGTTCTTGAGAAAACCAATCATGCAACAATAGTTCGCTTTATAAACGAAGCTTTCATGCAATTTTTATTCTGATATTGTTGCAACAGATAAAATAGTTTTAATGCTGTCTGATGCAGCACCGTATATGGTAAAAGCTGGACAGCAATTAAAATTATTTTATGAAAATTTAATACATGTAACATGTCTCGCACATGGTATTAATAGAGTAGCAGAAACAATTCGTAATCAATTTCCATTAGTAAATAGTTTAATAAGTAGTATAAAGAAAGTGTTTTAAAAGCTCCGTTACGAATTCAATTGTACAAAGAAAAGTTACCTAATATTCCTCTACCACCAGAGCCTGTGATTACGCGTTGGGGTACTTGGTTAAATGCAGCTCTTTTTTATGCAGATCATTTGGAAAAAATAAAGGAGTTAGTTTTAGAAATTTCTGATAATTCAAGTACTTACGTTCAAAAAGCTCAATCCATTTTAAAGAAAACACAATTGCGCAATGAGCTGGCATTTATAAAAGCAAATTACTATTTTGTAAGTTCAACCATTGCTAAATTAGAAACGGAAGCATTGTCATTAAATGAATCTATGCAAATAATTAATAAATTTCAACAGCTGATTTCTGCTGTTTCAGGAAATATTGGTAAAACTATTTCTAATAAATTAAATGAAATTTTACAAAAAACAGTGGATATCAGTTGTTACTAAAAGTTAATAAAGTTCTGAAACTTGAGGAAAATTCCGATGATCTTGTTATAAATTTAGATTTGGCCATATTAGCCGCATTAAAATATGCACCCATAACTTCTGTGGATGTAGAAAGAAGTTTTTCTTTGTACAAAACATACTATCGGACAGACGCCAAAATTTTCTGCCCGAAAACTTGGAAAAATATTTAGTTATAAATTGTTTTGCAAATAGTAATGAGAGGTGTAATCTTTATAAATCTATAGCGTATAAGTAAATATGTAATTTTTAAATAACACATAATTTTAAAATAATGTTAAAATAATAATTGCTTTGTAAGTAGTAATGACAGGGTGCAGTTTTTATAAATAGTGTATAAGTAAATATGTAGTTTTAAATAACACATAATTTTGAATGTTAAAATAATAAGTTTGTATGCAATTTATCTTTTTCCTATTAAAAAATTACAAGCATATATACTTTTTTTATATATTAATGTTATAATTTGGAATTAACACAGGTGCATATTTTGCATATTTTGAATTAATAATGCATATTTTAAGGTTTTTAAGTGCATATATATGCACATATTTCGGCATTTTATAGTGCATACAATCCGCTGTCTAGTTATAACTATTACATGTTGTAGTTTAAGAAAAATTTATAACTAGAATAGTTTAAATTAGTTTATTTGCTGAATTATTATTATGCCACTAAATAATTTTAATATGTCCTAGTAAATTATTTTATTTTATTTGCAATTATGTCATGTTATATTATGTTATGACATTATAGTAATACGATGAAGTGTAAGTTTAGTAATAACATATTTCTTATTTTAAATTATTATTATGTACATAATGTTAATTTTAGAATTAAATATTACGTACATAATTTTAATTCCTAAATTTGTATTAAATATGACGTTTTAAGGTTTAAATTATTATGCTCCAAACATACCTGTACAGCATTGAATTAAAATTATGTACATAATTTTAATTCATCAATTATTATGTACATAACTTTAATTCTGAAGAATAATTCGAATATTATTTAGTAGAATGAGCTTTCTTTAACCTTAACTTTAATTCGTGTAATTACTATGATGTTAATTTTTATTATATATCATGACATAAATTTATTTAATTTTTGTAATAACTATTTGCACTCGACGTAATTCTTTTTATGATATTAAATAGCGAAATGGTATGCCATACACTCACAGGTTAGCCTGTACAGGAGCTAACTGTGCAGGCCGCAGGACAGGCGGATGATATTACTGTGTAGGGCCCCAAACGACTAGACAGTCGTAATTATCTAAACTCCAATTCTTTTACCCCATATAAAATTAAAGAATGTTTTATAGCACAGTTACGATATTAGATACAAAACAACTCTCTTAACAGATTCTTAATGTTAAAAAAATTTCAATTAATAATAAACACTTATCTAAACTACAAGTTCACCGCACTCTTACAAATAACTGTTAATGATAAGCATTATTTGTTAACATTACTAAATTAAAATAACGCAGAGACCAGGTACATATTGTTAACAGACTGTGATCTTAGAATTAAGGAAATGTCAAACCCTAACGTTGCTTTTTTGCTCTTAGATAACGAATAAAAATAACTGAAGTAGATAAGAGTCTGATTAAAATGTTCGTACTGTTTATAGTGATAACTGCACTTATTGTATTACATAATTATATTTATTATACCACATCACACTTGCAATATAGGTATACCTATACAGATAATCTGCAAAAAATCATTTCTTGTTTCAATCAAAATATGTACATTTTACATTACTATTATCATTGATTAATTTAGTGATATTAGTAACAGGTTGTAATTTGTTTACTTCAGTGTGCAAGAAATATTTTATGTAAAATAAATTAAATTAATCCCACAGCATAACTGTGTTAATCCCATGGGAGTTATGAAGTAGTAAAACTGGTTTAAGGACAGGATGTGGTTTAAAAATCGATATTAAATTCAAACCACAAAGGAAATATTATGGGTCACATAAAGGACAAGGAAATGTACATTGCATGCATAAAATATCTAATGTTTGGGTGTTACGTACTGCATTAGTAAGATCAAATTCCAACTTTGCTATTTTATGTAAAGCATACCTATTGTATATGAATATTTACAATCTGTAGTAAATTTCACTATAAATTTATGTAAAACGTCATATTTCCATAATACGCTATTTTTTAGTCATTTTGGTTTTTTTGTTGAAAAACGTATTCCTCCACAACAGGTGTATTTATCATGTCCGGTATCTTAATAGCATCGAAAACGAAACACCACTAATTGGAACTCAGGAATAAATAAAATTACAAATTTTGCAGAAAAGTTCTATTGTAATGGAAGTGATTTATTAAAAACGGTACTAAAAACACAAATTCTTAAAATATTTTCTGCAATATTGGTATAATTTATTGATATCTTCTTACAGTAGGGTCTTCCAGGGAACACATAGCTCTTATCGTACATCATGTAATGTTAATGAGAGTTTGGTAGCGCTTATATTTGGATAACTTGTAGTCTTCCCTGTCATGTCCCATAGCTGTAAAGCGATTGATCGAGCTGGACAATGGAAAATGTTAGCATGAACATTGAGGATGATGGCAAAAAAGATAGCGATGTTTGTATATAAATGTATTTATATGTATTTATTACTATAACCATTGAGTAATGATGTAGTAAAGAGGCGCAATGTTACGGGGAGTTTTGTCGATAGAAAATTGCACCGAGAACTAAGCGGCGCGAGTATCACGTGATCGTCTTTCACTACACGGTCACGGCAGTGACGACACATGATACTCGCGCTGCCTAATTCTCAGCCAATTTGCTATCGACAAAACTCAAATTGCGCCTCTTCATCATACTCAATGCTATAACTTGTATTGCTTCCTTGTCATGTCCCATAGCTGTTAAGCGATTGATCGAGCTGGTCAATGGAAAATATTAGCATGAACTTCTTCAAACAAGTTTAAATACAAGCTGGCAACACGAGGACAAGTCTTAACCTATCAGAAATGGAATCTTGCATGCATAGAAGTAGACTGGGCATCATTTCTTCAAATGTAGCTATGAGTTGTTAAACAGCATTGAATGAAGAATTGACACGTGCGTGTGATTCATAAGGAAAAGGTATAATATAGATATACCTGATTTACGATTACGTGTTATATAGTCACTTGATAAAACGCCATAATTCTAACACTTCGTTTTGACATAAGTTGCGCAATAGTTTTTTGTTAGGAAAGTTAGGTGGAACAGATTTAATGCCGTATTATTGAGACCATTTGTTTCTTTTTTTAATTATAAAAATACCATATTACTAGGACTACTGTAGTGTGTCTGGAGCTAAAGTTGATTGCAATTATATAAAGTTACCGGATGAAACAGGCAGTTTCGCTAAATTTCCAGCATGCCGGATCTACCATAGACAGGATTTTCTGATGGGCTTTAATACTTCAGCTGATTAAAATTTACTTTTGCCACCAGTTGACTAAATAACGTATTTAACAAATTATAGGAGATGGGTAGTCAGAAATTTCCTCTTGAGCCATAACGTAACGATTTTAAGTGGACCGCGACACTGTGCGTCGGCCGTTGTACGAGGTATGCGTATCGCAGTAAAGGTTCGGACTAAGTAATTTAACTTCTCGCGTAAATCGGATATTACGGAAATTTACAAATCTAACAACTGTTGTGAGACCCCCAGTTTTTATTAAAGTAGTTTTACGGAATGCCCATATTTGGCGTGTTAGTGTATCGTGTCCAGCCGTTATAAACTATTATCGTTAGAATTTTATATAAGACCGGAAAAATTAAGTTACCGTCATCAAAGTACCGAATTAAAACAAAGACGTTGTGTTTGAGTTTGTTTGAGGACCAACTTAAAATTCGGAAACTATAATGGTGATACAATGGTATACATAGAGTCAAATAATTAAGGTTTAGCTTCTGTTTTTTTTTAATCAATACCATATAAACTCACAGTTTACGATTAAACGCAACCACATATTCTGAGTCACAAAAGTAATTCATATTACCAAAATAATTATAGAAGCCAATGTATAAAAAGAAAATACAGGCGTCGAAGCCCCACATGTCAGAAATTTTGCCCAGGGCGAACCCCCTCTGCCAGAAATGTAGGGATACCACTGCTAAGAGAAATAAGGGTCCAAACGAACCCTTGCCGTTAGAAATGCAGCCAGTGACGGACCCCCAGCTGTTATAAATAGGACCATGCTGGAGCCTAAGGTGTTGGAAAAGGGGAATCACGTGCCAATAAGGATAGGTAGATGGTAGATATACCAAAAAGGGAACATAACACATGGAAACACGATGGGGGAAAGCCAAAAGGTCCCACGGAAAGCCAAACATGGAAGTGGACACCCAAAAAGGACCACGCAAGCCAAACAACATGGTGTACAATGGAAACAAGTTGGCAAAATGCTAAAAAATACACGAAAACAAGATGGCGAAAAGCCAAAACACAAAGATGTTGTAGCATTTTGGCATATACAATCTGTAGGAAGCTCACAAAGAGGATGACAGAATATAGGTGTTGAAAACTAGTCCAAAAAAACGACAAGGAATGAAAAATAGAATTGGCCGCAATTCAAACTATTAAAAAAGCAATTACGAGTATCATTATAACCCCAATAAGGTAGGAGCCAAGTAAAGTTTTTACGAAAAGTAGAAGACGGTCTATTTTATTTTCAAACCTTGTCTGGTTGCCCAGCTAAATGTAAGTTCAGTGAACTAACTGTGAAAAATAGATTTAAGCATTCTTTTAGTGATGATTTATCTTTGTATAATGTCTTCTAGACCGGTTATTTTAGTAAAGATGATATAATCATAGAGCCCGCGTACAAAATATGGATGATTTATAAAAGGTAGAAAATTTATGAAAAAGTACTCTTGAATAGGTCCGACAAGAGCGATTGGTAAAAGTCGTGACCATTTTGCAGTTATCAGAATTATACATAAAAGCCTAGTTATTTTTTTTAACCACTTATTGCAACGTACGATTCAAAAATATCACCCTCCGATTTGTCTTTTCTACCAGAGGGCGTGTCCGGTGCTCGGGTTTCGTAGAAATTGGTAATTAATTTAATTGTTAGTAAAAGCTACACTTTGATCCATTGCCTTGTCCGTTTAAAAGTTGGAAGTGTATTTCGGAAATTGGACTTATTTGTAAATGTCGGACGTTTACACCCTTGATGTTAATGTGATCGTTTTTTACTTTTTTTCAACTGTCCGGCAAAAACAAGCTATCGTTTCGAGAGTCCGACAAAAGAATAGATAATGTTGTAAAAAGGCAATTTTATACTATTTTATAAATGATAAACAAATAGTTCTGTTGGAAATCACACGTTAAGTGGTAGCTACCGCAAAAGCGGAATTTTCACACGTTTGCTTTGCGTTTGTTGTTTGTTTCCAAATGAAATGCACAAAAACCCACTGCATTGAAAACTCTTTTAGGTAATCCAAAAGAAAAAGTGGATAAGCAGGATAGGTCGGGAATTTATAAAATTAATTGTAAAAATAGTGAACAAATATATGTGGGGTAAACTAAACGAAAAACGAAAATTCGCTTTAAAGAACATTTAGCTCATATGTTGGGACAAGTCTGCCGTAGCCCTACATTTGTTTGATAAAAACATGTTAGTAATAAGCACGAACTTGATTGTTATGAAAGTTCATAGATCTTCAAAAACAAACAAATTCTAATGAATAATGACGATCAAGGACCTTTACGCTTCTCAGAACTCATTAAACTTTTATAGCTTTCACTTTCACCAGATAAGTAACGAAGCGTTACTCGCTGATGGTATATATATATATATATATATATATATATATATATATATATATATATATATATATATATATATTTTATAAATTTTCTTTAGTTCGCCCTAATCGACCGCTGACGCTATTGAAACGCGTTCGGAGTTTTTTAATTTTGTGTGGTACGTGGGTGTACTTGTTTGTTACAGATCCTGCCACAACTCCAGTGTTCCAGAATTTTCAAGTGATTTTGGTAATGTGAAAAATTAAGATACAATAGTTTATTTTGGGAACTGAACTTGCAAGCAGCGAACCCGTTCATATGGAATGGAATGTTTTTCCGTAACTGCTGTATCAACACAAACTTTAACTTAAGATTTATTATTTAAGCAATTAGTTACATTCTTTCGTTGATATAATTTCATAACGTAATGGTAAATTAAAGTAAATAAAATCGTTAACCGATCAGCGGTTTTCTTTTTAGCACGTATATTTTGCAAGTGGGTGCAGCCATTCTTTTGAAGTTTTATAGGAATCAACGTACCTCCGGTGATTCACGGATCGACCTGATATTGCGATAATAAACTAAGCGAGTTTCTTGGTTATTTGGACTAGCTGTGAACCTTGCGCGTTTAGGTAATACGACCTCGGATTGACATTTCTCAACACCCTGGCTCCCTATTGATTTATGGCAAACCCCTATCGTGCCTCCACGTATGATAAGCCATCTTAAACACAAAAATTAATAACACACCCAACCCTTTATAACCACTAACCTACCGACACTCTTTTTATCTGTTATTCCCGTTCGAGTGCCATTTACGACCGTAACAAAATGCGCACACTTACTATTATAAAATGATAAATACATTTTATTGGCACAGTTTACCCATAAAGCATCATTTTACTTTAATGTATCGTTGACTCAACGTATACCTACAATAGGGTTCACTACGGCGACGTATATGAGTGCTTGAATTTGTAAAAATTACATAATTTCAAAACGAGACGGGGATACAGTTTTAAAACTTTTAATTTCATTTTACAATTTTTTCAAAATTATGAAAAACCAACACCGTCAAAGTTACCCTTATTTTTCATCCCTTAATCGTTTTTAATATTTTTCATATACGTTCATTTATATGAAATTCCACCGAAACGCATAAATTCGCTAGACAATTTAGGGTCGACCGGGGTAAATGTAAACAGCGGTAATTGTAAACAGATTTATATTTTCCGCTAAATTCGCACTTCCCGCGAAAATTGAACGCCTGCTTCTTTGTGAGTAAATGGACAAAAACACTGCATCAGCAGATTAGTTTTGTTTAGTCTGTTGATGAGTGTGCTGCACCTCCACAAAAAATCGTTTTTCGTTTAAGCAGAAGTATTACAAGTGTGGTGGTGACAATTTTTTATATAAGGTAAGATTTAAAGTGAATTAAGTACTAGATGTATTATTCCACTTGTTTAGACTTGTTTAAGAAGAAATGTATAAATAAAAATGTATAATCGTGTTTACATTTACCCCCGTAAGATTTCATAATGGGGCAAAAGTAAACAGACTTTGGAGGTAAATGTAAACACATTTGAAGTAAATACAAATACAGAGATATTTTTTATTTTACTTTTAGATGCCCGGAAGACAAATGGACCGTCATATAGTAAGGAGGATTTGCTTAATGCTGTTACTGACGTTCAAAATAAAATGAAACGTACCGTGAAGCTCTAAACTTTTATAATGTACCCATTGCGGTAATTTCTCAAAAATTAAATGGGCGAAAAACAGCTTCGACTCCAGAAATGGAATCGAAAATTGTAGGCTGCCTGTTGGCGGGGCTAGGGCTGGTTACCAATGCGACAAAGATGAGCTATTTATTGATGTAAGACCCAGTGAAGACTGGTACTAACTGTTCCTAAAAAGACAGCAATATTTTGTCACTAAAGAAACCCGAACATTTACAAGAATGTAGGGTAGAAGCTAGACAGCCTGATATTATATATCAGCTTTATGAAGACCTCAGTCAAACTTTAAGTGGATTAAACCTTCTATTTGAAAAGAAGGCTTGTTTAATATATAATGCAGATGAGTCCAGGTTTAAAAGTGATCCAAGTCGTCTAAGAGCCATCGGTGAAAAAGGAGAAGCTCTAAGTCGAGTTTCTGGTGGCTCAGGTAGAGAGTCTACTACAGTTTTGGCATGTGTGAGTGTCGATGGATTTTGTCTACCACCGCTGATAGTGTTTAAAGCAGTAGGAGTCCAAGCTCACTGGATTTCAGAAAAAAAGCTTTCAGTTGGTTTCAAGAAAGTTTCGTTCCTCATGTAAATACTACACGGGAGAAAAACAATCTTTTAGGTGAAGAAGCCGTGTTCGCCTAATTAAAGAGGCAATTGCGAATAAAATAACACTAATAAAACTACCCAGCCATCTAACAGATCTACTACAACCCATGATAGACAGATGAGGTCGAATTTGAACCTTATACAGTAAAAGGAGTTGTTGTGATGTGAAGTAGTGTTCAGATCTGTATAGAAGCACAGTTTACGGGCAGCTATTTTGCTGGCTGACAAAATGTGGTCAAGCCATGAAATGATACGGACATCCCTAACATAGAAATAGAGTTTGAAAACTTGTGTTCTAAGCCATTCATATTTACAGCAGGAAATGATCAGCCTTTCTTGGCGAACACAAGGCAATACTGCGTTTTGTCGGCGTTGAATGTGAGTCGATTGTTCCTTCCCCATTCAAGGGCACGTTCTAAGTCACTGTTGGTTGAGGCTGCCATTTTCACCTTAACGTCCCAGTCTAGACTTATTGTTGTGGGAAAACTGAGAAGAACTATAATGTAGAGTAGTGTCATCCGCAAAGCAATGGATCGGGTTGGTTGTTGAGGAAATGAGGTCATTTATGTACATCAGGAAAAGTATGGGAGCTATCACTGATCCTTGGAGTACTCCCGCGTTAATAGTAGATTCTTTCGAAAAAAAGCCATCGACGACAACGCGTATACGTCTTTTGTCAACAAAGTGAGCTTGGTAAGTAGGTACTTGTGCCAAACCTGGTCAAAAGCTTTTGAAATATCTAAAGCTACTACGATTTTTCCACCGGATCTCTCTAATGTGTTATTCTAAAGTTGGGTGACATATGAAAGAAGATCACCCGTTGAACGACTTTATCTGAACCCATACTGGTGGTCGTTTAAGAGTTTATTGGACTCCAGGAACGAAAGTAGTTGGTGGTTGATGGCTTGTACCTTGAATTTATGTCTTACATTTTAGAGATATTAACAACATTTAATGTAATGTTTCAGTCTGAAGCACCTTTATTACACAAATTAAAACCCGAAGTTGAAAGGATGCTAAAATCTATTTGTTCCAATTACTTGCAAATTTCATATGTTCGCTCACAGGGCAATAATATTTTTTTGACCAACTTCCAAGATTCCAGTAATTTCTTGCCTTTGAGAGAAATATATCTTGGTATGACATCAAATGAAATTATTAACAATTTACACACGGATCGAACTATTTCCAATGCTGATTTGGATGCATTTTACAAATCCTGTTTAACTTTTCATATTGAATTAGCGGTAGACATTGTAAGAAGGTTTGACTTTAGCGGTGCTTTGTTTAAATTAATTTCTGTTGTCGAGCAATCTGACTCCCAGGCTTTCAATATTAAATCTTTAAGTGGAGTTTTCATACATTTCCTCATTTAAAAAAATTATGTTGATCTACAAACCTGTTGACAACGAATGGCGAGAACATGCGCTGCTGGAATTTAAGAGGTTAGGGTTAGAATCACTGCCAACCAATGAGTAGTGGCAAGGTTTTTAATCTAAAGAATACGGCTGGTATGTTTTTGTTTAAAAATTTAAAAAACTAATAGGTCTCCTGATAATATTACCTTTTTCAAACACGTCTGTGGAGAGGATTGTCTGCAACCTAAATAACATCAAAACACATCAAAGTCCGTGGGAGTCTCAACAATGTGTAACGGGAGCTTAAAAAATTAAAATTTCGCGCTAAATTATACGAGATTAGATATTTATATATTATTTTTCTGGATAAAGAAATGGTTATTGTTTATTTATATTTGAATGTAATCAATATTAAGATGAAAAGCTTGAGTTTATTTCAATAAGTTATTTATATATTCAATTTGAAAATATTTAATATACGTAGCATTGGCGAGTACATTAATGTGGTGAAGGAAATGACGCTGTTATAATAATAATGGACAGTTTTTAAGTCGGTGGCATACAGTGAGCGATCACAAACAGGCGCGTTAAGAAAGCAAACAGAAAAGATCGCATAAAAATAAGTGAAAAGTGACATTGTATAGTCATGCCGCCCTATAAAGTGTGAAAATTATAGATAAGAATTAATTAGCGGTGATAGGTACGAAGAAGAAAATTACCTTCCTTATTAGAATAATAAAAGTGACATAAAAAGTGAAGACAACGCGTTTTATGTCTCACAACCGTAATCGAATGTATTTAAATAGTGAACAATAAATATAATAGACAGTAATGGACTTCAAATTGGTAAATCGAAGTATAAAGGACAATAACTCGAATTTGTTGATGTGTAAAAAGGAAGCATTCGCGGTTTTTAAACAGCTCGCATTTTGTTGCGCAGGCTATTTGTAATTAAATTTGAACAATTAAGTAAAAACTGAATAGTGTAAACATATCGAACAATTATTTACTATAATCGTTAAATGATGGAAGAAAATTAGAAGTGTATTCAACTGCACAAAAGTATAAGGACAACAATATAGAAACGGTTCCAGAGTGCTGACAGGTTACATCATCGGAAGAAAAGGCTCTAACCTGTCTGAGTCCCCTTTATCGGTAAAAAAACGCCAGCATTACATCATCAGCTTTACAACGAACATAAGTTAGAACCTTTTTTGTTTGTGTTAATAAATAAAACTTTTTTATGTTTGATTTCTCGAAACTTTACATTTGATTATCACAATTAAACGGAACAATTCGTTTGATTCTGATAAAGACTTTATTTGTTATATGTTAGTTTTCAGAAGGTTATCTTATATTATAGGTTTGATTTTTATATATGTTTGTAAACAACGCATTGATGCATTTTCGTTGAGATTTGGAACTGAATTAAATAAGTACAACGCTTGATTTACTTTTATTGCTAAAGATTACTAATATTAAAAGCTTATACAAATATTGAATATATAAATAGGAATCCAGATAAATAAATAAATCAAAATGAACATAATTTTGGGCATTGATAACAGAAATCGTTTATTTATATTAACTTGAGCTAGTCGTTGCATCCAATTAAGAAAGGAGTTAGTAAACATAAAGTTTAAAATTCATTTACACAAACCGGAATCAATTAGCAAGCAAAGAAAAAATTAACTAGTAAATGATATTTTTATAAATTCAGTTTAATAAAACGTAATAGAAAATAATGATCTCAATCATAACATTTTATTCAAAATGTTGGAATTATAAAAAGATTAAAAGAACTCAAATCTTATTCTTTGGAGCGGGTTAAACAAACAAAAGTAATATCAAAGGGTACTACGCCCGTTGCAAATGACACCATTGCTGCTTTAATCCATACCAAACATGGTATACCTAAAGCGGGGAATCCTTCAAAATTCAAACCTAATCGAAATATGATACTGCGAAAAATAAGGGCCACTAAAGATTGAAATAAAAACTTAAATTTTTTGTACCTATGCTATTTACGTGGCCTTACTTTGTTTTGAATAAATAGTATGGATGTAGTCTCTAGATGTACGAGTTAATTTTGTTATAAGGTATAGTATTTTATAAACGTTTTAGTAGTATATTAAACAAATTTTGTATAAACCAGTGTTTTTATTCCAAAAATATCATTTCGGGAACTTCGGGGAATTGACAACACTGACGCGGGAATTCGAGAAAATGTTATTGGCAGCACTGGTGCTACGAGTCTCACCATTTCGTCATTAATAGCCACAAAGTTAGGTGAACCGCTAGTACTAGTTGGGAATTTTAATGTTTAAGCTTCGGAGTGTATTATTTAGTCTGAAAAATAATGATTATTCATAATGATCACGGACGATAAATGTTTCTAATCACGTACAAAATTTAAAAAAAATTTAATTCTGTTTACCCACAATGTCGAAAAATGTCTTCACCTATTTATAAATCAAGCTAATTTTATGTTTTTATCAGTGATTAAAATGTCTATAAATACCGAAGTGAGTAACAGTGTGTGTATAAATAGAAGGCAATTAACGTATTCAGAAAATCTTATAATGATTACGTTTACACTATAATTAACCTACCTTGCATTACAAGATTCCAAGTTGGATGAATTTGTTAAGTTGCATTTCCTAGTAACTTTCTCCTTTTCTATGAAACTAATAGGAACTTTAATTTTGGATTTAGATAAATCTTTCTTCTTAACACCTGTATGTTTGTAGCACTGCGGTGAGGTTTTATCATATATATTTAATTGTGGTTTATTTTTTATTCGAGGTTTCACCATTGGTTTTAAAATACGAGTGTTATCACACGTCACACTATCTGTCTTGTTAATTAATTCTTCGATATCCGTATTAGCTAATTTGTTATCAATTACAATTACATTTCGATCCGCTTTCTCTTCCGCAACAGAAGCCGATTTTATCACAGATCTTGTTACACACTCACCACCAACACTTTCGTTTATTGCTTTTGATGTAAGCAATTCAGACTTCACGTGAAGTTTTGATATTATGGGTTTTGTACTAATCGGAGGTTTACTTATATCAGTTTTGTTTAAATTATTAAAAAATTTAACAGCTGATTTGACATTCGGACTGGATTGTTGACCATCCATGACTATTTGAAACCTATTAAAAACTGAAAGTGAGCACTTTTAACGGTATATCGCACTTAACGCCTCAATAACGATTTAGTTGTAAGTGTTGTTAATTCAAAAAATAGGAAGTAAGGGTTATGATGTTAACTTTTAAAACCGATATTCTAGAAAGCGCGTTCATTGTATTAAGTATAAAACCCGTAACTGACTGAAAGAAACATTAGTGTGGGTTGTTATCAAACAAATATTTTTCTGATAAGAACTGCTTGGAAGTTATATTTCATGCGAATGGTTGATAAGAATAATCATAAATGTACCGTTTTCCATCTCTTTCTTTCTATACTTTTTCACTTGCAAATGAAAGGTGTAGTGGATTATTCACTACTGTGTCGAGACCAACATAAATTATTACGTACTTTTTGCAACACTCAAGGGAGACTACTGAATTTAAATAAAATCGTATTTCTATAAAATTTACAAATTGAGTAATATGACTACATGCTGACTGTATCGCTTGCAAAATAAATAAAATAATCTTTATAACTCTCTCCTTCCTACTCATACTACTTACAATAATTATTAACAGATAATTAAGCAAACAATAAATAATATGGCAAAATGTAGGTATTTACTTCGAAAAATTGCTATCTTGACCATGTGATTCGAAAGTAATGCATAATCTTGATTTCAATCTTTTATCAACAAATTAAATTATTACAATATTTGCATTAATTAGCTATACAAAATGATGTTTCAAAATAACTTTAATTTTTTTTTACTTGTCACTATCAGAATTTAGATAAATAACTAGATCGGTTCATTCAAATTATTCAAAACTTAATCATTGAGTTAGTTATGTATGACGGGATTAATCATTGATATTGTTAGAATTGTTTCTGTGAT
This sequence comes from Vesta saturnalis, assembly GCA_036346205.1. Lineage (NCBI taxonomy): Eukaryota > Metazoa > Arthropoda > Insecta > Coleoptera > Lampyridae > Vesta > Vesta saturnalis. The sequence continues at coordinate 4,272,452 of JARFJB010002341.1, read as the reverse complement.
TTATTTTTATGAGTGTTTTGAAGCGCACATTCAGGATTATTGTTGATACACAAATAGAGTCATCAAAGGAGCAACGTCCAAATAAGCAAAATTACCGTAGGTGATTAAAAATTACTATTTCAACCAAATTGACTCACCACACTATATGAATTCAATTAATTCAAAGGGCGTTGGGTTATTGTAACGTTCATAATGTTCGAGATAACTTAGTATCATCAGCTACAATTTAATCGGAAGTGGCGTCATTTTTGAAATTTTAGATGGAGCCACTCTGAGCAGATGGGACGCCAACGAGGAAGGCACCACCTCCCTTACCATTGGTTCTCAGATTTTCTCAGCTCGGTGAATTCCGACCGCCCCCCCTGAGCTTGTCTAATCCATTCTCATATTATTATTCCTTTACCCTCACTATCGGATTGAGAGTACAAATTTAGCAAACAGATAAGAAGTTTCTAGAGTAAAAATTTCAGGACATAAAATACTGCCCGCTCGGATGTCTGGGTGTGCAGAGCTCAAAGCGACCTCATCATCCGCGATACAAGATCTAATTTTAATAGTCTAAAATTCTCTATAGAGGTAGCTAATAAAGGATACAGGTGTAAAACATGTCGAATGGGTAATTGCCCAAACTTTATTACTTCACGTCATTTTATAAACTACTCGAAAAAACTCTTGTCCCACAAAATGAATGGTTTAACGAAAGTGTCCCCCATTACCAACATGTACCAATAACTAGGTCATAAAAAATGATTACAAACCAGCTGATTTTTTTACTATTCTATCATTAATGTTTGCATAATTATATGGCCACATTGTTGTACAAATTGAATGGTATGTTTTCCCGGTTCTACGCTCGGAAATTGTCAGTTCTATGGTATAACTTTTTTTATTATTAACTGTATGACAAAACATGACAGGTTAGTGTATTCTCTGCTCAAATAAATCAGTGTCCTAGAAAAAAAATGGGTATACACCGCTAGTCCGACAAGAATTATTTTATAATTGCGGTTTCGGTAATTTAACGTGTCTTTATTCGTAATGTACCGTAAAACGGGGTGACTTTGATCAGCCGTGTTTGTTTTCAAATTTTGGGCCATTTTAAATTCCTGATCAGGTTAAGTAATTCTAACGGTTCATAAATGGCGGCACAGATAGGCATTTGTCTGATTAGCCATGTCTATTCTTACAATGTTAGGTGGTTAAAATGCAGGTATTTAGAGAAGTCGCAGAAAATTAAGGTGCGTAGCTCTTATGTATAATTTTTTATGTAATGGAGTCTATGAAGCACATTTGTGGTAAATAATCCTAGAAAAAGCACACAGGAAAATGTGAGGTTAAAATTTTGTTTATCGGGGTGACTTTGATCAGAGTTTAGACAAGGAAAATCAAAGATCATTATGTTTATAATATAAGGGTATGGCTAGGGTGTGGCGGGCGAGTTTATAGTTTGAGAAGTTTTTAGACTCTTATCTTAAAAATTGCAAAAAATTTTTTACGGAAAATGCCACGTTTGTACAAACGTCCGCTCAGGTCACGCCAGTATAAGAACTTTTCCAATGAAACCATTGTAAAATACATTGCAAACAGTAGTTGATGGTAGAATGGCCAGAAGTCAAGCGTCAAGAGAATTCAAAGTTCCATGCGGTACGCTCAACAACAAATATCATGGCAAACATGGCTCACAACATGGTGGTCACACGGTGTTCTCAAGAGCCGAAGAAAATGCTTTTGTAAATGCGATAACGAAACATACTGACTGGGGCCTTCCCCTGAATAAAAAATACCTTCAATTTTTTGTTAAAAGCTATCTAGACAGGAAAGACGTAGTGGAACGCCATTTTGTGAATAACTTACCTAGAGATGATTGGGTTAGTTTATTTCTCAAAAGGCACAAACATGCTGAGACTCAACGCTGGGCAGCCAATATAAAAAGATCTAGAGCCGCACTGACAAGAGATGTTATTGAAAATTATTTTACAAACTTAAAAGAAATGCTTCGTGGAGCGCCTTCAAGTAATGTATTCAATTACGATGAAACGCAACTTCTCTGATGACCTTCGCAAAGTCAAGGCTACTTTTCGAAGAGGTGTAAAATACCCTGAAAGGGTGGTTAATTTTTCAAAAAGTGCCACTTCTATAACGATGTGTGGTTCAGCCAGTGGAATTTTAACGCCACAATTTATTACTTATAAAGGTGAACACATGGACAGAGGGTGAATCAAAAGGGAAACCTTGCTGTTCTGAGTCTTGCTGTAGTGGTGGCACGAGGTATTCGAGAACCTAGTATGGATGGATTGATGCCGAAACTTTTGCCGATTGTATGATTCTTCTTTCCTACCGCATGCTAGACGTCTTGAAGGAAGAAAAGTATTGATTGGTGACAACTCTCGTCCCACTTGAGCGACGATATCATAAAGAAGTGGGAGGAAAATAATGTGCCCTTTGTTTGCTTATGCTTATGTTTCATAGTACACATATATTACAACCCCTCGACGTCGCTTTCTTTAAGCCGTTGAAAATGACACTACGAAAAGTACTCTTTAAGCGGAAAGTTGAAAATCCAAAAGGAGGCATTGTGTCAAAGACGATTTTTCCAAAGCAGACCTTGGAAAATATGAATGATGTAAAAAAAGATGGTCCAGGTGTCTCCTATGCTATTGAAAGGGAGGCTTTAAAGCAACTGGCATATTTCCACTGGACCTCAATAGTCCTAAAACGAATTCCAGATCAAGACAATGACACACACACACACACACGCACACGCACACACGCGCACACACACACACACAGCGACACACACACACACACACACACACACACAACACACACACACACCCACACCCACACCCATACCCACACCCACACCCACACCCACACCCACACACACACCCACATTCGCCGATCTTGGCGAAACTTGGCCAAAAGTTGTAAAATGAGCTAATAAGTCGATTTAACGATAGTGAATAAAAATTCGATTCCATAACCTTGTATACCTACGTATGTACATGTAGGTTAGAAGGTAAAAATCAATCTTCATCAAATTCATCCACTTGTCCCTCATCTTCAGATTTTCCCCATCTTCATTTTCTTGGAAACTATCATTTTCTTTGTTTATGTTATCTGATTCTGTAATATAATAATAATAAAAAAAATAAAATGTAGAATGATCAAAGTATCAATAGGGTACCTTCTAAGTCAGAAGATAACTCTTCAAAATGCGCGCCAACGTAGAGGTATTCAAATTAAAGAAAAATATTTATTTTTTACATCAATTGTTAGTAATAAAAAAGTTATACCGACAATTTCAGAGCGTAGGACCGGGAAAACATACCATTCAATTTGTAGGACAATGTGGCCATATAATTATGCAAACATTAATGAAAGAATAGTAAACAAAATCAGCTGGTTAGTAATAATTTTTTATGACCTAGTTATTGGTACAGGATGATAGTGGCGGACGAGTACTTTGTAAAATTACCTGAAGATTGAAGTAAAAAATAAATGTTAGTAATAAAGTTTGGGCAATTATCCATTCGACATGTTTTACACCTGTATCCTTTACTAGCTACCTCTATAGAGAACTTTCGTACATAGAATTTGGGCGTCTCGCCCAAACGAAGCTACTCACGAAGATTCAGCTTGATAGTAATCATTTTCAAGAAAAGGCGAGGGACCCTAGACTAGAGCGTAGGACCGGGAAAACATATCATTCAATTTCTAGGACCTTGTGGCCATATAATTATACAAACATTAATGAAAGAATAGTAAAAAATCGGCTGGTAACTAATAATTTTTTATGACCCCATTATTGGTACATGCTGGTGGTAGTGAGGGACGCTTTCGTCAAACCATTCATTTTGTCGGGCAAGAGTTTTTTCGAGTACTTTGTAAAATTACCTGAAGATTGAAGGCTAAAATAAACTTAGTAATAAAGTTTTGGCAATTACCCATTCGACATGTTTAACACCCGTATCCCTTATTATCTACCTCTATAGAGAATTTTCGTAGATAGAATTTTGGCGTCTCGTCAAAACGAAGCTACTCACGAAGATTCAGCTTGATAGTAATCATTTTTAAAAAAGGGCGCTGGATCCCAGACTATAGCGTTGTTCACCAACATCAACAATTACAACCTAACATTCTGTTTCTATCTGAAACACAAGCCTTTTTTAAAAACCTCGACTAGACCAGCTTGCAATTTTCTCAATACAACCTTCTCTCTAACTTTCGTTATAAAGGGGGAGTGCATGCCTATCCTTTGTATTCTAAATCTGCTTGCATAGTCTCCCAATGACAACAACTTTCAAGACTACTATGATTATCTTAATTTGTCTCAAATTTCATCTCAATTCTGGAAGATTTGTTGTTCATTACTCGAATTAACTTCAATTTTCATCTACCACTAATCCTGCTGGTTATAGTGCAGAAACATTTGATATTACATGTGATCTCACACAAATTATTTCCGAACCTTATAAAACATCAGTCCTTTCGCCACTAAGTCTATCAGACCATTGACACTATTTGCACTTTGTATAGCTTTGGGGAGTTAATTGCCTTCAAGTTTCATCTACCACTGATCTTGCTGGTCAGAAATATTGGCCATTTGCTGTGATCTCACATAAACCATTTTCGTACCCACTAGAATACCTGATAACTCTAACCATACTCCACATCTTCTATACCTCATTCTTACATCAAGCCCACTTGCTTATAAATCATCATTTCCCTTCTACCTCGATCTGATCATTGTCTAATTCAAATAACTTCTGTCTCGAATTCCTCTGTTGTTTACGTTGTGGTATTTTAAGGCAGTTAAATGGGATTCCTTTGCAACATTCCCATGCGGTAAATATTGTTTTTAAGCCAACTTCATCTTGGATATTGCTCTTTAGTATCTGATTGCAATTGTCATAGGGTTATTCATTCCCAAACAACGAAACCGTATTGGTCATTCTCGTTCCAAATTAAGGTTCTATAAAGCATGTTTTAATGCAATATCTTTCAAAAATAAATCTATAACAAATAGAAATCCAATAAAAAGTCCGAGTCTTGGAAATCTAAAAATACTTACAAAAAAGGTATCACTAAGACTGAAAACTTGTTCGAACAACGAAAGTGCAATAATATGGCAGCACATCCTTTAAGTAATGGTAAAATTTGGCCTTTAGCTAGAGACGACAATAAAAAATATGGTACATCTTCATTTACCCCCATGACATCTTTTAATGGGTAACGTAGTGGCCGACTCGGTAGACAAAGTCAATCCTTTGTGGATTTATTTGCATCAAACTCATGTCCTAATGACTTTGGAAAAGATGTGCCACTAGTTTTTTTATATGCTAAAAAATGAATTCATTTCCGATACAAGCTCCTATCATCCTATCGGTTACCAAGAGGTTTAATTCCAATAAGGCGACTGGTCCAGACGGTTGTTATTGTCTTAAAGAAAAGTTCCACGATCTAGTACCATTTCTATCTAAACTTTACTCGATATCCATGTCTTCTGGGGAATTTTCTTCGTCATGGAAGTTAACAACTATTCGGAAAAAAGGCGACAAAAGCGTTCCCTCTAACTACCGACTAATTAGCATCACTTTTATTTTGTCGTAAGTCATGGAAAAGCCATCAACCAATGAGTACTTTCTTTCCTTGATTCTAACAAACTTCTTAGTGACCACTGATATGATTTTAGTCGTTCAATAGGTGATCTTTCATACGTGACCCAAGTCTGGAACAATACATTAGACCGACCCGGTGAAACAGCTGTAGCCGCTTTAGGTATCTCAAAAGCGTTTAATCAAGTTTGGCATTCATCACGTTTGGTTTAACTGGTACGCTCATCAATTGAAACTTCCATCGTTGTCTATATGATTTTTCACTTTAATGGCGAGTACCACGGCTATGATACAAGGCAAAAGGATAGCATAAGAGGCATTTCGAGTAAGAATAAATATTTTAGTAAATCATTTTTGCATATAGCTCCAATTCTATATAATCATTTACCGCTAGAAATGAGATCTATATAGTCACACCGTGAATTTCGCCGTGCAATAAAAAATATTTTAAATAAATGTGTATTTTATAACGTGGCGGAGTTTTTAAGTGCAGATCTAATACACCATTAATTCAAATTGTTAGTGGTATTATTAAAATTAAGCGGTTGCAATCCTTGATCACTGATACGGTGTGGCTGTGTCGCTTATGTGTGTATGTGTGTAAATGTTGTTACGTACGTTATATTTCTCATTTTAATTCCGAATATTCTTTTTGCCCTGTATGAATTTTACAACTGTACAGTTATCCGTCAATAAAGTCTATCTATCTATCTATATATCTACTGAAACATTATTTTGCCAAAATTTCAGAATGATAGAATTATTATTTCTAAGTGGTGCATTTCATTGAAACGTAGTGTATTTCCTAAAATGGTCTACTAAATATTTGAGATGATCAGGTGAACAAACAAATTTTCCCGTAGCTTAATTTAGGATTTAACAAACACGTTCTTAGCTTTGTACCTATATGCACCGTATCTTAAACACACGTCTCTCTTTTGTTTAAATTCATTTGAAACCAGCACAACGTTGTGTTTTTTCACAATTTTGCAGCAGGGAAACTTCTCTCATGGCTTTAAGTAGCCTTGTGTCTTCATCAGGGGAATAACCTAAAGTTTTAATTCCAAATTTTTACGCCTCCTGTTTTATACGTCCCCAACGGGCAAGTACATCATAATAAGTAAATTGATTGTCAGTGCCAAATATTGTCAAACAAAAAGAGCAACTATGGTTTATTGGAGATTGGGCCATTATAAGATATGCGTAATCAGCCCTCTCTAAAGTAGGTTTCAATATATTTCGCGGAGGGAGCAAGAAAATGATTAGTTTCGGTAAACCATCTTTTTGTGAATTGTATTGAGTCCTTCTTGTTATTTTTGTGCTATCTTCACTAATCTATATAATTGGTGGTAAATTTCGTTTTTTCAGAAAATCACTAAGATGTTGAAACCTTAAAACTTCTTCTTCAATTATTTCAGAATTCATATTTCATACCAAGGTGGAAATTGATGGCATTGATTTGGTTAGGTTCGCATATAGGGTTTCGTATAAGAGTCTTCCTCCCACAATAAACAAGTACCTAATTGTTTAAAATCTAAAGCAAACTGTTTGGAATTAATTTCGGCTCGACTCTCGGCATTTGTGTCTCAATTTGTGTTTATTATTGAAATTTGCCGTATCAACAAGGCATTTCATTAAATTAGATACTTGCAAAGTAATAGTTCCTTGACTGTTTTCTCTCACTAAACTCTGCAATATTAATAAAATTAATAATAATACAATTGGTTATTTAATTCATTATCATTAAAAGTAAAATAATTGGTTTCACGCAATAACATCTTCTGTTTTCTTTTAAGATTTATTCCACTTCATCTACCGGATTAAAAAAGCTTCCATTAAAGATTGTTTCCAGGTTTCTGAAATATCTTCTCTTGTTCGTCCAGATCTGACTGCTCTAAAGTATTTAGGTTGACGCCATTTACTTTTTTTTTCACTAGTGGGCGCATTTTGAATAGCAGAACTACTGGCCCTAAATTTGATAGTCCTGCAAAATCCTTTTCTGTAGTAAGGTTATGAAAATTGTCTTCGGAATTAACATTTACGTTCTCAGAGGAATTGTCGGAATCAGATTCATCATTAATATTTCTCCTCCTCTTCCTATCGGAAGTAATAAAGGTCTGAATAGATGGTACCTCTGTATCCTCAATTCGATATTCTCGGTCATTTTCTTCAGAATGATTTGAACTCGGCTGTGAGGGACACTCTGATGGTAATTCTTGGTTTAGATTAGGTACAATGAAGGAACATTCAGGAATACGACTTTTGCGTGCTTCATCTGAGATACTCTTATTACAATAACTAACAATACTCCTTTGTTCCAATCTCGGATATGGATCCCGATTTTGAAATAAGGAATTGTTCTCGGAATTGTTTAATTGAACTTGAGATTCGGGCCGATTTTTTTTGCCTTTAAGTGATTGAGAAGACTGTAATAATAGGATATAATCCAATGGTATTTTTCGTTTTTTTTTCAACTGTTTCACATGGTCACTGCGTATATGCACATCATGTGCGGCGTTTTAGTCGAATGCTGGGGTAGTATTTTCCCCCTCAGAACCCTAACTCCGTTCCTTCCGATTATATCCTGACCACACTCATCCTTAATCCCACCATGCATATATACGTAATGTATGTATGTATGCTGGGAATTCATGATTGTGGCTGAAGGAGCCAGGAACGAAATACGTGACCTTTTGCTTTTCCTCTTTCACCTGCAAATAGAGTCTTAAATGTACTAGCCACAATAGACCAAAATTTTCTGTTAGGTCTTTAGTTTGTGTTTATTGAAAAATAAAAAAATATACACAATAGAAAACTTGCCTTGTAGGTCCGTAAACAATTTTGAATAAAACAGGGAACCTTGCAAGACACTGAAGGGCCTGGGCCGTCCATGTAACAGAAATAGTCTTTGGAATTTAAATAATGTATGTACTGTTTTTTATGCTCATTTGTTAAAAATTCTAATGATTTTATCCACTCAGTTATTAATTTCTGCAAATGTCTTCGGCATTCTGTCAAATTCACAGCAACAGCTTTGTGTGTAATATTCTCGGAAGTCCGAATACTGCTACTCTGAGGAGCAGAATTTGTTGCCAGTGTTTGTACAGATGAGGCTAATTCTTTATTGCAATATTCAGCTATGCTTAAAATCATATTTTTGTATCCCACCAGAAACTTAAATTTGCTTAGAAAGGATTTGTAGAGTGGGCCGTAATAGCACTCATTCTATAAGGTCTTAGGCCATTTCGAACGAACGATTCGAATTCCTGAAGATCACTTTCATTGAAATTTTTAAATGCTCTAAACTAAAAATTCACAACACCAACGTTAACTTTAATTAATGAAATATTCATATAAAAAACAAACAAACTCAATGTTGCACTATGATACTGAGACGATCAGACGCGTAAGTCTACCGTTACACTCCTTCTCTAAAAAATGGGCGTTATATGTAGGAGTGATAATAGTTCAAACGAGTTCAAAGAAATGGTAATTTTTTAAATCACTTCACTAAAACAAGGTCTTTGTTTAGTACAAATCTACAATAGGTAATAAGGTAAATAATACATATAAGTTTTACATCAGTGCTACATAAAGACAAAATTTACATCGATTGGGGCTTGTATCTCGGTGGCGCAGATGGTTAGAGCGGTACTCTAGCAAAGTACAGGTCGTAGGTTCAAATCCTACTCGAGGTAAACTTTTTTTATTTATGTATTTAATAAAATTAACAATAATTTTTAATTAAATACATGCACAAGATTATAAAAGAAAACATAACCAAAAAACAAAATTATCTTATGCGATATATATATATATATATATATATATATATATATATATATATATATATATATAATTATTATGAAAAATACAATGGTCTTGTTGACGCATTTTTATCATCTCCTAAAGTACATGATTATGTACCTATACTGTGTAAGGGTATATAACATTTATATTTTGAAAATGGCTTGATAACGATTTCGTTTTGATGAAACACCTAAACCGGTTTAGAAAATTACTATATTATTCAAATATTTAAACATATCCATATTTAGGCTGCCTCCGTTTTGCGGTACTAAACTGAAAAAATTAATATCTATTAAAATGTAGCAGCTAAATGTTTGGTAAATACGGTAAATAACGGTAATTATGGCAAATGTAGTAAATATTTGTAAATATTGGGCAAATATACTAAATATTTTATAATTTAGTAAATATTGGATAAATATAATAAATATTTGGTAAATATTGGTAATTATAGTAAATATTGAAATAGGTGTACGGCGACACCCCTCGGCGATAGCAATGTTATTAAACGTTTATGTAATTCCAAAGATTCAAGCAATGTCTTTTTGAAGTCGGGTATTTATAAGTTGAACTGCACATTCTCTAATTCTGTTTCCATTGGACAATTACTTAGAGACTTTGATATTAGAAACAAATAACACATTAAATTTTACAAATATACAGGGTGTTCCAGTTTTTGTAGCAGGACTTTAATAGTCGATAGAGCTTTCAAAATTAAGACCAAAAGTTCATATAAACATAGGTTGCCAAACGCTTAGTTTTGAAGATACAGTGTCGGAAAGTTTTAATTTTTTTTCAGTTGTTTTAATTTATCTTCAAAACTATTTAAAATAATAAATCCAAATTTAGTACACATATTACACTTCTTAAACTCAATACTAAGAGTAGTTTAACGTTTATCAATATCTACAGGGTAGTACATTTTCTGGGGTGGTACACCCTTTATCCCCCCCGAACTTTTTCATGCGACGCCTCTAACTCTTAAAAACCAAAAATTTAGATTGCCCATTTGATTTAGGAACTTTTTTGTCTTCTGCTTTTTTTTCGAAAAATGCATAGTTTTTGAGATAAATTAGCTATAATACATCAACAGCTTCCAAATGGTAAGTAAAGAACGACCGATGCTCCCGAAAAAAATAGTGTGCCATGAAAAGAACAATAAAAGAAAAGAATCAAATTATGTCAATTCTCACGTTTTTTTTTGTCTCTTAATAAAAAGTAGTACTCCACTGATTTTTTCCTAACTTTTCAGTTGAATTAAATAAAGGAAAATAAACGTAAAACAACGAAATAAATATTAAAAAAATACGTATTTATTGGAAAAAAAATTCTGTTTAAGATTTTAACAAAAACGAAACGAACGAAATAAATAAATTAAACAAATAAACTTAACCTATAACAACAAAACAAAAACGCTATCGTAATAAATAAATTTAAAGAAACTGTTCAAAATGTGAACCATTTTGTTGAATATATAATTCACACCGACGAAATTGCACGTGGAATATTAACTAAAAATTGTCTTATTCCATTACACGCATCCCTAATCCTATTAATGAGTTCATCTATTGTTGTCACAGGAGTTGCATACACCCTTTCTTTTAAATATCCTCACACAAAAAAATTTAAGGGATTTAGATCTGGAGACCTTGGCGGCCAGGGTACTAGGCCTGCACGACCGATCCATCTTCCTGGATAATGGTTGTCCAGCCAGTTTCTAACGTTTGTGCTATAATGTGCTGGACAACCATCAAGCTAGAATTCTTTGTAAATTTAAGGGAATATGTTCCCACATATTCCCATGTTCATTCTCTAAGAATTCCAAGAAAGCCGCAGCATTCATCCGAGGTGGTAAAAGTAGGGCCCAAAAAGGTGATTATTGTAAATACCTATCCAGACGTTCACACTAAATTCTTGTTGGAAATGTCTCGGGCGAACTACATGTGGATTTTCATGTGCCCAAACGTGCTGGTTGTGAAAATTTACCACAATGTTAGTTGTGGGATCTCTGTCGAATTCACGAAAAATTCGTCATCATCAACAAAAACTTTTATGCGAAAACATATTTTCCAAACGTTTGGCAATTCTGCCACAAGGTACCACGTTATACAGTTTAAAAAACAAGCTATCGCGTCAAACACTGTCGTAAGCATCAGTGAGATCAACAAACACTGGATCAATTTTAAGTTTCGTCAGAAAACAATTTACTACACACGTAGTTAGAGCCAAGAGTTGATCACAACAATTTCTGTTTTCTCGAAAACCAGCTTGATTAATACGAAATTCTGCTTATAAGCACGTATAAATTCTAAGCTTCTCAAACTTATAAGTAAACTTAATAATGAAATTGATATGTCCCGGTAGAAAAATATTAAAGAAAACAACCACGTCAATGCGTTTTTTCCAAGATGTTTGATGAAATAAGTACCATCAAAACCAGTTGGAGCATTCTTAAGTCGATTTATTATATCGCCTTCTACTATTTTTAGTTTTCTTTTGAATTATCTTCATTTAATTCAACCGAATTGTGAAATTAAATTTGGATTTATGTCATAATTAGAATGTTGTGTTGGTTTTAATTAGACAATTGATTAAGAGTAAAATTCTAAAGGTATGGAAAAACAGACAATTTAATAAAGTTTTGAAATTTGTGTGGCGAGATACCTTTGAGTGAGGTGTTGAAAACGCACAACTACCCCCCTTCACTGTAAAATGTGTCCCCATTACCGGTTTTCACTTTTTTTGAAAATTATAATAGATATAAAAAAGTGCCAAATGCAAATATTATCCTTATTAAATTCTTAACAAAAAAGGCACTTTAGATTTTTTTATAGGCTTGACTGTGTTCAAGCTATAGCTAGTTCGATTTTGGAAAACGTGACTATAACCAAAAATTTGCATTCCCAGTTCAATTCTTTCATCAATCAATCTATAAAATAAATAAAAGATACGAAAGAAAGCTCGGGGACTTAATTAATAGCTGCATTTTAGTCTGCAGAACAAGCTACCATTCATTTAATTACCTATAATACTCCTCGAGTTATCAAAAGAACTTCTGGGTATGTACATTTAAAATCATGAATTATATTCCGGCGGAAACTGTAACGGAAGGAAGTGCGCGACGTTGCCCGATCATCGATAAATAATGCGTGATACGCAAAGGCAACGCGGTCCCAGTCACAAGACAGAACGAGAGCGATATATGATTATTATTCTGATAGTAGCGTCACCTCGCCGACCTCCGTTAAGTTGCACAAATAAAAGAGCGGCCATGTTCGGCGTTCCCCCGCCCCTCCCACTTCGCCACTGGTAATTCTTGCGATTAAAAGTGTGTGTAGTATAATAAGGTTACGTATCTAACGGGTTTTATGGGTGTGGTCAGAATATTTCCGTTTTGTTGTAGCAAAGTTCATGATTGAAACATGTGTTATATTATGATACAAACTGTCTTTTATGCAACTTATCGTTATGCATTGGTGAAACAGTCAAAGTTGAAAAGGGATTTTCAAAATTAATAAGCGCAAGCAAACAAAGAAAAGATGGAATACATGTGAGTCTTGTGGGCTTATCAAATGTGTGAAGGCCTATAATACTTGCTAATGATGATGCAGATGTTCTCATCATTCAAACGGCAATTAAAGAGTCTGCAAGAAATAAAAATGCTGTGGTCGTTGGGCAAGATGTCGATCTTTTGGTTCTTGAACTAGATTTGACTCCCGCTGAACAAAATATTTACCTGTTGAAAGAGAACCAAGGTACGACTGTACAGTTCAAGCCTTGCTACTGCAGGATTGATTCAAAGATGCAAAGGCTCTATTCTCTTCCTTCACGCCATGACTGGATGTGATACAACTTCATCATTTTTCGGAAAAGGCAAGAAGCTAGCTATTCAGCTATTCGACAAAAGAAAAGATCTACATGACTATATCTGCATCTTCAACAACAGAAACGCCACTCCTGAGCAAATCGATACTGCTAGCGAAAAGTTTATTCTACCGTTATACGGTGCTAAGCCATTAGAAAATAGCCTTGATGAACAAAGGTTTATATCTTTCAATAAACTTGTTGGGCAAGCAAAAATCGAAGTGGTACTGTCAAAACTGCCGCCTCATCTGTGGCACATCAGTATTCAAGGCCGGCCTGTTTGCAAGTTCAGGCATGGCTTAAATCCCCAAGAATGGGGCTGGACAAAGACTCACACTTTCCTGAATCCTATACCCACAAAAGAAGTACCAGCTCCCGCTTCAGTACTTAAATTGATATGATGTACTTGCAAGCTAGGCTGCGGAAAAAGATGCACATGCGCTAAAACGGCCTGCGCTGCACTACCAGTTGCCGGGGTCTAAGCTGTTTTAATAAAAATCAAGATTGTAAAAAACCTGAGGAAGAAGAAATAACCATTGATTAGTGTTTCTTTTCGTATTTTTACATTGATTAAAATATTTTAAATTATTTTATAGCTTTTTATCATTACATTCCAATAATAATATTGTCGTTCATCTGATGATAAATGATATTCAACTCGATACCTTGAACATTAATTTATTTTTTGAATCAGCTAAAGCTTTAAAACTGTCAATCCTATCAAAATAAGACTTAAGAAATTTTGTTTAGAATTTTTTCTTTTGAGATTTTTTTTTAAGTATAGTTTTCGAAAAAAAAAGTGAAAAAACCGGTAAAGGGAACATGGGGTAGCGTCAGTTGAAGGGTAGGGGAAGAGTTGTGAGTTTTGAAAACCACACAAAGGTATGCCACACAAGTTTAAAAACTTTTTGTTCGAAAAACATAGAATTACCGTACTACGTGTACAATTCATATTTCCGCCAAAGAATTGCATTTTTCTTTTCTTGCTTTGTTTAGCAATTCCGTTTGCATTTTTATCGGTACGAAAATTTAAAATAGGTAGATATGGGAAATAGGAAATGTTTGCGCAGTACGCGCTATCATTAACATATAAACAATTGTCCAGAATTTGAATTTTAACGATAAGACCTGAACCCCAATGAAAATAAAAACTACGAGAAGGTAGTATGGAAGCTGAAGCATTGGTGGGGCAATGTGTTAATTTAACAAGACTATAATGAAATGAAGTTTCCATTTTTCCCATCTTTTCGGTACCATGAGCATAATCGTTCATTCCACTTTGCAGCTTTTATCAACAAAAATTTCACTTATCTGTTAGTAACCTTAAACAGATATTTACTAATTTTCTATTTAAACATTGTTAATCGGCGCCTTTCCCAATAGCTAATATTTAAACGTTGCGATTTTTAATAAAAAAAAACTGCCACACATCCTCATTGAGCGACTCTCGTTATAATGTACATGCATAATCTCATATAATTATGATAACGATAATTATAAGGTTGGAAACATACAGTATACAATAAAACAATAAATTCGATAACGAATTATGTTGTACAAAGTCTGATGGACTTTAGAAATGTTTATAAAATCTCTCTAAATGAATTTGTAATTATAATCATAATCACTAATTAATTGTTATCACTCACAGACCAATTTTCTTGATTTAGTATGTAATGGACTTTCTAGCATCACCGTGCTATAATTGAGAGCTTCCATTTGTGATTAACAATAGCTCCTGAATTACCCATAATTTCAGTTATTACATGCATTTACAATGAGAATCACTTTTTTTTTGTTTTGTGGGATATTATTGAAAAACGAAATCACAAACATAATCGAAATGCATTCATATTTTTATTCAATTTAGTTTGATATTTTTCTGTTATTTAAAGTGTTGTTGTCTGGTATCGATCGTAGAACATGAAGCTTGCTTCTAATATCACATTACATTATGTTAACGGTGTCTGAGTAGGTTTCATACAGATATACCGAAACTATTAATGAATAAGTACAACTATAAAATAAACTAATTATTTTTTTGAAAATAATTAGGTTTTAATATTGCGGCAATAATACAAGAAATCTGTGTGATGATTAATAAAACAAGTATAAAACAAAATTATTGAAGTTAACTCTGTACACGATGTCTCAGCGATACATCAAAGTGGTTCTAAAAACTTTATCGTTAAATATTATTGATGAAGCAACGAGGAACTGAAGATCTGCGAAAAGTGCTTATTTTAAAAATAAAGTTGACTTCTCTAATGGAGGTATATATTCTCTTATTCCATCTTATTATTGAGTTATAAAATCTTGTAAAGAAAACGTGGAAATTTTGATTGAAGGGCAACTAACTCGTACAATAACAGTCGGTTGAAAAGTTCGTAGGCTGACACATAGATGGCGTTACTAGAATTAAATCCATATGATTGGTAGCAGTATGAACCTTCAAACGATACGTGTATAAATTTGACAGCTGTCGGATAATTGGTTCGTGAGATATAACATTGAGTTAAGCAACTTTCGTTAATTTGAAAAAAATGGACAAATAGAATTTCGTGTGTTAATGAAGTATTGCTTTATCACGGAAAAAAATACTGTTGAAGCCAATGCTTGACTTAATGATCCATTATTCGGACTCTCCACCAGGAAAATCAACCGATGAGAAGTGGACGCCCGAAAGAGGCTGTTACGGGCGAAAACACGAAACAAGCTCACAAAGTAATTATTATGAATAACCGTAAAGTGAAGTTGATCGAGATAGCTGAGTTTTTGAAGATATCAAAAGAACGTGTTGGACATATCGTGCATGAATATTTGGACATGCGGAAGCTGAGCGCAAAGTGGGTGCCGCGCGAGCTTACAATCGATCAAAATCAACAACGTGTAGATGATTTGGAGCAATGTTTAGCGATATTAAACCGTAATAAAAACAAATTTTTGCGTCGATATGTGACAATGGATGAAGTCTGGCTACATCACTACACTCCAGAGTCTAATCGACAGTCAGCCCGAGTGGACTGCACGCGATGAACCGAATCTAAAGGGTGGAAAGGCGTAAAACTCGGTTGGCAAGGTTATGGCATCAGTATTCTGGGATGCGCATGGTGTAATATACATTGATTACCTTAAAAAGGGCCATACCATCAACATTGCTTATTACATAGCGTTGTTGGAGCATTTGCAAGATGAAATTAATGAAAAAGAAAAAAAGTGTTGTTTCATCAAGACAATGCACCGTGCCACAAGTCAATCAAGACGATGGCAAAATTGTATGAATAAGGCTACGAATTGCTTCCCCTTCCACCGTATTCTCCGGAACTGGTCCCCAGTAACTTTTCCCGTTTGCAGACCTCAAAATAATGCTCGCTGGAAAGAAATTCAGCACTAATGAAGAAGTAATCGCTGAAACTGAGGCCTATTTTGAGGCTAAAGAGAAATCGTACTATAAAAATAGTATCCAAAAATTGCATAACCTCTATAATCGTTGTATCGCCCTCGAAGGCGCAACTATATTGAATAATAAAATCGGATTTTACCAAAAAAATTTGTTTCACTATGTTATCCTACGAACTTTTCAGCCGACCTGTGAGACAAACCTTTACGTAATGATCCAACGTAGTATAGCATACAATACACGCAATAATATGCAATATGAGCAATATTTCTTGCAATACATGCAATAACTGCAATATCCAATGCAATGCATTGCAAAGTCTTATCTAATACGTGTAACTTCTTGCGTGTTGATTTATTCTGCAATACTGTGCAATACTAAATTTTATGAATGTATAATTGCATTGGATCATTTTCCTCACAACAAAATCGTATTTCGATTAGACACTAAAATTGCGTGCAATGTATTACGATATAATTGTGGCATGCATTGCATTTATACTCTATACATATTATAGTGACCTCGTCACAATTCAAGGTTAGCACCTCGTACCGAGCAGAACTGTAAAATCCGATTAACAAAAAAAGAATTACCGCCGCTTTCACCATGGGGGAGTCGTACAACCACTCCAGGGACGAGTGGTTGCGCTATTACCACCAGTGGATGATAGATCACCCTAGCCCGCCACCGTCACCACCGGAAGCGATACCGTCGCTGCTTGAGGGCAGCTACGCACCACCGGCCGCCGCCGCGCAGAAGAGGACGCGACCCAAGAAGATGACAGCACCACCGTCCGAAGACGTCGCCCCGCTAGTTTCGCCCCAACTAGCATCCACGTCCACCGCCTACTCCGCCACCGTCACCGCCCAACGAAGAAGAAAAGAAGAGGACAGCCTCGAATCCACCAGCCCCGATGACTTCGTCGCACAGAAAAAGAAGCCTCAGAAGACACCGACCGACCGCCCGATCACGCCTACACCGAGCGACAGCTTTCCAGGCCCTTGCAGACACTACGGAGCGTCCGGAAGCGATGGAAACCGCAGCTACCAGTGAGAGGGTGCCGCCGGTAATCCTTCGACAGAAGGAGCACTGGGTCACCTTCTCTCGCGAACTGGACCGACGAGGGATAGCCTTTACCAGAGTGAAGGCGATCGCCGAGGGATACAAGATACAGCCTGGCACAGCCAAGGATCGTGAGAGGCTAATACGGTAGATGGATAGGCACTGTACGCCGTAACATACCCATCAGGCATCGAGTGAACGCACGTTTAAGGAGGTTATACGGGGATTACCTGTAGAAATCTCCGAAAACGACGTTTGGTCTGAGTTGCTTGAGCACGACACCGTTGCCAGAGATTCCGTCACGCACAGCGTTGCTGTAGAGCGGCGGCATGCTGTGTTAAGTGCGCAGGATCACCACTCCAGCGAATGCACTAAATCCCGTACCGACCGGGCTAAGTGTGAAAACTGCGGTGGTGATCACCCGACCAACTTCTGTGGATGTCCGAAGTTTCCACGTCTCCTGCTGCCCCAGCGGAAGCAGACCGACGCACCCAACCAACAGCGACAGAAGAGGGCACCGCCGACAGCGGCACCCTCTCAACAACGTCCCGGCGTTAGTTACGCCAAAATGACGGCAAGCGGTAGCGTGATGGCTGAAGTAACGGACGCGGTGAATGGTTGGAATAGATCTTAGGTACAGGTTAAACTGGTAGAATTAGGTAGCAGACACGAGGGTGTTCGCCAGAATCTCAGTAGTATGGACGCAGGTTTAAAATTTGACTTTAGATAAGGCGTGTACAGATGGGACAGATCGCTTTTAAAAGACCAACCACAGCTGTCAGAAGCTTCTGTCTGGCCGCCACAGAACAACACAAATTAAAAAAAATGTAATACAGATTAAACCAGCATATAAAAATGGTTTTACAGCTATAGGAATATTTTATTATCTAAGCTCCTTTCACTTTATGTATACACAAGTTTTTACAGCATTGTGATATATTATTGTGTAATTTTTAGTGTAAGATTGTGTTGTATTGACAATTATTTTTACATGCGTAAGAGTGTATTAAGGGTGCATTCAGATATTATTTAAAAAACAAATTCTATTGTCATGCATCCCAAAATAAAGATAAGAAAAAATAACCGCTCACGTACTACATAAAATTAAAAACACTGAACGCGTTTCAATGGCTAAGCTATCACCATCAGCGGCCGACTAAGACAAACTAAAAAAACTTCTAATATATATCTTCCGCGTTACGTGGTGAAAATGAAAGTTATGAAAGTTTAATGAGTTCTGGGCAATGTTTTATCTTCATTAGAATTTGTATGAAGACTTCCAAACTTTCTTAGAAATCAAGTTCGAACTTATAAATATGATTATTATCAAACATATGTAGGGTAATGGCAGACTTATCCCAACGTTAAGTAATGCGACCTGCAACATTCCTTGAATACTGACCTGCATAAGATAAGTTACATTCCTTACAAGGGACCTTGTAAATGGTATAAAGTTTTTCAAGCTCAGTTAAAAGTGCTTTTTTAAGGCCATGTAACTGCAACCCCACCCGGAAGTAAAGTAAAATTTTCTTCTTACTTTTCTGTTTATTCATATCTACAGTCACAAAACTATAGCTTTGGTGTATATGTCGCAGGGAAATGATGAAATTGGGGATTTTAACAAATCTGTAAGGGAAATGATTAAATCACAGAAAATAAAAGAAAAATAAAATCTACGGTAACCTAGGTTACCGTAGATTTTATTTTTTCTTTTTATTGCGATACATTTTCTGAGATTTGATCATTTCCCTTAGGGATTTGATCAAATCGAATTTCATAATTTTCCTGCGACGTACCGGGTGTCAGTTTTCAAACCTGGCCAAAGAGATTTAAGATTCATTTTAACATTTTGTGAATTCCTGCTCGCGAACTCGGACTACAGAAAATACTTTGGTATCAATGAAATGAGAAAATTATTACGCATCGAATCACATCAAAAATTAAATTATTTTCATCGATTTATATCGAAAAATTCTAACTTTATTACACACACTTTGAAGGAATTGTTAATAAATATTATAACAGGGGTGGGCTAAAATCAAAACTTACAACATGTATTCAAATAACCCTTCATTCTGCCATAAACAACATCCAAGCCTATTATAAAACGAATTTCGAACATTAAACATCTGCCTTTCGTTTATTAACCCACACGCTACAACGATTTCTTCCCTCAAAGAATTAATACTTGGGTGGCGCCTTTTATAAATCTTACTTTTAAGGTGCCCCACAGAAAAATGTCGCAAGGTGCTAAATCATGAGATCTGCATGGTACCACCCCTGCCAATCCAATGATTTGGAAATGTACCATTTAAATGGTTTCTGACAACTATACCGTAAAGCACTGGGCAGCCGTCGTGTTGAAACCAGATCTCCTGATTTTCTCTTACAACTTCCTCCAAAGCAGGACCTACCTTATTCACCATAAGCTTCAGCATTTAAATTTCCGTTAACGTCAAATGGGCCGATAATTTTATTATTAAAAATTCCAGCCCAAATATTAATTTTTTGAGGGCGTTGGGTTCTTGCAGATAAATTGATCCTTGGGTTTTCTTGGGTCCAGTATAGAGTGTCTTGCACGTTAGGTTCATTGTTTAACGTAAAAGTGTATACGTTCATAAAACAAATTGACGATATAAAGCGACGATCCTAATTCGCACGCTCTTGCATCTCTTCGTAAAATATAACTCTACTTTCCTCATCTGCTTGAAATATCTCCTGATGACATTGGGGTTTGTATGGATGATATCGGTGCTTTTGTAATATCTGATATACGGCTGACTTTGACGTATTTAATTCACTGCTAATTTGCCTTGCGCTGTATGTTGGGTGGATATTTTATCATACCCAAAACACGTTCTTGCAATTCAGTGCCATCCGTTCCAACATTCCTTCGATTACCTGTATTAGAATCGTATTGTTTAAATTTTTGCAAAAACAATGCTAAAAATAATAAATACTAACCACCTCTGGCTGCTGATTCTAACCACCTCTGGCTGCTGATTCTGCTGAAATATTAGCAATTTCCTCATAGCTCCGTACTGTGGATTTAGACGGTATTGGGCTATTATTAAATTTAAGAGAAAACAAATCTCTCACTTTCCGCAAACTAACGCTACTGTAATATGTTTTAACTATAAAAACTCTCTCTCCATTTGAGTAATTATTCATTTTGTAAATAAAAACTACCTAGCTCAGAATGTCCAAAAATAACAAATTAAGTAGACTACAATTGTTAATTGTTTTAAAAATCATGGCAACTCATATTTAAAAACAAATGCTTGATATCATTCGATCCGCAATAATGTTCTCATTCCATTGATACCCAAATATTTTTGTAAACCGAATTGGCGAGCAGGAATTCACAAAATGTTAAAATCAATGGCCAGGTCTGAAAACGAGCAACTGGATATATATATATATATATATATATATATATATATATACGGCTCAATACGTGCACAACTTAAAATATTTTAGCACCTACAGGGTGATTCGTAAAAGTGGGGTATCAACTTTTTATTTTAAATGGAACACCCTGTATATCATTACATTTTGGATAGTCAAATGAATAAGCTTTTCAACGATGTATACTTTTATACATATAAAACGCAACGTCGCCAAGTTCTTTAACAAAAATGTATTTTTTCCTGAATGTAAGATTAGCAATAAAAATTTATTCTTGCTTTATTATCTAAATTGAGACAAATTAGTTCAGGGATATAATTAAGCTAGGTTATAGGCTTTGAAAAGATGTTTTAAACGTTTTGTTGATATATTGAATAGGGGAGAGAAACCTCCGTGTGAAACAGCATGTTCAACGTACATCAATCATCTTATTTCAAATGGAACACCTTGTATATTTTGATATGGACGAATAGTACTCAAAGACCTAACTTTTATCTAAATACATTGATACCGCTAAAATTTATAGTTTTTAAAATATTTTCTTTTTTTTTAATTTTTCTATACTTATTTTATAACGTAACGATTTAACCGAGTGACATGATTTCAAGTCACAATACCAGATTAGTAATAGTAATAATTAATTTTATTAAATATTTTTAACAATAAACTACACAATACAATATTGAAATAATAAACAAACAATTAACAAGAACAAGAAGTAGGTAGGTCAAACATATGCAAATGTGCACTTAAAAAAATTATAAATAAGGTTCAAACCACATTGTAAATTATGCAACATTTGTTGGGTTACAATACGAAACGATTGTTGAATTCTTTCCCTCATATTTTCTGCAGTAGTCGCCGATATTCTATAAACTTCATTTTTAATGTAGTCCCATAAAAAATAGTCCACGAAAGTCAGATCGGGTGATCTAGCTGGCCATCTGATATGCCCATAACGACCTATCCAACGATCAGGAAATTGCTGATTAAAAAACTCCGTCACATCACGAGCCGAATGTGTTATGTTGTTATGAAAAGTAGATTCGTCAGTCGTCATAACTGTATTAAACAAATTATGTGGTCCAACGACAGTAATTTAATCTATTTTCAAAATCATGTTCATCCAATGCATCTTGTATGGATGGTGTTTATATTCATTAATTATATTGTGTATTGTTGATTACTGTAAACCATGTTCCACTGAAATTTTTCTAATACTTATTTGAGGGTTATCTTGTATAGCTTGAAGCAGCACTAGTTGAGTTTCCTTGTTGTTTACAGGTTTTGGACAATTGTTCTTTTTATATGCAATCGTTCCTGTTTCCTCAACTCTACTTTTTAAATTTTCAGGAACTCCTTCATCTGGACAACGGGCATCAGGGAATTTTTGTTTATAAATTCTAGAAGCAAGTAAACAATTACATTGGACTTCTCCTATTATATAAACCATTTGAATTAATTCGTTCTTCGTATATTTCATTTTAAAATTTAGAGTTAACTTCTCTTAATTCAAGTTTTCTTCTAAATAAAAATGTAGTGAAAAAGTAGTTTTGAAAGAAATCAAGTTAAAATACACCTAATTGACATATTACAATTTTGTTTTATTTTTTTTAAATCATGGCACTCTATTAAACCGTTACGTTATAAAATAATTATAGAAAAATTAAAAAATGGAAATATTTTAAAACTATAAATTTTAGCGGTATCAGTGTGTTTAGATAAAAGTTAGGTCTTTAAGAGTTACTATTCGCCCATATCAAAATATACAGGGTGTTCCATTTGAAATAAGAGAATTGATGTACGTTGAACATGCTAAAGTTTCACACGGAGCCTTCTCTCCCCTATTCAATATATCAATAAAACGTTTACATCTTTTCAAAGCCTACACCTAGCTTAATTATATCCCTGAACTAATTTGTCTCAACTTAGATAATAAACCAAGAATTAATTTTTATTGCTAACCTTACATTCAGGAAAAAATACATTTTTGTTAAATAACTTGGCAACGTTGCATTTTATATGTACAAATGTATACATCGTTGAAAAGCTTATTCATTAGGCTATCCAAAAATGTAATGATATACAGGGTGTTCCATTTAAAATAAAAAAGTTGATACCCCCGTACTTTTAAGAATCACCCTGTAGGTGCTAAAATATTTTTAAGTTCTGCACGTATATTGGAACCATATAACTTTTGCATAAATGATTTTAATGAAAATCAACAGCGAACCCACAATCTTCCGTCGCGTGACGCTTTGGACACCGATATATATATATATATATATATATATATATATATATATATATATATACTAATTCATAATATGCACAATTTTCAAAAGAAAAAAAAATTATACGGCACAATCTAGCACACTTCGACCACCATAACTGCTTTTTAGATAATAAAAAAATGGCTGGGCTACCTTCACTCACATGTATAGGTCCGAAATTTATGAAATTAATTGTAAAAATTGTAAACATTTAGAGATAGGGAAAAATAAATGATCTGTCAAAATTCACTTTAAGCACATATCAAATACAACATTGGGATGTCCATTGTAGCACTACATATGTTTGATAACAATAATGTAGTAGATGAGGAATCTTTAATCAAAAATGTTAATAACAAGTACGAACTTGATTGATATGCATGTTTAGAGATCTCCAAAAACAAACGAATTCTATGAATAATGACGATCAAAGACCTAATAGTACACATATTAGAAATGTATTTAGTAAGTCCTAGTCGACCGCTGATTAGTTATTAATTTTGTATGGTACGTAGATGATTTTTGTTTGTCCTGCCACAGATCCAGTGTTCCAGATTGTCAATCTAAATAAAGATGCAGTGCTGGTCTGGTGGTTTCACACTATCAGATTTGGGCAAGGTAATGACTAATAATGCGAGTCAAATAGTCTTCAAATGCCTCAGTTCTCTGCGCCAATATGCTAGTCTAAAACAGATATCTCGAAATAAGCGTAGAAAACGGTCAACAACCTGGATGGACACTTGTTTTACACATTTTAAACCTTGTAAATAGTAAAATGCAAAAACCTGAGAGGTTCCCAAAAGTAATAATGGTTGTTAATTTTGCACGATTTTTGACCTTGCGTTAATACCTCAAAGAAAGAAAAAGAGAATTGTATTTCTCAAAAAGAAAGCGTCATAAAATTTGATTATTAACAAAATTGTTAACATAAGCCAAAGAAAGCCAAGTCATACTGGTGAGCTTATGTTAATAATTTTGTTAATAATCAACTCAAAGAAAATCGAAACAGCTATAAAAAATTTGTAACAAAGCAACTAATAGCTACTAAAAATGATAGGGTGGATACGCTTTTATTGATAATGAACTGCACTATTTAACATAACGAAACACATGTAGAAACTTTTGTTGAAATGAAAATCAGTATTTAAATTTAAGCTTTGTTTACACTATCTTTACACACAGAAAAACACAAAGAAAGATTAACCTTCAACTCTACTGCGTTTCCAGTTTTTGAATTATACCTGTCAGTTGTTTTATTTTTTCTGTCTAAATCATTTCCTCAATTATGTATAAACGTTAGATAAATACCGAGTACATTTATGAAAATTCCACTTAATTACTCAACAATCGAAAGATTTAAAACCTTGAAATGAAAATTCTTCAATCTAATTTAATCGTGAATAAATCTAAATAGAATTTTGATTCGATTAAACAGATGTGTATTTTTTATTACCCTTATGTAATTATGAGTCATATGATATTTAGGGCACACGAACGGGTAACGGGTGTATATTTAATTAATTTCATAAATTGAAAAACTCACTATATCGTGATCTTACCATTTTTAAAATTATTAAAAAAAATCTTTATGTAATTTCCTCATTTAATATCATATCACTCTCTTTTATAGCACCGCGGCGTACTTCCATTAATGAAATGATTATTTTTTTAATTAAATTAAAAGTCTTTGTTTACACTTAGAAGGGTACGCGTATACATGACTAACAGGAATAAGTGATTACACTCCTTGCACTTTTATAACAATCACATATTTAACCTGGTTACACGTTACGTACACCACTATTTATTAAAGCACGTGTTATTCGTCTTGCTGCGGAAGTCATACTGGTTTGTTATAAACCAATGATTTAATACATGTGACGGTCAAATTGGATAACTATTTCCTGTATAACTTAAGCGAATGACCCAAACAGGTGACGTCACGTAATGCATTAAAAATAAAATGCACTTTTTTCTAGGGCAGTTTGCCAGTCGAAATTAATTTCATTTCAAAATAGCTTAATGAAAGTATTAGTAACCAAACCTTATTTTACATTTTACAAGCTTTAAATTACATTATTTCAACCAAAGCAAAATTTAGTGCAAAACTGTGCGTGCATTCATCTGTGCGTAAAGCGATTTTGGATTTTGTGGGATAGTTTGTAATTGTCAGATTTAACATTGACATTGAAATCCTAATTAGATTTTTGGACTATTTAAATACGTGCTTTGAAATACATACATTTTAATTGCTCATTAATGTTAATATAAATCTGGAATTGATTAAATGGGCAAAAAAATTTTTTAACTCGTTCATATTTGCATATATCTATCATCATGGTCGACGTACGTTAAGGTGCGTTTATGAGGCCGGCTTTTAAAATTGAAATTTTAATACAATAAATATTATAATAAAAATATCTGCAATAACGTGAATTAGTAGTATTTATAGATAAAGTTGTATACACCCTATTTCAAAACAAACACGAAAAACTTAAGGAAAATGTGATTTACATTTTGGTATCGATATTTAGGGAGGCCCTCTTAATGGAGTTTGAAAGTAAACATTTTTTGGTACATTTGTATATAGTTTTGTAAAAATAACTCTCGTATTTTAATTTGGTTAAATCAAGTTGAAATTGCGTCATCTAAACAATTTAATTAAATAACGTATTCAGATATTACATTGTAAGGTACATCTTTTGCAAAAGTTCTAGTTAGCCGCCAGATAGGCACCATTTGGATTGATAAGAGTTTGGTTTTAACATAAAGAAATTGACTTTAGGTACATAGCATTAAAGGCTATTTTGAATGAAAATTCCAATTCTTTAATATCAAATTTCTCAGATAAGATTTCGAGTAGAAACAGGTTTTCTGACAAAGCAACCTCTTCCGACGTTTTTCGAACCTAAGCTTAGTGTATGAGCGGAGTTGTATATTTAAGTTTTTTGGGCAAATTAGAGTGGAGGTAGTTTTTATGTAGAGTAGTAGTACAGGCGTCGAGGCGTACAGTTTACCTTCAGTTTTTTGCTACGGTGACGTAGATGGTACCACGAAACAACGTTGACTAGGCTGGTGTAGAAAGGACTCCCGTTAAAAGGAGCTCTTCATCTTCCAAAATTCCATTCAGGGATCATATAATTGTTCGACCTTCACGACGCCAATTTATTGTGACGTTCAGTTAGTCCTTAGGGTTATATGTATCGAGATCCAGAACAGTGCTGAGTGTTAAGTACCTAGTGCTCACGCTTTCCTCTGGAGAAGACTTCGCTTTTATTTGCGGAAAAATACCACGTTCGTTTCAAAGTTACAAACATTTAGTTTACAGTGCGCTCGAAAACAAATAGCCTACTGCTAAATAAATAAAAATTGTTGTAATTTAAAATTATAAGAATTAACCCAAGCTTATATAGTATTGATATAAAGTGAGTAAGTAACGTACTGTAAATAGTTTCGCTTGAGGAGCATAGTTAAAGTAAACAAAGTTAAGTGAACGAATTGCGTGTCAATGTAGACATTAAGGTACGCGATCAATTGAAAATCGAATCAAGCAACGCGAGGGGCAAAAGGCAGCCGTCGGCCACTGCTTAATATCGCAAGCATCCCCAGCAGCAACTGTATTGTCGAGGTTATAGCCAGTCCCAGATTCTGTGTAAACAAGGGCCTCCGCATTTAAGGTAACATTTGCGTTTTTCTTGGATGTGGCGATGGACGAAATTTAAATAAAATTTTGGGTGTTTTTTTTATAATTATGATGTTATTTAGGTATAAAATAAATGCACGAACCCACGGCTTTCCTTTAGTGGGCCACTCTTGATGATTTTGTTGGCTAAATCTATACCGCCAGTACTTTCATGTTGAGAATTAGCCAAATTTATCTGAAGTGTATTATTTTTTAATGTTATACAAAATTGACAAACGTTTATATTGAAATTAGAATAGGTCTATTAGAAGGCGATTTGTTGCATACTCTAGCTAGAGGACCAGCCAAATTTAAGTAAGCTGTTTGATGCCTTTTTTTTACCTTTTGCATTGTCTACGAATTTCTTGTTTTTGTATTATTATTGATTTTACGTACATTATATTTATTTAGGTTATTGGACTTGTGTTATTTTTGTTTTGTGAACCTATGATTACACAGCATCGAAGGACGACCAATTTACGTATTTATTGTTTAATTTGCTCATTAATTTAACGTAATTATATCGAGTTTGGTTTGAATGAAATAAACACGGCCGAAAGTTTTAAAAGGTTGATTTAACTCTAACGTACATTTAGAGGCCGATGAGTTTTGCATTTTTCTTTCTGTTTATTATGAATTGAGCCTAATCAAACGTAATTTGACTAATTCGATTTCAAACGAGTGTGTATACAGTTAAAGCGTTTTTTGTTATTATTAATATATTACTATATTTTTTACACATTGAGATTTTGGATTAACGTAACTTGACTAGAGATTAGTTTGTTTACCAAAGAAGTGATTGATTTTTGCGGCACGCTATTATTTTATTTAAGCGTGCAGATATAGGTTTTGAAGCCTTTCAGGTTGGCGAAACATCTGCTGGTCCCGGTGCCGCCTGTGGAGATTACGTATAGGCAAGGAAGTTATTTGGGTATTTTGAGCGAGCTGTGAACTATCGTAATTAGGTATTAGGCATTGTGATAAATATCCTGGCGCCTATTTCCAGTTTTATGACGATTTCTACCCCTATTTTGACTTTTGTCTGGTATACAAATTAATAACACTTGACTCACACCCGACCACTGGATAGTCGTACGAAAACCAAGTTCATCTGTTATCTCATCTTACTGTCGGTTTATACCGTAACATTTGGCAGCAGTGTAATAAAACTTGACGTCATATTACCATGAAAATACGTCATAGAACTATTGCTCAATAAGGTAAGATAAAACTCCACTTTTACATATTCCCCACCTGCGAGGCTAACGCCCAACTGTTAAATTTGTCACTGTATAGACGCCACTTGACCAAGTATTGTTTATGTCGACTTTGAATAGGACGACTTTATCAACCGTAACAGGATCGTAATTAAGATCGATTATTCGGTAAACTGGTGGTTTTCTTTTTATCACTGCACTAATTGTAAAAACTTCCTCACTCCAATTCGTTTCATATCCCTTCGCAAAAGTGTACGATTCTGCGAATCTGACATGCTCAGCGACTTTATATTTACGGTGACGTGTGCTGTACCTAAGCCTTTCGTGTACAGGTTATTCCACACTTCCAAAATGTTTTCATCGCTTACAGCCGCAGAGGTCATCTTTATACTTCAATGAGGGCTATTGTTGTAAGCGGCCATAAGTTTTTGGAGTACATCAATATACTTGTAGGTAAAATAACGCCACATCTTTGCTTTCAAACTCTCATTAAATCTTTCAACTACAGGTAATTTTACGCTTTTTTGAACTGCTATCACTATTATGAAATTTTCCATACGAGAAAGGGAAGAAATAACAAAACTTCGTTCCATGATTTAATCAGTTACATCCAGACAGAACTATAAACGATAAGTATGTGGGAAGATTAATAAGGAAATTTGAAGCTACTGGATCTGTGATTGATATGTAACACCATCCAAATCGAACGGACAGAAACAATGCCACAGAAATAGCGGTTTTGGGACACGTAGCACTTGACAATAATAAAGCACTGGTCAGCTGGCTATATCTTCAGG
Source organism: Vesta saturnalis (assembly GCA_036346205.1). NCBI lineage: Eukaryota > Metazoa > Arthropoda > Insecta > Coleoptera > Lampyridae > Vesta > Vesta saturnalis. Next base: position 4,243,321 of record JARFJB010002341.1, on the reverse strand, counting down.
CGTTTCTCGCACATTACTACAAAGGATTTTGAAAGATCATAAATGTCATTCTTACAAGATAACACTTGTGCAAGAACTTAATGAAGACAATTATGATAGACGATTGTAGTTTTGCGAGGAAATGGGCTAACGGTGAATCAATAATCGAAGTTTGCTGTTCAATATTTGTTTTTCGGAAAAATGTACGTTCTATTTCCACGGTGCTGCAAATAGACATAATTGTAATTATTGGATTGACTCCAACCCTCGTTTATTTAGAGAGATTCACTCGCAGCATCCTTAAAAGTTAAACGTTTGGTGAGTTGTATTTGGACATGTTGGAAAATACAATAGACTCATAAATTACGATAATAACCATAATGAAAATATTCTCCAACATGATGTAGCACCATCCCAGTACATAGCTCCTGTAAGGTTTTTCTTGATCACTCACTTTCCTAGTCAGTGAGTTGGTAGACGAGGTCCAATTGAGTGGTCGGGCGTAGGTCGTTGGATTTTCTTCTATAGGGACATTTCAAAAGTAAAGTTTACGAAACCAAACCAAAGTCAATTGAAGATCTTCGACACCGAATTACAGATGAATGTAAAAGAATATGCTGGTAAATGTTCGCAATAGGTTTGAGCAAAATATTTATTACGGTATGGAGGAAAACGGAACCATTACACCTATTACGACATCGAAGCTTATTTCTTTTTTAATAAATTAATTTTTCTGCTTATTATTTGAATTATTTAATTTTAAGGCAATTATTAAAGTTACATTTCCTCTATGAATCATCCTGTATAAAGGAATAGTGACAGTAAAAATTATTTTGCTAAAGAATTACTAGTTCGAAGGTGTCCATAGAAACGATAGACAGAGTTTCCCAAAGTCTCAACCTATCGACGATACAATGCTATTTGTGTCATAAAAACGCAAATAAAATTAAAACAGTTGAAAATAGGTATAGGACTTGTTGTACCCAATTTACTACAAACTTCAGGAATGAGTAAAAATGACATAAAACAAGAAGGTTTCTATTTAAATAACAAAAGTATGATGTAGTACCTTTGTTATGAATCACTCTGTATATTGGAATTTTGGTGGACAATATGTCCCCTTAGAAATCAACGTGTTTGAGTGCCTTCTTCTAAATATCTCAGGTGAGTCATAAAGAAGGGTACCACTTTCTCGTTAGTAAACCTGTTAATTTAAAAAATTAATTAATAATATATATATATATATATATATATATATATATATATATTAAACAAAGAAAAGGATTACCTCGGTGGATTTAAACCTACGAAATGTACTTTGCTAGAGTATCGCTCTACCAACTGAGCTATCGATACAAACTTAACGGTTATGCATGTAGAAATTGTGTGTTTTCTATATACAACGTGCCCAATATAAGGATAGGGATCTTGAAAACGGTAAGAGATACGAAGGCGGTTAAATTAGAGAAAAGTTGTATAAATTAGGGCATGTTCACATGTAGTTCGCATAAGTTCATTATTGTTTATCGTTTCCGAAATTTAAAACAAAATGCGATTTTGGGTTTTCCTTTTCTCGTAATTCCTTTATTTATTTTAAAAGATTTTTAAAAACCAAGGGTACTTCTTCATTGTCACTTTTGATTTCTATTAGATGGCGTTTTCAAATTTTTATTCGACGTTTCGTCTCCGAGAAACCATCATCAACTTTATTTTTTATATCCCCGCAACCAACGATACACCCTGTATTCGATAGTATTTTTATTACGAATTTAAGCATGTACTTACACATCATAGTTTGGAAGCTGAAAAATTCGGATTTTCATTTTACATGTTTCATATGATATCAGTTAATATTCGGAGGCTTTGAAAAATAACACTTGTTTAACAATTTGTTGAAAACTGTTTAACTTAGTTTTATTGCGCTGAGATAGTTGTTATTTAAATTGTACGTATTTTAAGTTGTATTTACTACCATTACTTCGTGGGTTGTTCGTTTGGTTTTGTTTCGTTAATTTATAATTATAATTAATCTATAAGTGCATCTATAGAAAGACGAAATTTTACAAACGAAGAGAAGTTCGATATGTTGACATGCCACATTTTGTCCCACAGAAATTGTGTAGCTACTGAGCTGATGTATTTGGATAAATATTATGAACGAAGGCAACCAAGTAAAACCATTTTTAGACGTTTGGAATCTAATTTAAAAGAATTTGGTTCATTTACAAAACCTGTTCTATCTCGTCAAAAACAATCTGATGACGAAAAAGCTAATACCGTTTTACAAGCCGCTCTTGAAAACCCTGAAATATGGACAAGACAGTTGAACATCATACTGGTAAAGCTAATTCTACAGCACAATTCATTTTAAATAAGAATAAGTTTCATCCATATAAATTTCGAGTTTGTCAGGGTCTTAGACCAGTTGATCAGGAGCGGCGAGCAGGTTTTTGCGAATGCGAATGGCTAGAAAATGTGACGAAGATCTAAATTTTCCTTTTAAAATAATTTGGTCTGATGAAAGCAATTTTCAATCGACATAACGAACATTATTGGGCAAAACAAAATCCTTATTTAAAAAAGAATCAAGACATCAACATAGATTTCGATTTAATATGCCGAACGATATCTGAACTTGCTAAGGACTGATTTGGAAACTGTTGGTTTTAATAAGATGGCGCCCCAGTATATAACTCAAGAAATATACAGGACTATCTGTCATTGTGGTTAACAGTAAAATGGATTGGAACTTATAGCGCAGTAACTTGGCCATTCTGATCACCCGATTTAGGTCCGTTGGATTTTTTCTGTGGGATTACCTGAAAAACCAAGTGTATGATGGGAGTTTTGAAAATGAAGAGCAGTTGTTAGTATCGGTTATGGCAGCAGTTAATGCAATTTCGCCAGAAATGCTAGACCGTATTTTAAATTCTTCAGTAAAGAGAGCTTACTGTGTCTAGAAAATTAAAAAAAATTAAATAAGTTTAAGCGATTGGAGTTGTTAAATTTGCACATAAAAAAAAATATTATCAAGTATTAATATTAATGATGGTTTCCCGGAGACGCAACGTCGAATATAAAATTTGAAAACGTCATCTAATAGAATTCAAAAAGTGACAATGAAGAAGTACCTTTGGTTTTTAAAAATATTTAAAAATAAATGAAGGAATTACGAAAAAATAAAAATCCAAAAATCGTATTTTCTTTTAAATCTCTAGAAACGATAAACAATAATGAACTTTTGCAAACAGCATATGAACATGCCCTAAATTATGCAACTTTTCTCTAATTTAACTGCTTTCGTATCTCTTACCGTTTTCAAGATCCCCATCCCCATGCTATCTTGCCCTTATGTTGGGCACGTTTTATAATGAGATCACAGTCACTTATTTACACTATGGAACGTGAGCCCGCAAATCGCTAGGTATAAATGACTGTGACCTCATTGTATATAGAAAACATATCATTTCTACATTATACAAATACTAAGCTTGTATCGATAGCAAAAGCTCAGTTGGTATAGTCGTAGTTAAAATTCCACTCGAAGTAATCTTTTTCTTTATATTATAAAAAAATATATTTTAATTACATAATATACATGTGAACTTCTGTACGTTTATTAAAAACAAATAATTTTTACATATACAGAGTGGTTCACCGGGAATGACATCGATCGATTATGAGAAAACTATAATTAGGGAAAATCTGCAAATTTGGTAGTGTACTAATGTCGATGGGGACCTACGGCTAAAATATTTTCTGCACTTCCGGTTGTACCGGAAGTTGGTAGTAACTTGCTTATTTTAAATGGGACGCCCTGTATATTATTACATTTTCGGATTCTACAGTAAACTCTTAATACGTTTCATGTATAATACCTAAGTCCCAGCCGTTTTGACAAATTAAACATTTTCTGTTAAAAATAACGTTTGCAGACCAGTAAATAATTATTAATTTCTCCTATACGGCTGCCTTTGTTACCCAATTTGAGTTTGTTTCCTTATTGAACATGACTTACTTTAGCAGAGTTCGTATAATATTTCCACCGTTAATAAGGGGCTCAAAAAATAACAATAAGAATAAAATTAAAAAAACTGTCAAAATTCAATTTTTTGAAATGGAAACCCCCTATTTTTACAATTTCATCTTATTTGGCTTTAAAAGCTAGACTAATTTTGTATAAGGTTGTCTATACCTAAAATGTGTACTTTTCGAAATATTGGCAATTTAAGATGTTTTATTGCTTGAATGCCTTTATAAAGTATTGTTAGATGGCCATGACTGCTTAAACGTTAGAAAACAGCGAAGTATCAACCAAATGCCACTTTGTTAAAAATTATCAATAATCATGCCGTCAATATTAAATTGTACCAACGAAGATTATTTACTGGCAATGTGATAGAGTTATTTCAAGAACAGAAAAACAGAAACCATTACCAAAAACTGTAAAACGAATTATAGAAAACTTCAAGAGGATTGGGTCCATAAGGGCAAAAGAAACCAGTTGTTAACAATGAAATTATGGAAATCGCAATTTTGGGATGTTTTGCCGCGTATACAACAATATCTACAGGGCAGGTAGCATTAGAATCAGGAATATCTAAATCATCGATATTAAGAATTTTATGCAAACACAAGTTTCACCCACACAAGTTTTCCAAAGTTCAGCATTTAAAAGAGACTGATTATCCACGAATTTTGTGAATTCATATTACTTCGGTCACAAGAAAATGTTTTTTTTGATAATATTATTTGGACGGACGAAGCTAAATTTACAAAAAATCGGCACAATTCCCATTTTTGGAGCGACCTTAGTCTAGTTTATAAAGCCAAATAAGATAAAATTTAAAAAATAAGGCGTTTCTATTTGAAAAATTGACTTTTGACAGTTTTTTAATTTTATTTTTGAGCACTCTGTATTATTAACGGTAGAAATATTATACGAAGTCTGCTAAAGTAAGTCATGTTCAATAAGGAAACAAACTCAAATTGGGTAACAAAGGCAGCCGTATAGGAGAAATTAATAATTATTTACGGGTCTGCAAACGTCATTTTTGACAAAATATTTAATATATCAAAAACGGCTGGACTTAAGTATAGGACATTATATATGAAATGTATTAAGAATTTACCGTAGAATCCGAAAATTTAATAATATACAGGGTTTTCCATTTAAAATAAGGAACTTACTATCCACTTCCGGCACACACGGAAGTGCCGCCATCTTGAAAATATTATAGCCGTATGTCCCCCATCGACATTAGTACACTGCCAAATTTTCATATTTTTCCTAATTATAGTTTTCTCATAATCGATTTATGTCATTCCCGGTGAACCACCCTGTATATATATATATATATATATATATATATATATATACCGTGTCCAAGATAAGGATGCTCACTATGGGGATCTCGGAAACGGTAAGAGATGGAAGGTTGGTTAAATGGAACAAAAGTTACGCATTTGAGAGGATGTATTTATGGTCTTTGTAGAACTCGAATGTCTCTTTTAGTTTTTGAGATATTTGAAAAAAATTGAATTTTCTGAATTTCGTTTTTATTTTTTTCTGACCTTATTTGAAGAGCTATCAAGAAAAGAAGAACACATTTTCATTACCACTTTTCTATCTCTACTTAATGCTGTAATTCAATTTTTTATACAACGTTTCGTTTGTTAGCAACCATCATCAACTTTATTTTTTTAAATACATGAAAAATTATTTTGATATATTTAAATTCTCTCCTTGATTCTGAATTTAACGATATATCACATTTTATATTTTTGATACGTTTCGGATAAGAAAATTCATATTCAATGTAAAACATCGAATAGGTACAGTTAAAACTAATACTAGAAATATTAGAAAACCGTAAAATTATTATGATTATGTTTTGTAATTTTAAATGATAGACAAATAAAAAACAAATTTATTTTAAAGGTTAACAGCATTTAAAACATTCTTCAGCATTTGAGGAGTAATACTAGCGAACGCTTCGGGAACTAATCTTTGTAAAATTTCTTCGTTTTCAATATCGTTTCCACAAATGTAATTTTTAATGTATCCCCAAAGAAAAAAATCCAAAGGTGTTATATCTGGAGAACGGCTGGCGCAGTACATTTGCATGAGTGCCAATATATCTTTCTGGAAATCTATCTGACAGGTATTCTCTGACAACTCTGGAATTATGTGCTGGTGCACTGTCCTGCATAAACCAACAACCTTCAACTTCTTGGAAAGGCAAATCATTCAAAGCTATCTCTAATTCATTTTGGAGTAAAATTTGGTAACGTTCAGAATTTAAGGACTTGTGGCAAATAAAAGGACCTATAATTCGAGTACCGAATGTAGCAGCCCACATATTAAATCCGAAACGGTGTTGTTGTTTGGCCGTTTTGTAGAGACGTGAATTTACTCTTGCCCAATAATAAGCATTTCTACGATTAAAAATTCCATTATTATTAACCTTACTTTCATCGGAATAAAATAATATGTATTTTATGCGGAAAACATTCATTGTCTTGAGATTGACGTGTATACCATTCGCAAAATATTCTACGTCTTGCTGGGTCACCTGGTCGAAGTCCTTGGCAAATTCTAAATTTATACGGATGTACTTTCTCCTTCTTTAGAACATAATGAGCTGTGGAATGGGCTATGCCAGTTGCCTCTTCAATTTTCCTAGTAGAAACCTCTGCATTTTCCGTTACAGCTAATAAAACGGTATTGACTTTTCTTCATTGCAAGGTTTTTGCGAGTTTTTGAACGCGCCATATTCTTTTAGATTAACTGCTAATGTGCGAAAAGTTCTTTTGTGAGGTTGACGCCTTTCTGGATATTTGTTTAAATACATTACTTCGGCTTGAGAACAATTACGTTGACACAAAATCACGTCAGTATATCGAGTTTTTCATTATTTGAAAAATGTACCCTACCATATTTTTTAGGTAAACACAAAATGTAATTAACTCAAAGACCACCAAACAAACGTAATACAACAATCAATTATGACAGGTAGGTAAACAAAATGCAAAGCCAACTTATTTTTATCAAATGCATCAGTACCACGGAAGATGTATTTTGACTGTTTAATTAATAGTATTTTCACTAAATACATACTTGTAAATTATTCTAATCGCAACAGGCATTAGTAAATCAGAAAACATTGTTTTATAATAATTTTACAGTTTTCTAATGTTTCTGGTATTAGTTTTAACTGTACGTTTTCGATGTTTTACATTGAATATGAATTTTCTCATCCGAAACGCAACAAAAATATAAAGTGTGATATATCGTTGAATTCAGAATAAAGGAGAGAATTTAAATATGGCAAAATAATTTTTCGTGTATTTAAAAAATAAAGTTGATGATGGTTGCTAACAAACGAAACGTTGTATCAAAATTGAATAACAGCATTAAGTAGATCTAGAAAAGTGGCAATGAAAATGTGCTCTTCTTTTCTTGATAGCTCTTAATATAAGGTCAGAAAAAATAAAACGAAAATCAGAAAATTCAATTTTTTCAAATATCTCAAAAACTAAAAGAGATATTCGTGTTCTACAAAGACCATAAATACATCCTCTCAAATGCGTAACTTTTGTTCCATTTAACCAACCTTCCATCTCTTACCGTTTCCGAGATCCCCATAGTGAGCATCCTTATCTTGGACACGGTGTATATATATATATATATATATATATATATATATATATATATATATATATATATATATATATATATATATATATATATATATATATATCTACTAAATAAAACATCTATTTTCGGAAAGTTCGTGTATATTTTATATTTACAAATGTACGTTTCGAAAACTTCTTTTCGTTTTCAAAAATAGTTAAGGTTTCTTCTGTATAAAGGTATATTATATTTCGGTTAAGGCTTCCACGAGCATTTATTTTAAATAAAACCTCCATTTTCAGAAAAACTCGTGTATATTTTACATTTACAAATCTACGTTTAGAAAGCTTCTCTTCGTTTTCAACAACAGTTTATGGTGTCTTAACCTCTATGGAGAAGAAACCTTAACTATTCTTGAAAACGAAAACGAAGAAAAGTTTTCGAAACGTAAATTTGCAAATATAAAATATACATGAGTTTTTCCGAAAATGGAAGTTTAGTTTAATATATATATATATATATATATATATATATATATATATATATATATACAGCGTGTTCAGCGAGTAATGGTAAAGTGCAATATCTCGAGAGCGGATGAAGATTTTTAAATTAAGTAAATATTTTTGTAAATATATTCCAATGGCGCACATTTGTTGGAACAAAGATTTGAATCAATGCACATCACCGCCAGGTGGCGCTATCTCACTTCAATTTTTAAATGCAATGCCCTATTTTTATTTCATTTTGGATTCTATGACATATTTGTGATGACTTTTATTAAGACTCCTACCAACCTATCTTTTGTAGTTTCTGAGCAAAAAAAATAATTTTTGGAATTTTATTAATTGAAAGCATACAAATTAAATTAAATGTTCAAATGTTTCTCCATCATTTTCTACACACGTTTGATAACGCCTAATTAATGTAACACTAGTTGCCGCTCTTAAAGTTTCTCGTGGTATGTTTGCACAAGCAATATATATATATATATATATATATATATATATATATATATATATATTCAATTTTTCTGTTTAAAAACTTTATGGTGTAAACGTCAAGTATTCAATTAAATCAATATTAATTAAATTCCTCCGTTTCGCTTTCGTTTGAAAATTTCTTCAGGGTTTATAACTGACTAATATTACAACTTTAACTTTAAAAACAAATTTTAATAAGTGATAAATTAACTGACAACTTAAACTAGCTAATTATGTACATTTTTTAAAATATAATCATATATGGGAGAACAATTTTCGCTACCTTTTTTATTGTTACAAACATTATTACAAAAAAAGATTTATATGTATAACGTTTCTAATAAAAGTCGTTTTTATAATTACTTTCTTTTCCTATAATTTTGATATTATTATAGTTAAAGGTATGTTTGAAATTTATAGAATGTTGAGCCAAACCTGTACTTTTGGTTTTATAAAACATCCGATTTGTGTTGGGTAATTCCATTTTTTAAATGTTGTAACGAAGTGCCGATATATTGACAAAGCTGACAACTACGAAAGTCACTTTCTCGAAGTGTTTCATATTAACAATAATGAAACTATGAATTTTAGATTCAACACTAATAATTTAAACGTTAGCTATGCTGGTCTGTTCTTAGTTTACAAAAACTTTAAATTACATCATTTACTCCATCAAAATCAAGAAGAATCACCACTCATATAGTTAAAAGCTTGTATACCTATTACACACTTGATTTAAGAATGTCCTTTTGTTAAATAATGTAGTTATAATAGTTTACATTCTAATTCACATATTGTTTTTAATAACCGGTTGTAAGTACATTATGATTTAGTTAAGCATTTATTGTAATTTAATAATTTTGTTATTCTTAGTCGTGTCCTGAAGCGCTGATATAGCTATTATATAATATAATATATATAATATTATATATATAAATTATATATATATATATATATATATATATATATATATATATATATATATATATATATATATATATATATATAGTCCTGTAAATGTGGCCCCGAAAATCCTGAAACGGTTTAAGATACCTAAATGAAATTTAGACCACAAATATATTTGATTAGGTTATAAAAGATAGTGTTGACAAATTTTTGTTCCCAACCTTTTTTAATGGGGATATTTTTAATTTTTTGGGCAAAAATAATATTTTTTGAATAATTTGCCACAAAAAGGTACTCTTGTTGAAAGTCAAAGAATTACTGGTTTTGAAGTTATTTGAAGTTTTACCGAAAATAAGAAAATAAAAGAAATTCGATTTACTTGAATTAAGTAGGTTTAGACTGTAGCTTTTAATGTAATAACCCGTAGCTACCTATTCAATTTTTGTTTTGTTTTGTATTATTCGTTGTTTCTTTTGTCTGTTTTGTGTTAATGTCATACAATTAAAACCTTTTTAAAGTTCTAAATTATTTACAATATTTTTACCTCATAGTTGTTTCTGAAACAATCATTATTTCATGAGGTAGTTGGTTCTCGCGCATGAAAATTATTAATTGTTTCATTTTAAAAGAGTTTATTAATTCGGCCAGCATTACTTGCTAAAACCTCAAATAACTCCAAAACCAGTAATTTTTTTGACTTTCAACAAGAGTATCTCTTTGTGGCGAAATGTTTTAAAAATACTATTTTTCCCGAAAACATTAAAAATATCCCCATAAAAAAAGTTTGGGGGCAAAATAAGTGGCACGCCTCCTTTAGCGACACTCCTATACAAAATATTAAAATTTTGTCAACACTATCTTTAATGACCTAATCAAAGGTATTTGTGGTCTAAATTTCATTTAGGTATCTTGAACCGTTTCAGAGGTAATAAAAACAGGATATTTGGGGCCACTTTTACAGGACCGTATCTTCATAAGGAGGCATTTTCGGACACATGTTTATTAAGCAAACTAACATTATTTTTTAATATTCGATTTACCCTATAAATTATTATATATATATATATATATATATATATATATATACATACAGGGTGTCCCATAATTAATGGTACATAGAACCATGGTAGAATCCTGGCCTAAAATTATGACGATTTGCCAAATATGAGCTTATATATTTTACGTACAAGACATTGGAAAATATGAATTAATAGTTGAAATTGATATTTGCACAGTGGCATAATATTTAGGAGGGGTTTATCATTTATTTTTTACGCCACTGGCAAAAGCGATTTAATATGTTGTTCTACGGTTGGGTGCGCCTTAGGTCCGTAAAACTTTCCACTACATTTAGTAGAAAAATACAAGGTATTAAAAAAGTTAGAGCCATTAACAATTTAATAATTTTCAACTTTAACACCTTGCATTAAGGTCATATTTGGCAAATCGTCATAATTTTAGGCCAAGATTCTACCATGTTCTATGTATCATTTACTATGGGACACCTTGTATATACAGGGTGTTTCAGAACTATGGTGACAAAGCGATATAGGTAATAGATTATCGAAAAATAAGTATAGTTTATTTAATAAACGATTGTCCTAATACTCGCCATTTCTGATATACAGGATGTTAAACTACTGTGACCATTGGAATGAAAATCGGTGTACGTATGTTTCTTAATCCGAAAAATTTGATGGACATAATTAGAATTTGTACATTATATAGGGCGCTAGTTATAAGTATATCATTACATATTTTTATTCAGAACTTTTTTGAATGTAAATTTATTGGCAAAAGAATATTAACGAACAATCAATTTTGCATAAAAAAGTACTCTGAGTAAAATACCCTAAAGGGAACGGTTGTACAGAAAAATGACAATTATTGTCATATAGTGTTCAAACGCTTTTGGTTAACAAATTGTAAGATTTTCTTTAAACTTGCTTTTAATACTATCTAATTACAATAAAATAAATACTAATATTACAATAAATGTGATGACCGTGTTGGTCAATACATAAATTGCACCTTAGTAACATGTGATATTCGACTGTTTTATTATACAATAAATGTTAGTCCCATTGCAAATCATCAGCACTACTGTCAGTGAATTGACAGTTTATAGCAATTTTAATTAATAAAATTGGATGTTATATATTTTGACAAGTATCAAACCATTGTAGATTAGAAGCTATTTTAAAATGGGGTACACTTTTTCGGAGTTGAGTGATATGGTACTTATTTACATTGAAAGTCAATGTAACGCAAGAAAAGCCGAAAGAATTTATCGTGAAAGATTTCCTACTCGGCAACATCCAAGTACAGCAAACTTTTCAGCAATTTTAAGAAGAAAGAAGAGTTCGTTTTGGACAATTAGAAGATGACATCTTTCAAATAATTGAAAATCAACCATCCACGAGTGCTCGGGCAATTGCTAATGAATTGGGAGTTTCAAACGCGACAGTTTGGAGAATTTGAATGAACAACTCTTACATCCATATCATCCACAAGGGGTTCATGTAAAGATTCCTGGGGATTACCCGAAACGCGTTAATTTTTGTCATCGGTACATTCGGCGACTTGCAAGAAATCAAAATTTTGCGAATTTGATACTGTTTAGCGATGAATCGCAATTCACTAGGGACGGATATTTCAACATCCACAATAGCCATGTCTAGGATGAAGAAAACCATCATCTGACGCGCACTGGAAACCACCAGCGCCGCTTTTCAGTCAATATTTGGGTTGGAATAATAGGTGACCATTTACTAGATCATATTGTGCTACCACCTGATTTAAATGCAAATGGATATTTGCAAATGTGATAATTTACCAGAGCTTTTAGAAGACGTGCCACTAGTAGTACGTACCAAAATGTGGTATCAGGGTTTCATCATGATGGTGTTCCAGTTCACTCTTCTAGAGCGGTAAGAGATCGTCTGAGTGAGGTTTATGGTAGACGCTGGATAGGTAGGTTTGCTGCAGTGTCATGGCCTCCTCGTTCCCCTGACTTGACCGCTCTGTATTATTTTATATCAAAACGCCATGTTCTGCCTCTTTAAATTGCAAATTGGCAAAATCTATTTATTTGAAGTTATTTAGATGTTTATGTACTCAATAGCTTCTCGTTGTAAGCGAACATAATAATGAGTTTGTCTTGATTAAGTTTCCATATTATCAAAAGATAAGTACCTTAATTATGAATGATAATCGTGAAAGTTTGCACTCCCACAAAATATTAAAACTTTATTAAAACATTGAAATAATATATGTATGATCAAGAATTTATTAGTGCAATCTCGTTTTGCGTTAAAAAATAATATGACCTATCCTTTGATGGGCAAAAGTAAATTTGTTTAATGGTAAGGAACAGGCTTTCTGACGCAAAAATGTTCGCACCCCTTAATGTGAGAAAGCTAACAAAATATTAATAAAATAATAATAAAAGCCGTTATTTTTGATAAAGTACATCATAAACCTTGACAAAGGATAATATTTAAAGTAAATGTGCCTACATAGACTAATTGAAGCTTTAATTAAATTACATCGTTACAAATATTTAGTAAAGCATTGTATACAAGATAATTAATTATTATGTAACAAAACAAAAGATGTCCATTTATACATGAGTGTAACAGACATGTTTTGTGGTCGGTTGTAACAAGATACACTTTCCTACGTGTTCAAAATTGTAAATATATTAGTTTAACAGTGGCGTTCGCAATGGCAATCGTAAGAATAGTGTAGTGGCTTACGATTATAATGGAGTAACTATCGCCTACACTGTCTTTAAATTTCTCACAAATACATAAACCGGGATTTTAAACAGATAACGTTCATACGTATATTACTTAATGTGAACTGTTTCCAAACGGAAATTTCAGTTTTAAATGGTGTTAACACGCCACTGAACACTTGTAGTTTATTATATGGGAAACAGAAATTGTTTCGTAGGTAAGAACTTACGGAGGGTGACACGTTACAATCCCTTGGGTACAAATTGATTCTTGAAATGCGTTCCTTTGGTGGCAATAAATAAATAAATAATGATTCATTCTACACCATCAATTGCAACCAACAAAAGGCGAATTATTCAATAAAAAATGTGACCACATACGAGAGAGCGTGAAATTCATACAAATTTCGAAATAATCCCAATAGGAATCGATGATAATACAGAATGCGTGGGATGCTGACATAACAAAACAAAGATTGATGAAACGACTGTCATTGATTGTACACAAGATTCACATCCTATTCGTAATAGCTTAACAGGCTTTTGTTAGTGTATTTCGGTCATTTATATTCATTAACTGTTAAATATCTAATCAATAATAACCAATTAAATTAATAAACTAAAAAAACGCATCTCTTTAATAACTTCATCTCTTACGAAAAATCGATGAACGCGTATATATATTTAAACGTCTCAGTAAAAGAGAAACCCTTGTGTAATCGTCCAAATACGACTAAATTATTAAAAACTAATACTTTAACGGAAAAAAAGGGATATTTAAGGTACGCCGGCTGCTGAAAATGTGCCGGTCAGAGAATTGAAAAATCTAGATTGGAGAATAAAGAAGAGAAGATCCACCACATTGACAGAACCTGCCGCGAACTTGCCCTTAAAAGCATAAGGAGGGTGAAAAGAAAGGAAAAATCTCGGACATAAATCTTCCGGTTGAAGAAGCAGCAGATCTGTACAGTTCTTTACAGCCGGAGGGAACTCATAGACGACTCGTCAGTTCTTACAAATATGTTCAATTAATTAAAGCTTGCAAAAGGTTAACCTTATAAATGGTGTAAAAGGAAAAGTGTATTATTTTCTTTTCCTACACAGTCCTAATCTAACAAAGGATTACAATTTATTATAATTTGGAAAAAAAAATTCTGTCAACTCATGCATACTTTATTTGAATAGTTAGCATTAAATACTACTATTATCAAATAGAAATTGCATTTCCACCGAAAGCTGTATACGTGGGGTTGTCAATAAATAAATATATTCTTGCTTTATTCCAAAAACGAAAAACTATTATAGGCATACACAACTTAATAAAATGTCACTGTTAAGTGTTAAAGAACTTTCAATTTTCATATGTACGCATATATCAAGGTTATGGAGTCGCGTAAACTCGAAGTTCTGATGTCTAAAAAGTTTTGGAAACATATTAACTCTGAGAGGTTCATCTAGAATCCCTTGCACTGTTACCTATCAAAACTCAACTTTCACTAGTCCCGAATCTATTGTTAATGTATTCAGGGAGTATTTTTCCGACGTTTACTCTCCTGTGATTTTTAAAGATCTATCTTACCTTGACGAGTATAATAACCTACCTACCATATTTATCCGTGATATCAACGTCGATGAAGTACTTGCGGCTATACGTGTAAACTAAAAAGCAGTGATACAACTGGTCCTGATAAGATACTTGCTTTCCTAGTTAAAGATTGTGCGTATGTTTTCGCTGCTCCTCTGTGCTATATTTATAGTGTATCTCTTAACTCTAATATTTTTCCAAAGTTGTGGAAAATAATAAATATTTGACCAGTTTTGAAAAGTAGTAATCGTATAGATGTCACCAACTACAGACCCATAAGTATTTTAAATAATTTTGCAAAAGTATTCGAAATAATTATCTACTCGAGAATTTATCCTTTAGTTAAAAAATACATGGGTTTATAGAGCAGAGATCCACAGTCACCAATCTTACACAACTTTCGCATTTAATAGCAACTGAACTTGGCAATCGCGGGCAAATTGATGTCATTTACATGGACTTCAGCAAGGCGTTTGATGTTATTCCACATGACATCATTATTGCTAAACTTAAGAACATGGGCTTTCACGATACCCTTCTTAAATTCTTTGCTTCCTACCTAAACGGTCGAATACAACGCGTTGTCTACAATAATTACATCTCTGAGACTATTGTTGTTACCTCTGGAGTTCCTCAGGGATCCAATTTGGGTCCACTATTATTTTTACTATTTATATACGCTCTTCCTGACAGAATTGAATGTGGAAAACTGTTATTTGGAGATGATATTAAAATATTTTCTAAAATATCGTCTTTTAATGACTGTGAATCCCTCCAGCATCAACTTAATTGTGTATTAGATTGGTGTTCTACTAATTATCTACCTTTAAATACGTCAAAATGTAAGGTTGTATCGTTCACTAAAAAATCACAAAAATTTGAATACAACTACAAACTTGCATCTTCACATCTTTCGAGGACTAATTTGATCAAAGATTTAGGTGTATACTTTGATAGCAGTTTTACCTTTTTTTACCACATCAAAGAGTTATCTCGGTCAGCAATTAGTATGCTTGGTTTTATTTTACGTAACTGTAAAACATTTTCAAACAAAGATGCTCTTAAAACACTTTATCTTGCATTGGTACGTAGCACACTAGACTACTGGCGTTTAAGGCTGATGGGGCTTATCCTGAGAGAGGATGTGGTCATATATACCTTAGTTGTTATCTTTAACTAATTTTTCAGTTCCGTCACATAATATTCGATACAGAACAGAATTCCACTATACGATACCACATACAAATGTATTGTACAGGTTGTCCCATTTTGGTTGTCCTCGCAGGGTATCTCAGTTATTAGCAAAGATACAGAGATGCGGTTTTCGCGAACGTTGGCTACTTTTTTGTGAAACGAAAGATGACACAAACATAATTACTCTAGCTCTTCTCATTTTTGAGATACAGGGCGTTTTGAAAAGTTGCATTTTGAGACAGCCCCGTATCTCAGCTATACGATAACTTATAGAAAAAGTGAAAAGTGTTCTTTATATAATTTTTCCGTAGAATGCAGTGCTGTTTTCAGAATGAGTATACGGGGTCAGGTCAAAAAGTTATCGGGATCAACTTCATTTTTTTAAATGGGACACCCTGTCTATTTTCTCATAATTAAATTTTCCTTGTTCTAAGCATTTCAAATATGTATAGCATTCATCATTTTTTATACAAATAGCGCAGTATTTCAAATTATTAACTGGATTTGTTAGTGGCCTTTGGTACTGCAATTGTTCTACCATGGCAACTTCATTTTTGACATTTGTCAATCATTTGATTGTTGAGATCATTGTTATAATTTTTCGTTTGCAAAGTTTCAGATAATGTAGAATATGATTAGATATGATTGGGGTTTATTACCAAACAAATTTTAATGCAGAGCAAGCGATTTTTTTTTGTGGGGCTACCTTAAAAATAAAATTCATCAAAGACGGTATGAAACTCAAGAAGCTTTGATGAATGCTACAAGAGAAGCCTTTGAAGAACTACGTTTAAGACCCCTATTTTTATTAAGATCCATTCAAGAAATTCTTCGGAGATGTAGGATTTGTCTTGACCATAATGGTCAGCAAATTGAGCAATATTTATAAAATTTTAATTCTTCTTATTTTCGTTTGTCTCTAAATTTATAAATAAATACATCCAATATTTATATGAGTTTCAAATCAACAATTCTGGAAATAAAATAAATTATTTTGCCGAAATTTGTATCTTCTTCAATGACATATAATTACATAATGATGGTTTTCTATATTAGGCACAAAAAAAACAATAGAAGATTACGAATTCAAAGCCTACTAAGAAATTCAGTTAATAATACAAAATACCACGCTATTTATCAAAATAAGTGATAATTGTTATATATATTTGAAGTGCTTAGAACAAGAGAAATTTAATTATGAGAAAATAGACAGGGTGTCATTTAAAAAAAATGAAGTTGATCCCGATAACTTTTTGACCTGACCCCGTATACTCATTCTGAAAACAGCACTGCATTCTACGGAAAAAATTATATAAAGAACACTTTTCACTTTTTCTATTAGTTATCGTATAGCTGAGATACGGGGGCTGTCTCAAAATGCAACTTTTTCAAAACCGCCCTGTATCTCAAAAATGAGAAGAGCTAGAGTAATTATGTTTGTGTCATCTTTCGTTTCACAAAAAAGTAGCCAACGTTCGCGAAAACCGCATCTCTGTATCTTTGCTAATAACTGAGAGGACAACCAAAATGGGACAACCTGTACATATCTCCAATTATTAATGCATGCAGAACTTATAACAAATGTTGATTTGCATCACTGTACACTACAAACATTATTAAATCGAGTTAGTAGTTAATTTAAATACCACGTATATTTAGTATTTCGGTTTATTTTATATTTAGCATATTTAGTATATTTAGTATTTTGTTTTTTTATGATTTATCCTTGTACACTGCGTTAAGTTATGTTTTTCATAATTGTCCTATAATTGGAATTAATTATTCTGTTCGACAATAAATGCTATTTATTTATTTATTTATTTATTCAAGAGAAATACATATTTTAAAGAGTCCAGTGTGCGGATACGCGTGCATGTGTGTTGCCTCCACCTCGCCATTCCGTCTCTTCGTGTTACCCAACTCATAATTAGGTGCTATTTAAATGCTAACGTTAAAAATGTGCATCCGCCGTTTGGCACAAAAATGAATTTAATCTGGGTGGGGCTTACTTAACATGAAGCTGCCCCCCCCCCCCCCCCCATTAAATAATATGAATATGGAAAAACCTTTTGTACGTAAAAGTACCATATAATTAAGTGATTCAGTTGCAATTAAGATTTCTAAGAGATGCGTGATATACTCACAAAATGATCCCTTTCGAACTACTAGATGCGCAGTTCACAAGTGCAATCTACTATAAAGGATAAATTAGCCGTCTAGTTTGTCACTAAAATGAACTCTTTATTGACATATTTTCCAAATATCTCGTACCTTTGTTAAGTTGTACACGGTGTTTAAAAATTAGGTGTTTTTTCGGTTTGCCGCTAAAACGATTTTTTATTCACTTTATTTAATTAGTGCTCTTATAATTTTGAAAAAGGTGGACCGTACTGTCAGCAGAAGTGGACACGTCTCAAGAGTAAACTGCATTCGAAAAATTAGGTGCTTTTTTGGTTGGCCAATAAAATGATTTCCTTATTCAAACTTTATTTTAATATTTAGTTCCCGAATTTAAAGCTCTTAGAGTTTCGAAAACATTGGATTATGATGTCAACAAATCAGCTTACCTCTCAAGAGAAAAACTACGTTCTAAAAATTAGGCCCCTTCGGTATTAAATGATTCTTTTATTCATACTTTATTTAAATATCTATTATTCGAACTAAGTGCTCTTGCCGTTTCGAAAATGTCCAACATTGTATATAGAAGCTAGGTCCACGTCACAAAAGTAAACTATGTTCAAAAAATTAGGTCTTTTTGGGGTTTGCCATTAAACGATTCCTTTCTTTATACTTTATTTTTAATATCTACTTCCTGAATTTAAAGTTCTTACAGTTTCGAAAACACTACATTGTGTCATCAGCAAAGAAGCTCATCTTCAAGTGTAAACTAGGTTCGAAAATTAGCCGCCTTTGAATTTCTTTCATTAATACTTTATTTTAATATCTAGTTTTCGAACAATGTGCTCTTGCGTGTCGAAAATGTTGAACATTGTATTCAGCAGCTAGGCCCACGTTTGAAGAGTAAACTATGTTTAAAAAGTTGGGTCCTTTTTTTTCTTTGCCATTAAAATTATGCTTTATTTAAATATCTAGTTTGGTAATTAACATTCGCATTTCGAAAAGCTTTGATTGTGCCCTCGTCTAACAAACTAACAGTAGAGTATATTTAAAAAAATTAGGTGGTTTTCAGTTTATACTAAAATGATTCCATTATTCGAACTTTATCTAAATATCTGGTTTCTGAATTAAGTGCTCTTGCCGTTTCGAAATAGTTGGCTGTGTCGTCATCAGAGAGGCCCACCTCTCGAAAGTAAACTATGTTCAAGAAATCTGATGTTTTTCCGGTTTTCCATTAAAATGATTCGTTTATTTATACTTTATTTGAAAATCTAGTTATAGAACTAGGTGGTTTCACTGCATCGAAAATATTTAACACTATCATCAGCAAAAGGGCCCATTTCTCAAGAGTAAACTATGTCCAAGAAATTAGGTACTTTTCGGTTTGCCAATAAATGATTCCTTTATTTATACTTTATATTATAACATCTAGTGTCCAAATTTAGAGCTCTTAAAGTTTTCCGCCAGAAAAGTAGTCCACTTCTCCAGAGTAAATTATCTTTACAAGATTAGGGGTGCCTTCGTCATTAAAATGTTCATTTTATTCATACTTTATTTAAATAACTTACTTTTCGCATTCAGTACAAGTTGAACATTGTCGTTAGCAGACTTTATTGTAATATTTAACTTTCGAACTTACAGTCTCGTAAACATTGGATTCTTCCGTCATCAAAGTAGCCCACCTCTCAAGAGTAAACTAGGTTCCAAAGATTAGGTGCCTTCTGCATTAAAATGATTCTTTTATTCATACTTTAAAAAAAGTAGGTGCTTTTTCGGTTAGCTATTAACGGTAGGACCACCTAATTTTGGAACTAGATATTAAATAAAGTATAAATAGTGGAATAATTTTAATGGTAAACCGACAATGCACCTAATTTTCTAAACATAGTCTAATTTTGAGAGGTGGACACATCTGCTAACAACAGTATTCAGTATGTTCTACGGCGCAAGAGCACTTAAATCGAAAATAAAATATTTAGATAAAATATAAATAACAGAACCACTTTAATGGAAAACCACAAAAGCACCTAGTTTTTTAAATCATGGTTGAGATAATGCTCTACATTTTCGAAACGCTAAGAGCACTTAATTCGTAAACCCGATATTTAAAATTTAAAGAACGAATACCGAGATAGTATTTTTAGACAAAAATGAAGACTGGTCAGAATTTGACGTTAATAGATAGAAGTGAGCTTGTGTAACACATAAGCCAGGACGAAAATTTCCTGATGGATTTATAACAAAACATTTCGTAATAGATATAGACTTTTTTAATTAGTCAGTCCAATTACTCCAGGCAAATCATGGGATCTGTGAAAGATTTCAGAGGGGTGCAGTTTGTGCAAAATCGCAACAAACACACTCTTAAATTTGTTCAGTACATTGTTATTAGTATATTCTACTGACAATCACCGTCGAATAATAAATCTTAACAGAGGACGCTTGTCGTTGGCTTACTGTTACGATATGGTTAAATAATAAAATTTGTCACTGTGTGGTCTATACAGGAATCAATTTTTACGCTATTCAAAAACATCTAAATTTTCATAATAAAGTGAGAGAACCACCGATTTGTTAGAGGTATGTAAATATTTGATAGCGTTGCAAAAATTAAAATGACGTAATTTACATGATGTTATGAAAAGCAAGATTGCGTTTGTCATTTTAATGCAGAACCGGCATTTATTGATTCTTCGCTATAACGAGCTTTATTGAGTCAGCGGCGAGGTATGCATCAAAGGTACACTGAGAGAGTACTTCATTTTGAGTGAATATCATTAGAATATCTTTTCCGAGTTTAGTGTACTTATTGGAGATGCTTAACACTTTGGAGAATTAACGCTTAACTGCTCTATGATAATCGTTATATGTACATTTAATATGATTATTGGCAGTATACCAGTTTTAAGCGGACAAAAAGGGTCTTATGACTTAATTGTTGATGCTGGAGAAAAATGACTACATTAGGCTGTATGTAAACTAAAATTTTAACATAGTAATTAGCTAAGTAATAGGTACTTAACTACTTACTATGTTACAATTTTAGCGTACACGAATTAGTGATGATCGTATTTCATGCAGAAAAATGCAATTTGAGGATTTTAAATTTCATTTTGGCTCACAATAACGTGGGTTAATTTTAGTTGTGATTGGTCGTGACCCTTCTATTTTTTGGTTGAGCTTCGGAAATTTACAGGCGAGGGAATTTCGATTTGAGTTCTCACACAATAAAGGTGTAAGAACATTACGTCCCTGGTTTAGCTTTGCTATTGAGATAAGCACTCGTATATCGTGAGCGCGCTGGCCATTACACATGAATGTAGGGGTAATTATACCAAAATTCGAAAGCCCGGCTATTTAAGTAAGAACTATGTGAGTGGAATCTTCCAATGAGTACCTCTCTTAAGTTAAAGCAAAATTATGTAAGCGGGTATAAAAATATAAAACGGGGGCGGACTATTTCGTTATAGTAAAAAACGGATACATTTAAATAAAGCTAAACTAAATGAAAATTCACGAGCTTTTGTTACAGACGAAAGTAAATTTTTGTAACAAATTAATATCTGTATAAGTTTAGAGGAGTATCTTGATAATTACGTTTCCAAATTCAACAAGAAATACGACCATTACGTAGAGCTCATATCCGAATTAACTGACGTTATCGAAAGCGATTTAAGCATGGAGATCTGAAGGTCAGTATCCGAGTAGCTGTCTCTATAGAGATCTATGAGTGATTAGCCTTTGTTTATTTCTGGTGTGCGATTTGAATTGATTCAATTGGAAGAAACTTGTACTACTTATATGTTATATTTTCTTGTTTAATACATTTTATGAAAGCGTAAATTTACTGTCTGTGTAAAATGCTTATATTATATTTATTTTTATTGGATGGTTATTTTGATAACTTATAAAGACCAGATCCGCTGCTATTTTAAAATGTTATGGATACGATTGTGGATTTAACGATACTGTTTTATTTACCATGAGCATGACAGCTATCCCGCAATAATAATTTTCCAGTATTACTTGACAGTTTAAAGCCTTTTAACAATCAGGAGCGGTTAATGTAGTAATTAAGTGGCTGGCTTGTAGCAACCCTCCGTTTTATCGCAAGAATGAGTCTGAAAATAAAGAGGGCAAATTTAAAAGTTGTGTAGGGTGATTTAGGCATTTATATAACCGAATCGGAGAATATCGCACAGTTGATGGAAAATTTAACTATACATTTTGTTTATTCAATAAATAATATTTTTCTGATTATTTTTATTCGAAAAGATACAACCCTTAAGGACATTGATTCATCCAAGTAGCGTAATCTTAAAGCTCGAGTGGTTAGAATGGTTGTTCACTTCTATTTAAAACGCAATTACGCCATTTTATAGGTGGGAGGTACCTGTACCCCATGCGAGCCGGGGAGGTACCACCATCTTCGTTATCCTTAATCTATTCTCATCCTTATTCTTTCTTCTCGCCTTCGCAGTCTTCCTATCGGATTCAAAGTCCACAATTAAAAATAAAAAAAAGATGGCTGTGGTTTTAGGGTAATAAATACCGGACGTCACTTTCTGACCCGTTATTGCAACATCCGCGGTATTGTGTCTAGTCTTAATGCTGTTCACTGATATCTTGAACAGTTACAACCTGACATTTTGTTTAATTTTGAAACACGTCTCCTTTGAAAGTTCCGATTCACCCGGCTAGCAATTTCACCAATAGGTACAATCCTCACTCTAACTTTTGATACAAAGGAGTCGTATGGGCCTATCTCAAGGATAAAATTGTTCATTGAATAAAAAATTCGACGTGGTTAGGTTTAAACATTCTGATCTAAATCTGTGAAATTCTACCTTTGCATTTATAGGTTTCCTAATGTCAATAACTTTCGAGACTTCTTCACTTACCTAAATTTGAAAGTTGACTATCTTCCGCCTTAGTTTCCATCTTGCGATATCTCAGTTCTGGAATATTTCAACGTTTACCACTCTAATTGGCTCCAATTTTCACCTACTACTAGTTCTTCTGGCCACAGTGTAGAAACATTTGATATTTCATGTGATCTCACACAAATGATTTCTGAACCCACAAGAATCCCTGATAACCTTAACCGTACTCCATATCTTCTAGATCTTTTTCTTACATCAAACCTACTTGTTTATAAAACTTCCAGTTCTTTCCCCTCTAGGTCCATCTGATCATTGCCTAATAGAAATAACTTATACTGTCCGTAATTCTTCTGTTGTTTGCAACACTGATAGAACCTTGGGGCGTTTTAAGTCAGATAAATGGTCGGCCATTGCTCTTGCAGTACCTAAAGTCATCCTCATGGGCATCAAGTTATACATTCATAAAAAACAAAATCGTATAGGCCTTTCACGTTCTCAACCCTGGTTCAATAAGGCTAGTGCTGATGCAATATCTTTGAAAAATAAATCTTATATTAAATGGAAATGTAATAAAACGTCCCAGAGTCATGCATGCTACGTTGGTGCTAGAAATACCTGCAAAAGCCCTATCAGTAAAGCTAAAAAGTTGTTTGAACAAATAAAATGCAAAAAACTCGCTACATCTCCTTTGGGCAGTCGTAAATTTTGGTCTTTAGCTAAAGCTATCAGTAAAAACTTTGGTACATCTTTATTTCTCACCACGACATCTTTTGACGGATATGTAGCTGCCGATTCTGTAGACAAAACCTATCCGTTTGTGGATTTATTTGCATCAAACTCGTGTCTCAATGATTCTGGAAAAGATGTGCATCTAATCAACTCTTCTTCATGCGCTATGAAACCAATTCATTTTTGGTACAACCTCCTAGAATCTTAAAGAATTGTTCCCCCGAACTAGTACCAGTCCTACCTACGCTCTATTCGGTCTCTATGTCTTCTGGAGAATTTCTTTCATCATGGAAGTTAACAAACATTCCACCCATTCCAAAAAAACGCGATAAGACCGATCCCTCGAACTACCGACTAATTGCCATCACTTCCATTTTGCCTAAAATCATTGAAAAATCATCAATCAGAAACTGCTTTCTCTCCTTGAAACTAACACACTCCTTAGTGACCACCAATATGGGTTTAGGCAGAGTCATTCAACAGGTTATCTTCTTTCATATGTGACTTAAGTTTGGAACAATACATTAAAACAATCCGGTGAAATAGTTTCAGTCGCTTTAAATATCTTCAAGGGCATTTACCAAGTTTGGCATGTGTTTACTTGACACTCACCTTGTTTAAGTTAAATGATACGCTCATCAACTGGGTTTCCAGTTTCCTTGATAAAATACTCATAGGTATCGTAGTTGATAGCTTTTTCTCAAAAAAAGTCAGCATAAACGCGAGCGTGCCATAGGGATCCGTTGTAGCGCCTACACTTTCTCTGATATACACAAATGATCTTATTTCTTCAACGAGTAACACGGTCCATTGCTTTGTTGACGACAGCACTCTCATTGTAGTTCATACAGATTTTTCGAAATTCCACCCCTAAGGGGGTAAAATGACAGGTTGAGTTTTTAACTTTAATATATATATATATATATATATATATATATATATATATATATATATATATATATATATATATATACGTACCGTCGCGCTGCTGCGATCTCAGAATGGGGAGGGGGATATTTAAATTTTGTGATACACGTGTCTCATAATTATTCGAGTCAATCGACCCATGGAATAAAAAATTTTAAAAAAACTCAACCCGTCATTTTACCCCCTTAGGGGTGGAATTTCGAAAAATCCCTTTCTTAGTGGATACCTACACTTCAAAAAAACACACCCTCTGTCAAGTCTGTAGGACCAGCGGTTTAGACTGTGCTTTGATATATCAGTCAGTCACTGAGTCAGTCATGACTTTGAATTTTATATACACAGATTACCTATTAAGATTGCTACAAAAATTACTAATCAATAACCTAAAGTTAATAATACCTAAAGTTAAAGTTAAATTGCTCTCTAACTTGATTTGAGTCTAGGTTGATTTCTTTGTTTTGGTACTCCACACAAAGACTGCTGCATTAACTGAACATTTAACCAATTTGGTGTATTCACAGTTCATTAGACATTACAACTTCCGTTGTAGTACATGGTTACTGAAACTGGATACACCATTACGTCACTTTTGTTTCATGTAGACAGAATGAACTGAAATAATTGGTTATTCTCTTATTCTGCTTAACGCTAAAACAGTCATATAAGCGATATTAGCGAATGGAAGAATAAAAAATTAATTATTCCAACACCATGCACAGATACCAGTGGCTTAATAATAACAAATAAATACACTCTCGCATTTGCGGTGAGATAAATGGTCGGTGTGTGAGAGAGAAAGTATGAGGGCTTGGGCGCGCGCCGTGTTACAATAATTAAAACGATAAATTAGGTTATCACGTTTTTCCGAAAAAAAAATTGGCAGAATTGGTCCAGCCGTTCTCGAGTTTTGCGCTTAGCAACACATTTGGCGATTCATTTTATTTATACAGATATATATATATATATATATATATATATATATATATATATATATATAATAAATAAATGAATGTACGTTATTCGTAATGGTAAATCTCGAGAATTAATGACTCAAATTTATATATGTTGTTTAGGCTAAGGTCTTGTTTTTAGTATACAAAATTTTCGATAGGTGGCGCTTTTCAAAAGATACGAAAAATCGGTTTTTCGCATAAATCTCGAATACTGTTCGTATATTACGGAAATATAATCAATACGTATTTTATTGTCTATTAGTAGGCATAAAGTTTAGTCTGGGCTCACAATCATAGATTTTTCAAATAGTTTTTTGTGGATCTGAACTGGATACGTTTGGCCTACCGTGCTAAATCACTCAGTAGCACTTAGGAGGTGGATTACAGAATATTAAAGAGATGCCTACGAACGGCTCACTATTTTTTCAATACGATCAATGTTATCGAAAGCGTATCGCGGAGCACAACCCAGAGGTGAGTATTATATCCTAGATAGGTTGAATTTGGGCCTTATACATCAGAAAGGGTTGTGGGTAAAGTACATCTTAGATTTATACAAAATCCTATTTTAGGAGCAGCTGCTTTGGTAGGTGACACAAGATAGTCAACGCATGACAGATTTGAAGGTACACTCATTCCCATAGTAATAGGGTCATTCATACTTACAACAGGAAATCAACTTGATTATTACTTTCCCATTCGAGGATACATTGAATACCTTTGTTGAATGAATTTTCAACTTTAATGTCTTGATTTGAGATAGAAGGTGATTTACCATTATGACAAGACTGAGATGAACTACAATGAGAGTGCTGTCATCAACAAAGCAATGGACCGTGTTACTCGTTGAAGAAATAAGATCATTTGTGTATATCAGAGAAAGTGTAGGCGCTACAACGGATCCCTATGGCACGCTCGCGTTTATGCTGACTTTTTTTGAGAAAAAACTATCAACTACGATACCTATGAGTATTTTATCAAGGAAACTGGAAACCCAGTTGATGAGCGTATCATTTAACCTAAACAAGGTGAGTGTCAAGTAAACACATGCCAAACTTGGTAAATGCCCTTGAAGATATTTAAAGCGACTGAAACTATTTCACCGGATTGTTTTAATGTATTGTTCCAAACTTAAGTCACATATGAAAGAAGATAACCTGTTGAATGACTCTGCCTAAACCCATATTGGTGGTCACTAAGTAGTGTGTTAGTTTCAAGGAGAGAAAGCAGTTTCTGATTGATGATTTTTCAATGATTTTAGGCAAAATGGAAGTGATGGCAATTAGTCGGTAGTTCGAGGGATCGGTCTTATCGCGTTTTTTTGGAATGGGTGGAATGTTTGTTAACTTCCATGATGAAAGAAATTCTCCAGAAGACATAGAGACCGAATAGAGCGTAGGTAGAACTGGTACTAGTTCGGGGGAACAATTCTTTAAGATTCTAGGAGGTTGTACCAAAAATGAATTGGTTTCATAGCGCATGAAGAAGAGTTGATTAGATGCACATCTTTTCCAGAATCATTGAGACACGAGTTTGATGCAAATAAATCCACAAACGGATAGGTTTTGTCTACAGAATCGGCAGCTACATATCCGTCAAAAGATGTGGTGAGAAATAAAGATGTACCAAAGTTTTTACTGATAGCTTTAGCTAAAGACCAAAATTTACGACTGCCCAAAGAGAAGATGTAGCGAGTTTTTTGCATTTTATTTGTTCAAACAACTTTTTAGCTTTACTGATAGGGCTTTTGCAGGTATTTCTAGCACCAACGTAGCATGCATGACTCTGGGACGTTCTATTACATTTCCATTTAATATAAGATTTATTTTTCAAAGATATTGCATCAGCACTAGCCTTATTGAACCAGGGTTGAGAACGTGAAAGGCCTATACGATTTTGTTTTTTATGAATGTATAACTTGACAGAGAGTGTGTTTTTTGAAGTGTAGGTATCCACTAAGAAAGAGATTTTCCGAAATTCCACCCCTAAGGGGGTAAAATGACGGGTTGAGTTTTTTAACTTTTTTATTCCGTGGGTCGATTGACTCGAATAATGAGACACGTGTATCACAAAATTTAAATATCCCCCTCCCCATTCTGAGATCGCAGCAGCGCGCGACGGGTGTGTGTGTGTGTGTGTGTGTGTGTGTGTGTGTGTGTGCGTGCGTGTGTGTGTGTGTGTGTGTGTGGTGGGGTGGGTGGGTGTGGTGGGTGTGGGTGTGCGTGTGCGGGTGCGCGTTCGCGTGCGCGTTCGCGTGCGCGTTCGCGTGCGCGGGCGCGTGCGCGTGCGCGTGTGTGTGTGTGTGTGTATCATATTGGTCAATGTGTAACGCTGAAATGAATAGGGATATTGTATTTATAGCGGCGTGTAGCTGAAATCGGTAATATTTATAAGCAACGTGACACAAAATGGAAAACAGAAAGTTATTTATTGTAGCTAAATATAGAATTAAAAGTAATAACCTACTTAAAATCTAAGTTTAATACAAATTGAGGAAAAAGTGGTTACTAAGTTGTTTCACCTTATGTAATTTAAATGAAAATTTTGAATGGCTAATACCGTGTTGCTCCTCCATGGGCGTTAATAACTGCTCTACACCTTGTAGGCATACTTAGAATGCTGTTGTCTATATGTTCTTGTGGTATTTCCTGCCAGATAATCGGTAATACGTCTCTCAGCTGCTGAATTGTGGTTGGCAATGGAATATGTTGATCTAGTCGCCTCTGAAGAAAATCCCATATGTGCTCGATTGGGTTTAAGTCTAGCGAGAACATTGGAAGTGGTAAATGATTTATTTCTTCATTTTGAAAAGCGTTCAAAACAACTCGAGCACGGTGGAGTCTTTCATTATCGTCTAAAAATATAAGATGTTCTCTGTCAACGATGTTACGGCGATTTAATACGTAATTCATTATAATGTCTTCAATATAACGCTGACCTGTCAAAGTATTCCAGCCCATACCATTAAACCACCTTCACCATACGCACTGGCCGGATATATTGAGGCAAGGTATGGAGACAAAATCGAGACTTATCCGAAAACAATATGTCCTCCCATGGTGTCGCTTTTTGAAGCCTCCTTCTCGACCATTCTACACGAAGCCTTCTTTGTGCAGCAGTTCTGGCGGGACATCTCAGAGGACGGTAGGAAGTAAGTCCTACTTCGAACAATCGAGTTCTTATCTTTTGACTGCATACTCGGATTCATGTTGCATTTTGAAAGACTTGCTGTAGGTGTCAAGCCGCAGAGAAAGCGCACGTTCTTGGATTTATTCTCACAAGTTGATCTTGTCGAGGTGTTGTGATTGGACGAGACCCACTTCCAGGCCTCCTAGTAGTCGTACCTGTCTCACGAAAACGTGATATGGTACGAGAAATCACACTCTGCGACGTTCCTAGCAATTCTGCGATATCTACCTGTAGATGCCCCCTATGATGCATTTGTATCACCAAATTTGCCTGTTCCACCGTTAAATGATTTCTCTGCATTGCTTTTGTAATTAATTAAACAAATAAATACTTCTCTAACTTAAATAATAAACCACAATGATTATCAAAACTTCAGAAAAACTAGATTTTCAATCAACACAGTTTGTTAGTTGACAGGAAAACAATTAACAACTGCACCAGTATCAGAGGTTTTTTGTTTATAAGTGTAAAGCATCGACTCCTTGATCTATTTGTTAATAAAACATTGTTTGTAAATGCAAGGTATTAATAAATCATCAGTAAATACAATATCCCTATTCATTTTTGCGTAGTTTATATTGTGTTTGTGCTTTAAATGATTTACTTTTATATGTATTTACAATTTGACAACTGTAAGTGCTTTGCACAATAACATGCAGTAAACATGGTTATTATTATTATTCGATTTATTTTAGTCCACGCCACATGCCCTTAAAACATTTTACTTTTTTTTAACACCTCGCATTTAAACTGTATGTTCGTAACAAACTCAAAGAGAGACTTTTGCGCTTAAAAACATAATAGAAATAGGCTAAAGCAATATGTAATCTCTGGTTCTGGCATAGATTGATTGCCCCAACTAATTTTAAATTGTTAAATAAAAAATAAATAAATAAAATAAGAAGAGATGTAATTTTGAAACATTTTAGTAGAATAAAAAGATAAAATACTAGAGAAGATATAACAGAAATTAAGCAACACGAATATATTTATGAATTGTTTTATTCAATTTCCAGATTCAGTTTGTTGACTATAGTAACTACTTCCGTTATAAAAATTGTACCAGGAATTGATTGTGCAATTTTTCCATTACTAATTAAGGACTCTGTTATTGTAATATTTATTATGAAATTCAAATAATAATAATTTTTCATGAGTATCTAGGTACTAAAGAAAACTGGTCATAAAACGATTAAACCATGCATTCACGCATTCACGATAACATGACTAGTTGCCTTTTATTTATAACACAGCCTACTGCCACTTCACAATTTTGTTTGAATTTTATGTGTTATAAAATAAATCAATGACATATGTAAGTCGTTTGTATAAAATGAAAATAATTTTTATGAAAGTTGTAATGTCTAATCAACTAACTAAATTCGGAGAGAGTTGGCAACTTGTGTTACAAATGCGTTGCTTCGGTTGCACGTAATTTAGTTACAGTTACCACTAAATAAGTGTACACGATTTTCCTTTTTTGAATGTTTTTCAATTAAATTTATGAGAGGACTAATCAACGTATCCCCCATTACGTCAATGTCAAATAGAATTACTATCGTTTATTATCAGATCTTAACAATGAAGGCTTTCATTGAACGAGAATTGTATTAAAGCGATTTAAATATTCAAAAAACAGATTAAAACCAGGACAATTACATAGAACTTACAAACGTATAATTAACATTATGTAAAATATGGAAACAGAAATTCCTTTAATGAAGGTAAAAAATGCTAACAATAAAATAAATCAATTACAACACAAATTATAGTAAAATTATTATACCTGGTGTCCTATGTTGACTGAACTAAATTATTTTAATTCTCTGAAAATTTCGAGATTAATAGATTAATTTTGCACACAAGCCGTAAACATAAAGTTAATATGTTTTTTTAAATTAAATATAATTAATGTGGTTAGGAAAAATATTGAAATGCTAACAATTTTCATTTCATAATAAGTAGAGTTCATCTACTAATTTTCAAGTTTGCTAATTAAATTCACTTATAATGACAGAATGTAAGCAATAATTGTGTTTCACCGTTAATGTTGTGATTAATTAATTAAAGAAAGTAAAATTAGGAGTAGTTACTTAAAATTGAATCTCAGTTTTTTTGAAGTAAATCAAACTTGCACTACAGAAAGCTAAAATTGACGCTTACAATAAATTTATATTAAAGCACAAAGCTATCTGGAAAATAGCAAAAAATCATAACCAAAATGATAAAAACTCAAAACTTTCCATTATTGATGCGGAAACGTTCAATAAAGATTTTATTAATAGACCTCTCAGTTTAATAAATAACTCTGACGATGCATCCTTAGATCCACTTGTATACCTACAAGCGATAAATAACAATGAAGTACATTTGCTTAATATTTGCACTCCAATATCGCAACAGAAGTTAGAAATGCAATTTGTTCTCTCAAAAACACCAAGGCCATGGACGCTTATGGTTTAAATCTAGAATTAGTTAAATCGGTAATCAATTCAATTATCTATCCATTAACATCCCTATTAAATAAATCACTTCCGCAAGCCTTGAAAATTGCTTGTGTTGTGCTACTTTACAAAAAAGGTAATGTTGACATATCATCTATCTACAGACCAATTTCTATTTTACCTGTCTTCTCGAAAATTTTTGAAATTATTTTAAAAAACCGCATGCAAGATTTCATGGAAAAATACAATTTATTATTTAAAAATCAATTTGGGTTTAGAAAGAATAAATCAACGACTCTCGCTATTCTTGATTTTAGTAGTAGTAACATTATAGATAACCTTGATAAGCATAAACAATGCACATCAACGTTCTTAGATTTAACGAAGGCGTTTGATTTAGTTAACCATTAAATACATAAAAAAAAACTTGAATATTACAAATTTAATCAAGACAGTATAGAACTGTTAGCCTCATATCTCTCTAACCGAAAGCAATTTGTAAGGTATAACAACGTAGAATCGTCAAGTTTGCAGGTTATGTCTGGAGTTCCTCAAGGTTCTATTATAGGACCTTTACTTTTCATCATTTATATTAATGATCTATATTTAGCAGACCTAAATAGTGATTTTACTTTGTACGCAGACGATACAACAGTGACCAATCTCGCCGAAAAAGGGACAGACGATACCCTTCAGTTAATAAAAACGCGGTTAACCTATAATCAATTATTAATAAACGAGGATAAAATTCATTTCATTCACTTCTCATCACAGAATGCGACCTAGAATGAAAAATGTGTTAATTTTTTTGGGGTTCAGATTGACGATATACTAACGTGGAGTCAACATGAATTAAAAGTATCTTCTAGATTGGCAAGCAGTGCATATCTATTAAAATGCTTATCTTACTCGGTACCCGTCAAAGTTTTAAGATGTGTTTATTTTGGTTATGGTCATCTACTTTAAGCTACGAAATTGTTGTTTGGGGTCATTCGGTGCTTTGAAAACAGTATTTTCAATGCCAAGACGTTGTGTTCGATTCATAGTAAAGGCGAATTATAGAGCGGATTGTAGAAACATTTTCAAGGAACTTAGTAAACTTCTAGCTCCATGTCAATATATATTAGACTGTTTAATCTTTGTGCATACAAATAAATCAAAATACACTACTCACCAGAGCATTCACAATTACGATACGCGCACAATAAAAATTATTGTATACAAAGACATAGGCTGAAAAAACGTCAAATGGCCGGAAACTACTAGGGTTTGACTTTTTATAACGTTCTCCCTACACACGTACGTGAATTAACTACTAACAAATTTAAAAATGTTCTAAAATCTTATCTGTGTGACAACCCATTTTATACTTTTGAAGAATACTTAAAATGCGACTTCAAACTCTTGTGATACCAGCACTAGTAAATTTGACAAATAAAACATGTTTTATCACTTTGTAAGCAATTTTAGTCTTAAATGAACTCGTTATTAAATATATTCATAGAGTAATGTTTGTGTAGTTTTGTTAATTATGTTACTGATTTTATATCTATATTCTTTGAATACTTTGTCTTATTTTATGTTAGTACAGTATGTTTGTATTTTATTGACGAGTGTAAACATCTGCATGATATATGAACACAAAGTAAATGATTATTATTAAATAGTTTGGATGTAAATTAAAAATGAATAAGTGCAACTGGTATTAATACATTAAGAGTAATAAGTAAATTAAGATTAATTACAAAACTATTTTTTTTTTAAGGCGTCGACAACTAAGGTCATTGGCCCATTATGCAATGTTGATCAAATCATGTCAAACAAGTCTGTGGCTTGTAAAAAAACTAATTACATTTCTTATATGTTGCGGCTGGTTTAGGATATCGGCTAGTTCTCCTGTCAGCTGGTACGATTGTCTCATAGCGCGAAGTCCGGGACATATGCACAATATGTGCTGTACTGAGGCCTGATCACCACAAGTCAAGCAAGCTGGAGGAGTTTCCCCGAGTAGCAGGTGGACATGTGTTAGTTTGGTATGGCCAATCCTTAATCTATGGATTTTAACACGTTCGGCTCTATTCAAACGTAGGGTTGGTTTCCACCGCATAATTTTACCTATCGCGGTAGTCAAAGCCGCCTTGAGGTCTAAGTGACTCACCTCGGGGACATCCACATGTTCTCCTCTCGTGGCTCGTTTAGCTGCCGTGTCCGCCAAAACATTGCCCCCTACTCCTATGTGACCAGGGGTCCAAACGAAAACCGCTCTTTTTCCATTCTCCGTAATGTGGTTATAAAGCGCCTGAATCTTTTGGATGAGCGGATAGCGAGGATAACGAACCTTTAAGCTTTTAACGGCGCTTAGGCTGTCGCTAATGATAATAAACCATGTCCCTGTGCGACTCATCATACAGTACAACAGAGCTTGCCATATCGCGTAGAGTTCGGCACTATCTATGGTGCACATTGGAGATTTCAGTTGTTAATATACAAAACTATATTAACGACTGAAATCGATTTAAATAATAATAATATCAAGTGTACGTACATTATTATATTATTGTATATTTATGTCAAATACTAATAGCAATAAATAATAATAATAAAGGTACACCATTTAAAACCCAAAAAACTATGTATTTTAATTACATGTAATAATGATGAACGTTTACAAATTTTCATCATCACTTTTTTGCCAATGGGGCCTTGATAAGGGGCATAGCCCCGAAAGGAAGTTGCGCAGCCCTACACATGTCTTACAAGTTAGCATTTGGCCCCTTATTATAATACAAATTCAAATTTTCTGCCAAGGGTACCACGAGAATACACGAAGGCACACGAACAAGTTCCGATCACAACAAGGGGCGAAGACCCGAGAACAAGTTGCGACGCCCTACACCTGTCTTACAATCTCAGTTATGTTCGGGGAGGGTTTGAGTGGGGGTGGCGCAACAGCCTTCGCCAAAAGCCTCGCGTTGAAAAATTTTACCTATATGAGTCCCAGGTGCATACGTCTTACCTTAAAAGCTAGTGTTAGACCCCTCATTTCAAATTTCCCACCATAGCTATTACAGGGACCTGTATGCACTTTTAAAATATACCGCTAGATGGCGCCAGCTATATTGCAGAAAACGTTCCTTAGTCTATACACAAGTAGATGGTGCTATTAACAAATTTTGATTTTACAACTGGGGGTCAGGACAAGGTGTCGAAGCCCCGAGAACAAGTTGCGACGCCCTACACCTGTCTTACTTAATTTTGTACATAAGGGGAAGTGCAACCATCCCAAAAGTCTTGGCTACCGAAAATGTCTTCACACTAATATTTAACATAGGGGATTATGAATTACCTAGATTCGGGAATGTTTTCGATAATTTACCATAGCACCTTTTTTGCGACCCTGATCTATATAAATAAAGAGTAGAACGTGCTCCCTGGTTTCTGATTGGCGGCGGTCATTCTTGTTTTGTCGGCCATGTTGTCGGTAATTTTTGTTTTGGCGGGAAATTTGAAATAGTATTCTACAAAGGGGCCCCTCATCTGTATTATAAGCTTTATGGCTATGAATATATTTTACTGTTTTTGAAGAAAGTATGATATTCCATATCAATAATCAATCAATTTACGCAGTTTAATCTGAGTGTTAAAAGTAATGCAATTGATTTTAAAACGTCATCCCTAAACTAACACACACTTACTTATGAGTGCGGTATAAAGAGGATTCTCAATTAATTATCATTAATACTAAAACAAGACAGTCGATTATTAAAATCCAAAACAATTTTTACGCCATTAAAAGGAGCTCAATACGAAAAGTAAACACAATCTATAAAGCATATGTGTAACCATTTAATGCATTTATTTTCTGCTTAGACCTTGTAGACATAATTTTAACAGTCAACCTTCAATATTTACTTTTAATTAATATGTGTATTAACTAACATATTAATGCAATTTTATTTTACACTTAAACCTTGAGCATATAATTTAGCAGTCGACCTTCAATATTTTACTTTAATCGATAGCACTATTAAAGGGAGTGCACAATGAAGCTTAAAACAGACTATAATGCATATGTATAACCATTTAATGCATTTTATTTCTGCTTAGACCTTGTACACATAATTTAACGTTCTCAAGGTAGAAATCGTTTAAAGCATGGTAATTTAATTACTCATTTATATGTATAATGTTGAAGGTTACAATTTCGATGCCTTTATTCAGATATTGAAAAAAATTGAGCTAGCACTTATATGCAGTCTTAAAGATTGCATACAACATAATCCTTTAAGGTCTAGGTTTTTTATATTCTTGATAAAAAAACCCATTTCGAAAACACACTGTAAAACAGTTATCTAGATCAGAATGATATTTAAACCTCAGATAGGAATGAATTAATAGTCATAAATATAATAGACATCTTTTTTATTATTACGAAAACACTTGTCATCTTTACCTGTCTTATCTATTAATTCTTCCCCATTATTAGAATACAATTTTTATTACAGGAATGAAGCCCGCGAACAAATTCCCGTCTTACAAGGCTAGGCCCATTATTAGAATACAACCCTCAATGCATATATAAATTTTTCGTATAGGTAAAAGGTCACAATTTGTAGATGGGATTAAAAAGAAATGTAATAACAATTATGCAATCTCCTTTGATAAAAACAACCCTAATAAATATTATTAACAGATTAAATCTTTTTTATTCTCAGGTGGGCATATATAAAAAAAATGGCGACCAAAGGTGTCCCAAGGATGACATCACAAAAAACAAAATGGCAACCAAAGGTGCCTCCTTTCTACTCATAAATATTTCAATAAATCCTTTGCATTTTATGTTAATTATGTTGTATCTTCAAAACTGCTCACTTTAGATTGTAAATTGTTTGACCAAATGGGGATTTAAAAACGTACTTTTTGACGTTTGGATTGAGTGGATGTTGAAGGTTTTTTTTTGTACACCCTCATGCTTTTTTTGTGAAAAACAAGCACCGCATCAGATAGCTGCATATGTCAGTAAATCGGGCGATGAGTCGAATTTCGCGGAAAATATCGAATATCTTAAAAATGGCTCAGAATTTTAAGATAGTGGTATAATGAAAGTCGGTTTAAAATTTGATTGAGAATGCATAAATATGAACACATACGGGGTGTTCCATTTAAAATAGAAAAACCGGAAGAAAATATTTTTTTTTAATTGGGCGTCCCAATAAGCTATGAATGTCAAAAAACTGGAACTTAAACAAAAGATATCAAAAAAAATTTCGTACCTGTTTCAAACATATTAAGGAAAACACAAACAGAGATGTTAGGTAATGCTCCATCTCCCTCTCCCCACTTCACCGCTACCTCAACTTTCAAATCTTCATTAGCAAACCCCAATGTGAGACGCATCATTGAAAACCCTTAAAAACTGTTTTCAACGAGTAGTACATTTGATTGTGTAGTTATTACATTATTTAGCAATAAACAGTTATTTGCATACCTACTTATTTTTATAAACTAACCACATGAGTTATTAAAAGTACATTCACTGCTAAGCTGCTTAAGCAATTTTTTTGAAATTAGTAGATAAAAAAAACCTGAGGGCAATTTCGCCTGGAAGCGTTATCGGTGTATTGGCATTCAAAACGTATGCGAAATGACCGATCAAAACCTTCGTTACACATGGATTCACATGATTTTCTATAACACCATAAATTAATTTATTTATTCTAAATTTAAACGTTACAATAATGGAAGTGTTTAAGATGTTGTCCATTGTTAGCTAATCAATAATAACAACGACTTTCAAATTATTTCCGTACATTTTGAAAATGTTGCCTGGGAAGTGACATACACGAATTAATAATCCACTGCCGAAGATCTGATAGTGACTCTGAATGCGTTTTGTATACAATTGACTTTAGATGCTCCCAGAGAGATAGATCTAAAGGTGTTATATTTTGCAAACCATTACACAAAATTATCTCGTCCAATCCATTGCTCGGAAACCGCTCGTTTAAAACTGTCAAACGGGCGCGCGTAAAGAGGAGGTGCTCAGTCTGGTTTTTCAGGTATGTATTTCCATTCACTTCAATCAAGCTTCTATCACATTGTTCCTTACCATGCCGGCCCAAATATTGGATTTTTATGGGTATTTACATTCAGGTTACCTTCAATATAGATCAAATCACATTGTCCTTTAGCATGCCGGTCCCTGAAGATATGGAGATTTTCGTCGGACCAAGAGTTACAACTATTTGTTTACATATCCATTTGGAAAAAATGTACACTCATCAGAACATAAAATATTTTACAATAATTGCGCAGTGTTGCACAAATACCTGGCCGTCTAAGGAAAATTACACAGTTATATTGCCTTGAAGTTAGAACTTTCTGCGTTTTGGGGGAAAGACTGTGTTTTATTCATTCTTTGAACATATTTTGCTAAACAAATAAAAAGACGTTTAAAAATGGTACTTTTAAATAAAAATTACACAAGTTTCTTCTTCCGACCATTTCTCGGAGCCATTGGATGACGTTTAATTGTTTTTTTTTCACTAATTCTGCTTTCAATCTTCTTTCAAGTTTTTCTTTTTCTAACCTCTTCTTTTTCTCATTCTTTTTTCTGTGATAATCATGCTAAAGTTCACTTGGAATATTTTCCTTTTCTTGCTTTCTTGTCCTTTTGAAAGGGCTAAGAGCATTTGGATCATAATCGTCTTTTACTGGTGATAGAGGTGGAAATATTTTAATCTCCAAGATTTAAATGTTGCTGATGGTGCGTGAATCATTGTTGTGGGAATTCTCAGGATGGATTTCTGGTGTTTTAATTCTTGCATCCTTAGTACAGGTGCTACTATCTTTATCTTGTATAAGGGAATTCTGTGCACTGTTGCTGAGATTATCTTGAGGAAGAAATTGATTCATGTTATTGTCAAATAGACAAGGAACATCTTCAGTTTGGTCACTCACAACAGGATCATTTGGATTCACCAAAATTGATATACCGTCTTCATTTTGACTGTGGACACTGTGGTTAGTCACGTCTTCATATATGTCACAGTTTGAATTCTTAATCTTTACCCAAACTTGAAATAGAGATTTATCACATTCTGGACCTGTCAACAATCTTCTCCCTTCCGGATTTTTTCCTCAAAATTTGTGTAGAAGAGCGTTTTTAGGTTTTTACTTTTACTGGTATTTCATTGCGAACAGCCGGCAGGGCTTTTACCATTGCTACCTCTAGATACTGTAGTATTTTGTTTATTGCCGTTCCTATATGAAAATTGGAGTTAAGTAATATACTTATTTGAGTATTTTTAACCCTATACCTGACCACTTGGTTACCCCTACAGGTTCTCGAAGTTTAGATATCAAAAACGAAAGAATAACAGTTTATAGCTCTGCAGACACTAGAAAAAGACAAAAGTATATGATTATTGCCTTGTTCCAGATGATGACTCCCTAGTCATCTATTGGAGCAATAGCTTTAAATGATGTACCTATAGGTGACCATGCAATGGTTTAAAAAGTTATAGGTTATAACGATAAATTATTGGTAAAATATATTTTTTTTAATTTTTGTACTATTCAACTCGAAAATTATTATTTAAGATGCTATTTTGTGTTGCTTACCTGTTAATGGAAACCAACTATAGTATATGAAAAATCTAGATCATAAGCAGTACCGGCCGTTAAAAATATTTGTACTAAAATACAGAGCAGTGTTGCCAAATCCCAGTATTGTACTTTCCACAGAAGAAGTTGCCAGATAGGATCAAATACTTTAACCTACCGTAAATACAAAAATATTCTTAAAAATTAAGAAAAAGCTCTAGTGGTCACTTACTAGTACTGAGGCACTGGTACATCTACCATAACCATCTTCATACAATTCCTGGAGAATATACACTTTGTAGGGATGAAATGTTTGGAACTTTAAAACCTTGTTTATTTGCCCATGGGAAGTCCTATTACGTGCTCATTTTGTCGAAGAAAGGTGTATGGATTTATCGCGAAGTGGCCCAATACAACAGAACACAACAATGTACTTAACCACTAACTGACCAAAAATAAGGTGATTAGCAATTACCTTAAAAACTGACTTCCAAAATTAAAGAGTTTCTTGAATAATTTAATACATATTACATCCAAATAACTGCTGTCACGGTTATAAATGACATGTGACTGCAAAGGTAACTGTTTTTTTTTAATTTGATCGGTTATTTCGCGTACGTGAGTCGCGTTTTGAGCGACGAAAGACTGATAGCGCACGCGGTGGTAATTCCGCTAATGCTAAATAAGATAAAATTATGAGAGGGGATTTACACGAAAAGAAAATGAGTTTTAACGATTCTTTCAGCTAATATTTAATGTTAGTTTTTGATCATCCTGTATTTAGTTATTATCAAAATATCAACACAGCCCGCTAAATTAGATCCTCTTCTGCAAGGAAACCAACCCCAATTAAATAATAAAGACTTTCATATAGGACAAATTCATATAAGCCATGCAAACGACATTTTTGACATAAGATTAAAATATTTCAAAAACAGCTAGGCTTAGGTATAAGACATAATACATGAAATATGTCTAGAATTTTGCGTATACTCCAAAAATGAAATAACATATATAAGGTGTTCCATTTAAAATGAGCAAGACGACATCAACTTCCGGTATAACCGAAAGCGTCACCATCTTGAAAATATTCTAGCCCCCCCCCCCCCTTCCCATTGACTTTAGTAAAATGCCAAATTTTCAAGTCTATTTTCCGAGAAATCGATCGCAGCAGTTAGACTATTAATATATGTACCTATTGTAAGTGATTTGTAACTGTGGCTTCATATTAGTTCAGTTGATCGGCCTATTTTCACAGGTTAGCTTAGTCCTGAGAAGGACTGTTTTCGCACTTGAATCGAATTCATGTGCTATGATTTTTCCTAAGCACTTGACTACTCTATGTATGCTCTGACGCATTAGAATGGTAGGAGAGAGCAGTAGACCACTCAAAGTGAGAACTCAGGAA
This sequence comes from Vesta saturnalis, assembly GCA_036346205.1. Taxonomy (NCBI): domain Eukaryota; kingdom Metazoa; phylum Arthropoda; class Insecta; order Coleoptera; family Lampyridae; genus Vesta; species Vesta saturnalis. Next base: position 4,203,040 of record JARFJB010002341.1, on the reverse strand, counting down.
CACAAAAACAACAACGAAACAGAAAGATCAAGAATCGCCGAACATGTATGGGACCAAGACCAAGATACAGATAGTGGCAAAAGACGAGAATAAAACTCGCCGGAAATTCAAAGAAGTCACATACATCGCACTAGCAGAAAATCCAATAAGCCACGCTAGTGTAGAAGTGAAACCCATGTGGATCTCAATAATGTGCGAAGAGTTTAAGAGCAATACACCTGCGCAACAGGTTACGGCGCAACATGCTAAATAAACTATTGCGCGTTCTAAAAAATATGTATTGAATTACTCAGGGGCTCAGCGGTAAAGGTATCAGTCTTGTAAGTGAAAGGTACCAATCTTCGAATCTGAGAGTAGTCAAGTGTTTCGTAAAAAAATCATAATATATGAATTCGACTCAAGTGCGAAAACAGTCCTTCTCAGGATTACGCCTAATGACGGAAGCAGAGTCCGCTTCCGAAGCGTCACGCTACAACAGCAAAAAGTGTTGAAATATGCCGATCAACTCATAATTAATATATGTGTAATTATTTATCCAGAAATTAATTACGCATTACAGGAAAATACTTTTAGAGTACAATATTTTCCGTGAATCGTACGCCTGTTAAAAACTGTCAAAAGAGTCTTTAAAATTACGATGTGAAATCGGGTTATGTGACCCTTCCAACTGTGAATTTTTGTTTGTAATTTATTTAGTTTTATTTAACATGCGGAATGTTGGTTATCTATACTAAAATTATTGCAAAAAGTATTGTATTAACGTCTTATTTTTCAATCAAAATCGTGCATTAACGAGGGATGACCGAAAACATAATATTAAATTACATTAATACATAAGCCTTTTAGTAATAATACCCGCGTTATATTTTAAAAATTATACATTGTGAGCACGACGTTTACTACATAACGAGCCACCCATGCTTAGAATATAAAATCGTATTTTACAATCTCAAGATACGCTTTTTGATATAGTAGGTACTGTCTCTAACAGTTATGCAGTCTAATTCTGCGTCTGTTGGATTAAAATACATAAGGCAATGTATGCATGAAATGGCATTTTCGATTGCTGTACAGTAGTACAAATTTGAACTATAAAAGCAATACACACCCTCTTATGCCCTACAGCATTATTCTGTTTCGCCCTTTTCAAATTCAAAAGACCGAGCACTCTGAGATTGAATTAAATACTCCTTTTATAAATTTCGACACCTTTTTAATAAGGAACTCAAAGTGATTCTAATGTATAAATTTAATTATACTCCCCAATCTTCTGATTGTGCAGTTATTGGAACCTTAAGAATTTCGCACGTTATAAATTTTAAACTTAAACCGTTAGACGCATTTCTAACCAAAATAAACAACACCACGCTTTGAAGAGTTTCCAGATCGTTAAGTGCCCTGATTTATAAAGTCAAAACAGTACGCACAAACGCATACGAAATGTATATAATTAAAATACTAAAATTGTATTTATATAATTATACGCAGGATTTAAAATACTGTAAGGATTAAGAACAAAAGGTCAGTTTGGGGAAAGAGACATCACAGAAATCCTAGGGTGGTTTGAATAATGTGCCCGCAAGCTGCGAAAACGACATCAATGGGACTTGGCGCTCGACCGAACTCTAAATAATGGCCTTTAGGCCTTCAAACCTTTCAATTGATTTTCAACTTCTACTCCGATAGGGGACGAAAAAATCCATGTAATTCAACAAATCGTCTCAATACGCTGTAATGAAACTGAGCCATTTTGGTGTCGTTTATGATCAGAAAATGTTTCTTCCTAAAGATTTACGGCATGTAGAGAGTAGAAGTTTAGTAAGTTAGCTTTTAAGCTCATGTCATTATCTGAAATCTGAAATTGCAGGGAAACATTTACGAAAATATAATCTTTAGAAACTAAAATTAAAAATAAACAAATATTTATAATTCGTAGAATAACACAGCATTAATACTATAGTCGTAATTTAAAACGACAATCAAATAGTGCCAAAATAGTTTGGAACTGTTTAGTTACTAAGTGACTCCTTCGAAGTAATGCTGTATATTATGCAATTACTTTTGAATACTGGAAGATACTAAGTCATACCATTTCTTGATGCAGTTACACAGAAAGAAATCACTAAATGTAGCTATTTATAGGTAATATAATTCAGGTTTTTTTACGTATAAATCACAACTTAAAATCATTTCCATTAGTTTTATGTAAAAAATCCCAACAATCATTTTAAATTAAAATAACAAAGTTGATCATGAAATTGTATTAATCTGCACTGAACCTTTATGCATTTTTATTCAAGTCCCTTCCAGTGGTGGGTTTTATAAATATATAATAATAAACTAAAACCGGTATTTATTCCTCGCAATAAATTACAAAACAAAATAAATGTGAATTCATTAAAAAAATAAGTAAATATGGTAAATAAGTATTTGGCCCCTGGTACGTAGGCCACTTTCGTGGCACCGGTGTACTCCCGTGATAAAAAAAATGCCCTTTGCATGTAATTCGAAGATCGGTAAATAAATAATAATTAATCCACCACAAAAATGTTTCTGAGATTGGTCAATTTTGCCCTTTGTAGAAATTATTCCTCTTAAAAATTAGTTTCTTATCAATAGGGGTTGATGAAAGTTTGTTTAAATCTGGTGGAATTTTGGTGAGTTGCAGTAATCCTAGTGAAATATAATGGCGAACTTTGTTTAAACCAGTATAATCAAACATCTGGGGTTGTAAATTTGTGAATATAAGGGTATTAACAATATTTAACTACGTGGGCGAGTGGATTTATTTTTGTTGCAGTGGTCTGGTGATTAATTGCAATTAATTTTGAAATAACCGATTATTAAAGGTAGATCATCAATTTTATATGGATTTTATTTACAACAAACTTGACCTAGTTAGTATTTGAGTTACAATAATATGAAAAATTGTATATTTAATAAAAGAATAAAGATCGTGAATTATTCTCGTTTTTGTTAATGTAAACCGGTCGATTAAAGAAATAATTTAATTTAACGAAACTGAGTATCATCAAGTCCCTTTCAAAGAAACGCAAATTTTGGAAACAATTGAAATTATTTATTTGAAAGAATTGGCCTTGGGTTTTCGGAAAACAATTGTATATTAAAGGAAAAATGAATGATTTTCTTGGTATAACTGGAGACTAAAATTGATTTTTATATATAAAGGCAACATATTAAAAGGAATGCCAGAGCTCAGTTACGCGGAGGCAATGGATGCGTGGGTGTAACTAAAAATAAGGACGTTAGAGTGACAAGTAATAAAGATAATTTACTCGAAGAGAGAGAAAAAGGCTCCACGAGTTTTTATGTAGTTTGCCCCCAAAAATCGAAACAGGGCATCTAAAGAGATACATCACTATTAGTCGAAAGCACCGTTATACAATATCAATTAGAGACAGAAAGGTGGAGGAGGGAAAAATCAAATACGGTAAACCCCCTGCAGAAACTAACTTTATTGTTGGTATGTACAAATCAACCTCTCGTGGGAGTGATAAGAGTAACCCCCCTTATTATTAATTTAAACTTAACGTTGTCCACAATAATTTTCTTTCAGTATATGTATGTAAATATAACTAAATGTAATTCAAAATTATTATGCACGGTGATTCCCCTTTTTATAAAATTAAATTCATCAATATATTTATTTGTACCTGCCCCTATTTAATTTATTAAAAACACAAATAAATTTGATACAAACAAAAAAAGAAGAAAATGACACAGTTGGGTGAAACGGAGTCGCTGCAACTTACCTTACTTGTCGTAGTTATCTTGAGTAAAATATGGTAAAGCCGGAACTGGCAGTAGCTAATTCTACAACAAGCCCCTTCCCCAAAACATACAAGAAATTGACTAAAGGTATAACTTAAGATTAATGTTGTGAGAGCTCTCATAGACACTGTTTATAGATTAACGGGGTGGTAAAAACCACTTTAGTAAAAGCCCCCAATAAAGCGTTGCAAGATTCCGCCTACGCCATCTAGTATTACATGGTTAGTGACATAAGCCGATCACAGCGGCGTGGTTTCATTTACACAACTTCAAGTCAATATACAGCTTAAATGGATATTATTAACTTAACTCCAATTTTGAAATGTTAAAAAGTAGCAAAGAAATTACAAAGTAACAGTTAAATGAATAAAAATTAATACCCAGCACATACAATGCCAAATGTATTATTAAGTATTCAAATTAATTTAATACACCAAAGAAAAAACCAAAAGTAGTTTATACATGTAGTCCCAAAGGTTTACTTTAGATCCACCCTGTATAGCAGGTAGATAATATTTCATAAACACAAATATGAAGTATTTTAAGTAAATGAACACTGCTGAATTGAATGTGGGATAAAGCGCTACAAAATAAATTCTTAGTTCGTCACCCCCTTAATGAATAATTCTACGCTACATCAAATTGACTATAAGTAATTTAATTTAGAAAAGTTCATTTGACAGTATTGACTATCCCCTCGCAGAATTTAGTTCAAAAGTAAGCATTAGTTATTCACAATCTGTCGATCCAAGAGTGTAAAGTAGATGTTGCAAACTTGAATAACATTTACTTATAACGTAGAAGGTAACATCCTGACTGTGTGCGAATTTACTCTATATACCCTTATGTATCCCAATGTTTATTTGGATTGAAGCGACCCCGAGTAGTACTCACATTCCTATAGACAAAACCGAAGATTTAGTATGCATACAATGATAGTCTCCATGGGTGGTTTGACATATATATATATATATATATATATATATATATATATATATATATATATACACACATTTCTGGAAATATTCATCTTCTGGATTTTCTCGTGTTTGTATTAATATTTATTTTACGTTTCAGAAACTTATCTTTGTTTCCTTTTCAACTTGTCATCATTCCTGAAAAGGAAACAAAGATAAGTTTCTGAAACGTAGAAATAAATATTTTACGATACAAACACGAGAAAATCGAGAAGATGAATATTTCAGAAATAAAACTCCTGGAAAACTTAACTATATATATATATATATATATATATATATATATATATATATTAAAATTGACGTTTGTGAAATTCATAAATTTCTTACAGTTTTTATTTATATTTATTAATATAATTATAATTATAACCACGTTTCAGTCCCATGAAATATTTTTGAGATGAATTGCATTAATAAATTATAATGTATTTGATTACAACTTCAGCACGTTGTGCCATCATTAATTTATTATGATGATTAATGTTAAACGTGTTTAACATTAATTCAGTATCAAAGAAAAAAAAACATTAAACATTTGCGTTCGGTTCTTTTGCCAAAAATAAAATAAATTGTGATTTTTAAAATAATATTGAATCACTATAAAATTAATGAATGGTTGTACTATTTCCAGACTAGTATATAATTTACCTAAATCCTTTATACGCATGCACATAGGTGATAAACTATAATAATATTCAACGTAACTTCAAATAAAAATATAAGAGTCATACACTCACATTTATGTTTGCATTCTTTCAGCTAATCCAATTTTTAATATTGATCCAACGGTTGAAGATCTACAGCATAAGCATATACAGGTATGTTGCATAGATATTTTCTTCAACACTTTTCTGGAGCACTTTGATTTTATTTATTATTATATTTTCAAATATAATAATTTAATTTAAGGTTATTGTACCATAAAATATAGTAATTTTATCTGCATTCGATTTTTATTTAATTGAAATTTTTTAATTTTAATTCTATTAAAATGATAACATCATGTTAATTTCGTTATAATAATTTTATATTTATCGAAATAATTGATTTAAATGATTTACATGCATTATTGTAGGTTATACCAAACACACAATTCATTTTAAATCTGAATTCATGTACACCCCGAGTGACATGTTCTCACTTTGAGTAATTAACAGATAACGAGAAAAAAATATAACAATTCCTGTGGTTTTCTTGCTTAACAACCAATAAAATTATAGTATTTTGTCTATGCAAACATAACAAAGCTTAATTTTGATTGGCTAACCATTTTTCAGAAATTTGTAAACTACTAATTTTACACATAGCTTTCTTATATGGGTACAGATCTTAAAAACATAATTTTTGAATTCTACACAAAATTTCCTTTCCACAGATACCCCATTTGTTCTACTCCCTTTTAAAATTCTTAAGCTATCTAAATTTCAACAAATATGAAAAGTTTCATATACAAATTTACTTATAACTAACTTAGTCTACTTCCTACAGGAAAACTATAAACAGAAATGGATTCTATGGCCCAAAATGCATATGGATACATCAGTTTCTAACACGCTTATGGTCTGTTTTAAAAACTTCCATCTCATCATCTATGTTCGTAATCAACATAACCTGGTTTGCCAATGTTTACACTTAAATTACAGACTGGTATCTACTTATTCATATAGATTACATGAATTTTATACAACCAACTACCTACTTTACACTTCCGAAGATGCTCGGAAACTATTAACATGAAAATTATATAAAAAGTTATATGCCAGGTCGCATGAGTTATTTCGCAAATAAGTCACGAGAAGCCTGTCCATAATTATTATATAATTAATTAAATTACTGGTATACTGGTATAACAGAAAAATGTACAAAAAAGTAAAAAAAAAGTGTTTACAGATGTTTTTCCTAGAGGGACGTATTTTGCTAAATTCTAAACTTCAGTGACAAATATCAATAGTGGTTGTAATGAGAAGAAAAATTTCGACGAAGCTTGTGATGTTATTTTGACGCGTTGGGTATATGCAGTCTTGTATTGTGCGTAGGATATGTTTTGGATAATATACGAACGTGAGTTTGCACGAGAAATTTTTTTGTGTGTGTACATAATGTAACTTGGTGTAAATGCTACGCCACTGGAATTTTTAGTAAAGCATTGGATATTATTTAAAAGCATGCTTAATGTGGTATAAATATTTATGAGTTGAAAGCATTGAATTTGAATGAGATACTGTTTTGGTAACACTGTATTTTAAGGAATGTGAGTTCAAAATCACTGTAATGGTGTGAATTTATGACACGATGAGATTGTATTCAAGTATAGAGAAAGAATATGTATGTATATTTTTGCTTGTATAAATTATATAATATTGTACTATAGAAAATGTTGTCTCCTCAAGGACAAATGGTCTTGAATTTACTAAATTTTGCAGAAGGAAAGCTCGCGCACATGTGGCACCTCGATAAAAAGTTGAATCCAGATCTGAATGTTATGTTGAGTAATATGAATGCGAAATTGGTATGTTTCCAAGAATTGTTAAGATTTTTATAAAAATTACAAGATGACTGATAGATTCGACTAAAGCAGTGCCTTGGTGTCGTTTCCCTCTTGGGTGTGCGGCAAATATAAGCGTTAGAAACTCCTGGGGGATAGATTGCTTTAGTTTGAGCGGAGTACATATGATGAGGTTTTGCAGGATGGATGTCTGAAGGTATATAAGAAAGAGTGACAAGGTCGAATACGGACACACTCGGGCTCCGAGTTATACTTAAGAGGGTGGTTGCGTGCGGGTATCTTGTAACGATCTATGCTGAGTTCTTTTTTTGTAAATAATTAGTGCAGCAGTGCATATTACTTTGCTACCAAAACGAATTTTGGGGATGAAGTATTTAAACGTATACAAATGAAGGAATTAATGTTAATTGGAAATCGTTATTATGTTTTCCAAAATTTAAGAAACGTTTTAACAGATTTGTAATAAGCAGAAATCATTGTATTAAATGAAAGTATGGTGCATTAAACCCGCGCGATCAGAAAGAAGTATAGTGATCCTTTATGTAACTAAATAAAGGTGATTAAGTTTTGTAAATTGAAGAGATTAATAATACTTAACCGACCGTAAAGGCAATTAAGAATTTAGTGCCAAATGTAATTAAAATATTCTGTGACACACATTTCTTGAAACGAGCATTCGGTAAAACAAATTGCCCAATTTTTATACGCGTTTAAAAGCGCGAATGAACACGGGCATCTTGTTGTATAGTGCGACGGCCTCGTAAAGGCCGGTTATCAGTGATGAGTCTACATACATACTTAGGATTAATTAAAGCAAATCAATTCCATTAGATAGGACATTACACCGGATAAAGGACTAAATATTTGAATGGTAGAAGTTTCATTATTTTTAAAAATGTCATTGTTTATATCGTAAATTTCCCTCGGGCATTAAGGATAATCAATTTCCATTACCTGTTATATGTTTACATTATAAGACTTAGGAACATTTATCTATAAGAATTTTTTGTGTATGTTGCTTCTCGGAAGCAATATATGTAAATTTCGGTTTAGTTACCATCTTCTTTGTTCAAATTGTGATAGATTTCATTGTTTTCTTTTATACGTGAAGCTACATAAGGGATTACACCGTTTAAGAATAATCAGACCTTTGACATTTTGGCTAAACGATTGATCTGAAAATTGTTTATTTTGAATCATGTAGATTACAAAATTCAATCACTTTGTATTCATTAAATGCCATTGAGTATACAATATTGGTCACAATTTTAATATTAAGCAGAAATTTCAGATTTGAATTGCACATATTAATTCATACATTTTAAAGATAAAGAATTGCAAATAGTATTTGAGAAGTTATATGCTGTATACTAATGACACACTAATCGTTATGTTTCTCAATTTTTAAGATACGAATTCATGTTTTTGTGGTTAAAAAGTAATAGACCGAATTATTGTTTTGCCAAATTGGGTGATATTTATTTATTTCAGAACTTTGTGAGAGTTATAAGTTATATTAGTCTACGCGCATGCGAGGGTAAATTAGAAAGTATCCAGATAACGTCTTATTATTTCGATTTTATGAATATACAGGGTGTGATCAATAAGTTTGCGACAACGTGTATGTTTCAAAATGTAACTATGCGTAGGGTAAATTTATTGTTAATATTAACTGAACTTAAACATTACCCAAATTGAATTGACGTGAAAGGGTGTTTTACGAATTGAATGTTTGAACTGTGTATGTTTCTACAGAGTAGGCTACAATTCTATCTTCCACAGTCAGGTCAGAATTAACTTAACACCTCGCCTAGAACTATTTATTTTAGAGAAATTTACGATTGCGGTGCCGCCTAGAGACAATTTTCCCAGATTGAATGTTATTTGTTGTTTTATGGTAAATGTAAGGTCATTTTACGACTTATGTCGAATCCACCCATTTCCACTGTAATTAGCTTGGCAACCCGCTTACTTCATGGCGCCTAGTGCGGTTTGATCGTGTAACAAGCTACGGTGGCAGAGTTAGCTCACATCGATATTTTTGAGCTTTTTTAAAGAAAGGACCGATTGTTTTGTATTTAATTTTAACAACAATAATATAAACTAAAAAAAATTATAGTGTGATTCTGTATCGTTATAGACACAAAATTCTTTCACCTGACAGAACCCTCACCTTACCGACATATTTCTCTCAGCTGCCTAGGGAAATGCTTAGAGCAGATCCTAGCCCGAAGGCTGGGAGATCACATAGAAGCCAATAACTCTTACCCGACAGCCAGTTCGACTTCCGACCTAATAGAACCTGTCAGGACCTATTGCTCAAACTCCTAACCGAAACGTCACGAGCATTCAACCACCGCTATTGTAACCTCGCGGTGTTCTTATACATAAAGCAGGCCTCTGATAGAGCCTGCCATGCGGGTCTAGTTTACAAAATCCAAGCATTAGGTATCCCCCCGAGCTCACGAAGCTCCTACTGTCGTATCTAACAGATAGGGCGACACGAGTCCGAGTGGGTTCATCCCTTTCACAAAGTTTCATCCCGCAAGCAAGCGTAGCCCAGGGTTCTCCCTTGGAGCCAATACTATACCTTATTTTCGCCAATGATATCCCCAGTGTAGCAACTCCCGGAGTATCCCTGGCACAGTTTGCCGATGACACTGCCTTCTGGACAGCTAATCGGTCAACCAACAACGCCTCCAACAGTATATCTAATATCCTACGGAACTTCTCTAACCTCAGCAAAACCCAAGCCATTCTATTCCGGCACTTCAACTATACCCGACACAAATTACTCTCTAAAACCGACGTAACCATTTCCCTGCAAGGGGAAAGATTACCGCTACTTGACGACATAACGTACCTAGAAATTACATTTACCAAGAACCTCAACTAGAACTGACTTGAATAAGACCCTGAACAAAGTACGGAACCGATCCAACCTCCTGGGCGCCCTTAGGGGACGTATAGGAGGTTGTCAACCCGAAACCCTATAACATACCTACAAGACATTCATACGGCCCGTCATAGATTACAGTGCTCCATTGTACGCTACCTTAAAACCCAAAGACCTAAATTCTATAGCCTCATGTGAACGCCGAGTCCTACAGAGAATATACCGATTACACTATAGAACACCCAACGAAATTACCATACAACAAGCTATATCATCACTCCTATCACACAACGCCTCAAAACACTACAAACAAATTACACACACCCTAGGATATTCGGCGAAACAGAAGCTACCAAAAACATCCTCCGCATTCCACATACGCCCCTTACCCACATCCAATACCTAAGAAATCATAGGAGAAAATCGAAAAATGAATTTAAACACCCTCCAACTATCCTGACCCAGAACATCGCAAACCTCCCCGAAGAATTCGAATACCTCCTTGATGACATCCCATATGCCCTAAGATAAAATCGAAGATGACCAATGCAACGACCAAGGAATCGAGCCAATACACACCACGCATCTCATATATACACCACATATACATTTCGAATCCAAACAAAAATAATATAATATTATATTAATAATATTTACTTTTTTTTTGCAACCACTTAACACCACACATTACATTGTATGCACCAATACAATACACACGCTATTCTCTTTTGCGGCATAGAAATGAGTTTCTTCAGCAGTTTGTTTTCCCTATTCCATTCTTCTTCCCATATTTGCTAAATTTTACTTTTCAGTAGTGTTTCATTTATTGCGATTATGTTGTCCAGATGTATTTTACGTAGTTCTTCGTTAAGTCTGCAAATTACAGGTAAATTAAATCGTTTTTCTGTAATTGGTTCCTCTTTAAATAGGACAGCTTTGTTGTAGTGGTGAGGTGCGTCACGGATTTGGATAGCATATTTTAGAAATTGCCAAGTTCTTCATAGTTTTAGAGGTAGTAGGCCTGCTTCTACTTTTACACTGGTGGAGCGACTTGTAAAGAATGCACCTATTGCACAGCATAGGCATAAGTTCTGTAAAGTGTCTAAGGGTTTGAGGTTCGACCTAGATGCTGCTCCATACGCTACAGGTAGTCGATAATAGGTTGGATCGATGTTTTTTAGAGTCGTATTAATATTTCTCTGTCGGCGCCCCACTTAGATGCATTTAATTACATTAAGATATTTTTTAACTTTTGTTATTAATGAATTTATGTGTTGCTTCCATGTTAAAGTGAGTCAAAGATTATTCCTAGAAACTTATACGATGGCACGCATTGTATCTTGCTGAGTTTAAGGTATAGATTGGGTTGATGGTGAGGACTCCTTAATTTTCAGAAATGCATGCATATCGTTTTTGTGGAAGAGATACGAAACCCTTTAGCATCTGCTTGTTGTTGTATTGAATTAACGGTATGCTGCATATTTGCTATTGATGAGGTAAAAATGACAATGTCATCTACGTAAATACATCGTCCGATTGAAGCATCCAAACCGGATGTTAGCTTATTGAAATAATGAATAGCTTGACACTTAGGAGGGAACCTTGGGGAAGCCGTTTTCTAGCGTACGTTCTGTAGACATGTAATCGTCTACTTTTACATTTCTGTCCGTTAGGAAGGATTCGATAAATGTTGCCATGTTTCCCTTGATTCCTCACTGATGTACCTTTTCTAGGACTCCCGGTTTCCACATATGCTTTCTCTACGTCGAAGAAAACTGCTGTACAATGTCCCCTGTTACTTAAAGTCCTTTAATGGCGTTTGAGAGAAACAAAATATTGTCCCGGGGTGAATAAGATTTTCGAAATCCTGATTCGAATGTGTTTATCAATTGGCGTTCCTCTATTTTTCCAGAATTTTCCCTAGACAACTTAGTAGTGATATGGGCCTGTAATTTGCTGTATTAAGTGGATTCCTTCCTTGTTTTGGAACGGGAATTATCAGAGCTGTTTTCCAGTCTCAAGGGAATTCTCCTTTTGTCCATATATCGTTGTATAGAAACAACAAGTCGTCTAATCCGTGGGATGGGAGGTTTTTAATCATTCCATAGGGAATGTTATCGATACCAGGGGATGTTTCTTTTACTGACCTCAGTGCTTGTTTTAGTTCGCTAACTGAAATAGGGGAGTTGTATTTATTTGTATCTGCTTTTCCAAAGTCAACATTTGTAGCTTTAGAGTTTATAATGTTGATAAATTCCTCACTATGGTTAATTGAAGAATTTGATTCTTCTAAGTGCGCTGATACGCTTTCAGCAACTTCAACGCCGGGGCTAATATTATTGTTCCATGTCGTTCGAGTTTAGTTTGAGGTTGCGGAATCAGTTTTCATGATATGGCTTTTATTTTATGCCACATTTCGATGAATTGGTGCTTTCGGGGTAAGTTTGGACACGTAACTCCCCCAAGTTTATTATATTAACGTTTATGGATTGGTGATACACCAACAACGGAAATTCATTTTATGAAAGTGTTAGTTATTTTGGAGAACTAGTTAAGATGTGTAGGTCCTCATCATTGTGAACCCATTTTTCATGCTAACCAAAAACTTTAAATATTAACCGTAAATATCTAGAAACACAAGAAAAGACTCAATATTGCGCATTTTTCCGCGTCTTGAACACACATTTTTTTGCGAACTCAACATAAGTATAATTTTTTTCCTTGTCGTTAATTTAAAATGTTATTTATGATACAAGTAGTCCAGTTTTCAAGCCAAAGTTTTAAGCACGACACCCAGCGAAGTTTTGAATAAAGCACCTGCAGACATTCAGAGTAATTGTATATCACACAAAGTTTTTGTATTATTTTAACTAAAATAAGAAAAAATCATTATAATGTAAATTTTGAAGTTAGATTTGACAAATGCCGAGTTATGGATATAAATCAAAAATCGTCTACTTTTTATTAAGAATTCTTCTAAATATGTCATATTCATGTGATCCGAGAAAAAAGTTATACTAATTTGAAATATATGATCTTTACGTTGTACGAATCATGAGAATTATGAGTGCCTCGGATGAATTACGACACTCGCCTTCGATTCGTGTAGCAAAATTTATCTTTACTGGGTAATAGCTGCCCCACGCTTAGTATAGTGTACCGAGCTGGTAGCGTAGTGGTGACACGGCCTGCTTAGCATTCGGGAGGTAATGGGTTCGATTCCCGTTACCGTCTATCTTGTATGAGGTTTTTTCAGGGGGTTTTCCTCATAAACATGTAGCGGCATGGTCACTGCGTATAAGCACACTATGTGTGGCTACTTAGGCGAATGCTGGGGTAGTATTTTCACCCTCAGAACCCTAACTCCGTTCTTTCCGATCCTATCCTGACCACACCTATCCTTAATCCCACCATGCATATATACGTAATGTATGTATGCTGGGAATCCATGATTGTGGCTGAAGGAGCTCGGAAAGCTCAAGCAGAATAGAATACGTGGCCCTTTCCTTTCCTTTTAGTATAGTGTACTAATTAACAACGTAGTAAAACATTTAAACTAGTAATATCTTAATTCAAAAACCGAAAGGTACAACCGCTGAATTATTCAAGACTAGTCTACATTTCATATAAATACAGGTGGAAAAGTATATGACAAGCATATAAAGTCATTTCTCTAGGGAAATATACATAATTGCCATGAAAATCATTATATTACTCTAAATGCTTTTAAAGTTTAAGCTTGCATGGAAAGTAGGATTAACAATTCCTGTATTAAACCTTACATATGCAGCTAACTTACTACATTGGTAAGGATTCGAACTATTTTACATAACTACGTTGTTCTATAGAAATACATATATTTGTGTCTATTTTAATTATCTTGTTATGAATTTGTATTTATAACTATTTGGTGTCAGTCAAGTATATACTTATTTGCCTGACGTTTGCTAGTGGCAAGGTAACATTTATGTTTTTTTTTAGCTTCAACGCAACAGAGGGTTAAATCACAATCCTGTTTGTGTCATTACTAGGAAACTTGAAACACAGACTTTTCTTTTACCTTGAGCTATTTTGTATTTACAACTAATCCTTGTGCAGTAATTAAACAAGAAAATACGCGTCACTAATTAACTAAGTAGTATCAAGTGTAAGGTAAATTAAAGTCTTTTTAAAACGTAAACTTTAAAATCAGCTTCTGTGACTAATTTTAATTTAATTTTGTAATAGAACCACGTATGTTCAAAGCAAACACAACAGGCAAACGAACCGACACATGCAGGGTTTTATGTACATAGGGTTTGGTTGAATTTTACCCTCAAAGCCCTTATATTACACCATTCTAAATTTCCCCTATCGGAATAGAGGTACTCTTTGATTTTTAAGTTCACATACGTCTTTCTCTATTTCATTCTGTTGGTAATGTAAAAAAAGTTCAGAGAAATTTACGTTTAATATGCTTTGCTACACAACTCTTTTAGAAACACGAGATTACATTAGCTCAAATATTGTGCTTCTAGAAATCACGTCTTGAGTTTCGAAATTTAAATAATCAACTATTTCCACACGCATGTTTAAGGTTGGAAAATTTTTGTTAATTTATAAAAAGAGATGATTGTACACCTCAGGCAATTTAGATAAGTGAAATAGAAAAATTCTAAAATTTTAAGTACCCGTATAAATCATTAAAAACTAAATATTCACGGGATACCGCTGCTTTCAATTATATAGTTATAGCAGAGTATACAGTGTGTCAATTTAAAAACTTACAATAGACTATATCTCATGAATCAATGATGATATCAAAAAATTCTCTAAACCGTTTCTCGGGTAGAAAGGGGGAACCAAAATGACATAGGAGACAACTCACCCCAAATTAACCCCCTACGCCCTACCCTAACTAAAAAAATTTAAATAGCGAACCCCTACTTGTAATACATCATTGAAAAGCCTGTAAAAATGCTATCCAGTGGTATAAATAAAAAAAATACAGGGTGTTTTAATATGAACCCAATTAAATATTTAAATATTTTAAAAACAAAATCACTCTACTTGCGATACGGTCCGCCTTATTTCGACGAGGCCACTTCGACGCTTCCACTTCGACACCGCCGCTTCGACGCGAGATCGTTTTGACGCGAGATCATCTCGACGAGACCTCTTCTCGACGCGAACTCATCCTTTAAATAATCACGTTTTGTATTATTGATTCATTCAACGGTATAATATAAATCGGCCCGTCTTATTTCGACGCAGCCACATCGACGCTCCTGTTTCGACACCACTAATTCGACGCGAACTTATCTCTCCCCATCAGAATCACATATACGGTTATTATTATAATTAATAGACTAAGCGGTATCTGTTTTGGGTGGGATGTTTTCCATATGATCGATTTTTTTGCTTTAATCGCTCCAAAATGGTACTAGTAATAATAATTTCACTATGTGCGGCTCCAAAAACCTGTGCTCAAATTTTTATTAAACAAAATATTAAAAAAACATGAAAAATTTTGCTTTTTTTATTATTTGAACTAGAATATCTCAAAAGCTATTCATTTCAGAGTAAAGTTGCAAAGGAAAAAAAAAATCGTAATTTTATTTTAAACAAGAAACAGGTAATTTAAATTCGAAAAATACATTCTTATTATTGCAAAAATAGCAAAAAACAAGTATTTTTGAAATTTCTCTTTCGAATACTCATATAAAAGGTAGGGACTTCATACTTCATACAAAACTTTTTGGTATGGTTCATCACCACACCAAATTTGATCGATCTGATAGTTTTTGAACAATAATTTTGCAATCTACATATTTGGGAAAAAAAATTACAATTCTTTAAAATAAACAGAGTCTAAACTAAGACCTCTAGATACTTGAAAATTTAATGACATATAAAAGAGCTCTCAAACTCTCAAATGTTTTTTGAAAAATTGAAATTAAGAATATTTTTTATTTTATTCATTTTTAAGCGCTGTATGTTTTATGTTAATACCATAGAAAATGGAATCATTTTACTTAAATTTTTTTTTCATACGAATCATATTTTTAATTTTTTCTTATTTTTATATTTTAAGAAGCGTCTTTCTGAATACTTTCAATATAAGTTTAAATATAAAAAAAATTTATATTTTGCAAAGTTATTCTAATTGTTGATAAGCCCAAATTTACACAAATGTTAAAAAAATTGCGTTTTTTTTTCAAAATATAGATTGCCAAATTGTTGTTCAAAAACTATCAGAGCGATATTAATGAAATTTGGTGGGGTGATTTATCATACCTGTTATACAGGGTCCGCCAATAGTGCGTGGACGAAGCTTTATGAGTTTATACAATATCGTTTTCAAAATTGTTTATTGTAGGATGGTGTGGGATCTTTCGGGTTACAATTAGAAAATATTTTCGCAAAAATTACTACTCGTGTACAGGGTATTACAACACAAAGTTATATTTTTTTAAATACCGTATAGTATTATAAATTTGGATTCCCTGGTTAATTTTAAGGGTACTTTATTCACTATATGAGGTATCTTAAACGCGCAATTTAGGCGCTGCATTCAATTTTTTGAAAATTTAGAGGTTGAAAAGAAAAATTGTTACAACCGTATGGAGAAATGTGTAACACTAAAATTTTAATGGTTGATTAGTCATAGACTGTACTACATAAAATCGTAAAAATAGTACTATTATCTTATTTAATTTTCGAGATATCGTAATGCAGAGTATAAGATTTTCAATCATAGATAACTTGATTTTTTTAAATGGAAAGGTATACATTGTTTTGCATTGTTAGATAGGACATTTAATTAAATTTTTTTATGATATAACATTGTTGGTATTTATGTTTTGCCGTTTTTTGATAATCCAGCTTTTTTACTGAATTTGCAAAGTTTAAGATATTTAATCATAGATAACTTGATTTATTTAAATGGAAAGGTTATACATTGTGTTACATTGATAGATAGGAAATTTAATTACAATTTTTTTGATATAACATTGTTGGTATTTATTTTTTGCCGTTTTTTGATAATCCAGCTTTTTTACTGAATTTATCGATTTTGGAAGAAAATAATATTAAATTAAATGTTCAAATTGTCGACCACGCTGATTTAGACAATACTGAATTCTTTTAATAAAAGAAGCTTCAACCCGATCTAACATATTTGGAGTAATTGTAGCGAAAACATTTCTAATCCGCAATTTCATATTCTCAGTTCTTCCTCATATACTTTATTCTTCACAAAGCCCCAAAGAAAAAAATCCAATGGAGTTATATCGGGAGATCTAGCTGGCCAAGGTATCGGTCCTTGTCTTCCTATCCAATTTTCGTGAAACGTCGAATTTAACCACTGGGTTACAATTCTGGCATGATGAGGAGGTGCCCCGTCTTGTTGGAAAAACATACCTCTTCTTTGAGCCAAAGGTACATTCTCCAATAAATGATATAATTCGTTTTCTAGAAAATTATGATATTCTACCCCAGTGAGTGTGCATTGAAAAAAAAAGGACCAACAATAGTTCCGCCGGATATACCTGCCCCAACATTCACTGACCGTTTATTTTGAGAGACTAACCGAAATTGGTGTGGATTTTCATTTGAATAAAAATGTAAATTATGTCTGTTCACAAATCCATTTCGATGAAATGTACATTCGTCGGTAAATAATATCCCCGATATAAAATTTTCGTTCGCATTTAACTGTTGTTGAACCCACTGGCAAAAATTAATTCGATTTTGAAAATCTTGTTTTTTCAGCTCTTGATGTAATTAATTGTACATGATAGGGGTGAAATTTATTTTTCTTTAACATTCGTTTCACGGAAGTTTGACTGATTTCTAAATTGTCACTTAATTTCAGAATACTAACGTGGGGGTTTTCAACTGTAGCTACAAGTACACGAAATTCATTTTCTTCATTTGTAACAACTTTAGCTCTTTCGTTTTTAGGATATCCAACACTTCCAGTACTTTCAAATCTTTCTAAAAGATTGCGAAACGATTCTTCTCTTGGTTGTCTTCGATCAGGATAACGCTGCCCGTAGATTCGACGGGCCAATAAACAATTTTTGTTTGATTCTCCAAGCACAAATATCATGTCAACTAATTCATTTTGCAAAAAATTACTCATTATAATTCTTAAATAAACGTATTATGTATATGATGTTCGTAAAGTTAAGCGTCAAACATTCACACTGCAATAAATTAATTAACTCAGTTACGTTTGAACATACACGCGAAATGACAAAACAGATACTATTGCTGAATTTTGTTTCTAATATTCTTTTGTTTTCATAGCTTGATGTGATTTAAACAATTATACATACATATGTAAACCTACGAAAATCGACAAATTCAGTAAAAAAGCTGGATTAACCTTTCCATTTAAATAAATCAAGTTATCTATGATTAAAACTCTTAAACTTTGCAAATTCAGTAAAAAAGCTGGATTATCAAAAAACGGCAAAACATAAATACCAACAATGTTATATCATAAAAAAATGTAATTAAATGTCCTATCTAACAATGTAAAATAATGTATACCTTTCCATTTAAAAAAATCAATTTATCCATGATTGAAAATCTTAAACTTTGCATTAGGATATCTCGAAAATTAAAAAAGATAATATTACTATTTTTACGATTTTATGTAGCACAGTCTATGACTAACCAACCATTAAAATTTTAGTGTTACACATTTCTCAATACGGTTATTACAATTTCTCTTTTCAACCTCTAAATTTTCAAAAAATGGAATGCAGCGCCTAAATTGCGCGTTTAAGATACCTCATATAGTGAATAAAGTGCCCTTAAAATTAACCAGGGAATCCAAAATTATAATAATATACGGTATGTTCCATTTAAAAAAATATAACTTTGTGTTGTAATACCCTGTATACGGGTAGTAATTTTTGCGAAAATATTTTCTAATTGTAACCCGAAAGATCCCACACCATCCTGCAATAAATAATTTTGAAAACGATATTGTATAAACTCATAAAGCTTCGTCCACGCACTATTGGCGGACCCGGTATAAGTGCGCGAAAAAAAATTTCAAAGATACATTTTTTCATTGTTTTTTGCTATTTTTGCAATACGAAGAATGTATTCTTCGATTTTAAATTAGCTGCTTCTTGTGTAAAATTTAATTACGAAACTTTTTTTTGAAATAAATAGCTTTTGAGTTCAAAGAAAAGAAAGCAAAATTTTTCACGTTTTTTTAACATTTCGTTTAATAAAAAAATGAGCACATGTTTTTGGACCCGCGCATAGTGAAATTATTATTACTAGTACCATTTTAGAGCCATTAAAGCAAACAAATTCGATATGGAAAACATCCAAACATGGGCATTTTAAAACATACCGTCTGGTCTAAAATGCCATTTCACATTTTTGTAAATAAGTCGTAATTAAAATGAAAAAAAAAAACACTTGTGTTATATCAATTTAGTCATAAATGCCAACAGTTGAGGAATTATTTGCATTATTTTCCTGTTTAGAAAATGACTTAAAAGTAATATATATATATATATATATATATATATATATATATATATATATATATATATATATATATATATATATAAAACCTTAATCCATAAGAAAATTGTGTGCTATTCCTCTTCGGTATTCTGTGATTTCGCGATTTTCGTAGTCTTGAGCTAATGCCAAAATACGTCGATCTGCCAGCGCATACCTACAACGTTTTCTTAGTGCACCATCACCGCGAACAAAGCGCTCATAAACTTGGTCAATAGATTTCTGAACACCGCGAATCCCATCAATAACTTTCCATAAGGTTGGATGATCTACACCAAATTCAGATTGCAAGCGTCTATGTGCCGCTTCAGCATAATTATTTGTGCGTGATTCATTATTTAAGGTTCTCGTATAACAGGACCAAATTCTAGAATCGAATAGAGGTCGACGTCGGCGATTGTTATGCTGTATTCTACCAATATACGTGTCCTCAAAATAGTCCAAAATTGGTTCCAATTCATTCGGCAATGATTTATTTAACGCTTGCAATCCGTTTTCCAGGTCATTAATTGGGACAAACGCAAGAGCAGCAATCATGCGGACATGAAGTGCAAAATCCTCAATATCATTGTACCAACTTATGAGGCGTTCTTGTATCAATTTTCTCTTTAAATTCTTCACTAAGTGGAATAAACACCCATTCAACTCCGCATGAGGAAAAGGATTTTAAAGCATTAATCACAGCCAGTTCAAAATCCAGAGATATCTGAGACGGTTGGAAATTTGGCCAAGTATTACAAATTAAATGTATCATGCGCGTGTACGTCTCTTCTGTTTTATTTGGCAACAGTGAATATAAAATGGGTAAAACGAAACCACCACGTTCTGCCATTACAACAAAGATCTGAAAAAACAATTTACACAACTCAAAAATTCATGTGGATATGTATCATTCAAATTTAGGTTTTGAATTTATCGTATGAATAAAAAAACCTAATATGTATTTAATTTTAATTTTTACGTATCATCGAATAATAAAATTAAAGCATAATGAACTTTTAACGTGTCATTCTTTATAAGAATAACAGATTACATCACTGAAGGGTACGCACCTGTTGAAATAATTTGGGGGTAAGTCGAAAAGTCCCATCAACGTAAATTTTTCTTATGTGCAGGTATTACAATAGATGCGCGATCTAGAGGTTGTGCTGGTGCTGCATTAACCAACTTTCGGGAACGTTGAACTATTTGTCTCACAGAATTTTGACTTGGAAAACTACACATAGCTTCACCCGACATGGTTTGAGTGATATTGGTACGGATTTGATTTGGGATTTCTCGAGTTTCGATAGCTCTCCGTTTAATTGCATTAATTGTATGCACCACTTCGACCCGCGCAGCATCACTAACTACCATGACAATGCGTACTGACAATTCGAACAAACTCGTCACTTACAGCGTCTGTATAAATACGACCTTTACATCGAATATTTTTATTTAGTTCAACATCACACCGCCATGTTTTTTTCCTACCATTAGTAACTAACTTATCGAAACAATACAGGTATCCATTGTGTTCATATTTTTCCCTGTTGCGAATTGAACGTATCATTGTGAACGCAATTTAATTAATCGTAAGGCACGCGAAGAACTACTAAATGCAAAATCGAAACCTGCATATTTCTGCAAAATTATCATCCCCCCTTTCATATATTGGAATTGTGTGTTATTAGAAACACCAAAGAATTTAAATTCATTTGTAAGTAATTGTTCCTTGTCTCATTATATTGTTATTTAGCAAAAAGCGTTGTTTGCTTTATCTGTGTTTAATAGTAACTGAAATCTACTAAACGATAAAACTGTTGTGTTCATTTGTAATTCAAATATAAAATTTATTACTTGTCAACCTGGTTATTTTGTTATTTTATAAATGTTTAAACTATTACTGTTCATATGTAATTCAAATAAATAAAATATTTTAAAATTTCTTGTGGTTTGGTGACGAATAATTGAAAACACGACACCGACGCCACTGGTAATGCATTCAGTCGCTATTGCGTTAACGAGTGCGGCCGAATGCACGAACATCCATGCGCGAAACGAGGCATTCTTTGGCCGCGCGGACTGTAATACTTATCAAAGATTATTTTCAATTGTACTTAATCCCTTAATTTGCATTTTTCTTTAAACGCAGATTTAATGGAAACACCTTTGCTAATGTTTGTTTAATGAGACTTCAGTATCAGTAAGAATTTTTTTCTTTGTTTATTGACCCGTTGAGTGACAGATACTGTGAATGAGCATTACGAGTGTAAGAGGTATAAGAACTTACTTGAGAATGTAACAAATTGTACATTTATCGAACTGTTATATTGATACCAGGAGTATGGTTGGGTTTTTATATTTCATAAATTTGTTCTAACATCCCAAGTAATTTTTAAAGAATTAAACCTTAGGCAAGGAAAGTTCCTTGTCTGAGGTTTTAACATTTACTGAGAAAGATAAGTTTGTAATTGTTATCGAAACGTTTAAATTTACATAAAATATAAATTAAAAATACACGATTTAAAACAAAAAGTATTTTTATGATGTGTAATTGTGGTGAAAGCATTTTCATACGTTATTTTTAGTTTGAACGTATTGTAAAGGCGGTATTAAGCTCACGCCGAGATGATCTCGCGTCGAGATGATCTCGCGTCGAAGCGGCGGTGTCGAAGTAGAAGCGTCGAAGTGGCCGCGTCGAAGTGAACTGTTCCGTTGCGATATAATATTAAAAAGCTCTAAAGATGCCAATAATTCCTTATTTTGCATTGATAAGTGTCAGTACTATTTGTTGTTAGAAAAAAATAGTGTTGCCGTTTTTATCATTAGTTGTAAACTGTTACGATTTTTTGAGTTCTATCAGAGTCCATAATCTATTTGTTTATTTGACATTTAAAAGTCATTAGTGTTCGATAAATCAGTTATACGATCGGTACTATCAATCAGTTGTAGTTCGCACGATGGTTTACAGTTTACCTGAACGTGTGGAGATAATTTTCATATTCGGCTCACAGAACCAGTGTTATTTACGAACAGCTCAAATATTTAATGAGAGGCATCCTGACAAAAATGTAGGCCATGTGTACATCCGCGATTTAGTTGTGAAGTTCAGTGAAACTGGTTCAGTGGTAAATAAAAAAAGGAGTGCTCCAAGACTACTGAATGAAGTAACCCAAATTGAGGTCCTTGGACAATTTGCAATAGATCCTACTGCATCAACACGTCAAGCATCTGCAATGACAGGACTATCACATGAGTCGGTAAGGATGGTCTTGAAATTGCATAAGTTCACCCGTACAAAATGCAAAGCCTTCAACAACTACGCGATGATGGTTGGCCATTTGTTTATACCAGGAAATTTAACTGGCGAAATTTATCTAGACATGCTGGAAAACATCATCGAACCTTTAATTGTACATGAAATGGAGAACCAAAGGGACGATCAAGGGAATCTAGCTCTAGACGAAGATTTGATGCACTTTCAACAAGCTGCGACACCTCCTCACTGTACAGTTGCAGTTAGGTACTGGTTGGATACTAATTATTCGAACACTTCAGGATTTGCGGGAAAGAATTATTCAAGCATGTCGGGCTATTACCAGAACAACATTTACCAAAGTTCGTGAAGAATTTGAAAACAGGCTGTATTATTGTTTACAAAACAACGGAACCCACTTTGAACATTTACTTCATTAATTAATATTTTTACCAAATTTGTAGTTCAACAAAATCTTTTAATGAATATTGATGTACTTTTTTGAAATAAAATATTATAGTGTTATTTCTGAAAAGAGATTTGTGTTCATTTATAAAAATGACTGAAGTAATATAATACGCCCTGTATAATTTTTATTTATACCACTGGATAGCATTTTTTACAAATGATGTATTACAAGAGGGGTTCGCTATTTAAATTTTTTTAGTTGGGGTAGGTGGAGCGTAGAAGGTTGATTGGGGTGAGTTTCCACCTATGTTATTTTGGTTCCCCCTTTCTACCCTAGAAACGGTTTAGAGAATTTTTTGATATCATCATTTATTCATGAGATACAGTCTATTGTAATTTTTAAATTGACACACTGTATAATAGGGAAGAGAGACAATGTCCGTACTAAATATCGTATACGCCAAAATTAGTCGACTGCTTTGGGGCGCTAGTATCTGTCCTCTAGTACTCGACTAACAAAACTAATTCACTTTAAATTTGAACCGTTTTCCATAAATTTCTTCATTGCTGTTGACACAGCGTTGTCACATAATCTCCGAGATTACCTGCAGGAAAGAAATACCGTTTTGATTTATCACGTTTGTTTATTTAGTTATATCCTTTTCTACAGTGCCAAATCTAAACATAAAAGAGCTAAAAAAGGAGTGGCCTTGCTCATCCACGAGAAATATCAGAATTGCACTGAAGGGATACACTACATAATCGAAAGGATTTTACATACCGAATTGAATCTTGGAACAGGAAAAACACATATAATTAGCATTTATGCTCCAGATATCAATAAGCCCAAGAAAGTTAGAGAAACACTCTTCAATGAAATACATGAACTGATAAACACTATATCAACCCAAGAAAAATGTATATTACTGGGAGACCTTAACGCACGAGTTGGCAACGCACCACTAGCAGGGATATTGCAAAAATACAACGAAGAAGCAACCAATGACAACGGAGACTTGTTCATACAACTCTGTGCCCAAAACGATTTGAGAATAAACAACACAAATGGCAGTACAAAAGAACATGGGGAAACAGTAGAGAGCAGGAATCAGTTATAGATTACGTAATTACCAGTCTAAAAGTTCTACTTCGATGTAAGAACGCTGAATTCCTTAGACTTAGGAAAAGAAGACCAAAGATTAGTACTTTGCAAATATAGACCACAATCGCCTCCAAAAGCAAGAACAAAGGGACAGTAACAAGAAGTGACGTAGTATAACATTGAATTACTTGCTAATACTAGCACCCAGCAGTTATACCAACAAAGACTTGTAGAGAAAACCAGAACCAACAAAATAAATGATTACGATAACGTTGAAGAACCATGGAGAAAATTAAAGAAGAACACCAAAGAAAGCGCAACAGAAGCTATAGGAACATGCACGATTAATACAAATAGGAAAACCATTAGCAAAAAACCATGGTTTTCAATGGAGATTAAAGAATTAGCACAGGAAAAACGACTAGCATACATAAAATATAGATAGCAAAAAACCAATGATCATTACGAAGAATACAAGATTACAACAAACGAAGTAAACAACAGAATAGCAATACTGAAGAGAGAGTACTGGGAGAGTTATACGAGAGAAATGTAACATGATCTGTACGGAGGGCAGAAGAAAATATGGAATACGTTGAAAAACAGGAAGAAGAAACCCATTAACGAATACATCCAGTTAAGCGCAATAGAAAGCGAAGAATCGGAAAATCACTTTAAAAACCTGTACCAGTCAACAACTACACCAATCAAACAAACATATGATGACCAAGAACGACAGGAAATAATGCGCACAGCGAATCTCAACACAGCAGAAGTGGAACAAGCAATTAAAAAACTAAAAAATAGGAAATCCACGGGAGTAGATGAAATAACCAACGAAATGATTAAATACGGAGGCAAAGCCCTAGTCAAAGAAATTACTACTCTATTCAAAAAGATACATCAAACAGGTAGAAAACCCGACGAGTGACGTAAAAGTATAACGATCCCCATTCACAAAAAAGGATCAAGAAAAGACCCATCAAACTACAGAGGAATTAGCTTGCTATGCAGCACAGCCAAATTACTAACAAAAATACTATCACAGCGTATTGTTAACACTATAGGCTGTGAAGAGCAACAGGGGTTCCGGAACAACCGATCCACGATACATGGAATATTCATAATTAGACAATTAATAGAAAAAGCGATTGAATTCGAGAAACCCCTGTATATGTGCTTCGCGGACTTCAGTCAAGCATTTGACAGTGTTAGATTAACCGACGTAGTGGGAATCTTGAAAAAACAAAAAGTAGACGAATCAATAATTTACCTAATAGAATAATTAAACCACAATAACACAACAACGATAAAATCACATAACAAGCTTACAGAACAAATACCGGTAGCAGTGGGCATAAGACAGGGAGACAGTTTAAACCCGACACTCTTCAACGCGATAATGGACGAAATCATCAGCAGTGTAAAAAAAAACAACCTTGGGATATAAAATGCAACGCATTAGTTGCCAAATAGTGTGCTTCGCGGATGATGTGACGCTAACAGCCGACAGCGAAGACAATTTACAACAACTGCTTTTCCAACTACACAAAACAGCAAAAAATTTCAATATGGAAATAGCAATTGAGAAGACAAAGACGATGGTAATAGCGAAAGAACCAGTACGTTGTAAGCTAATGGTGGAGTTAAGTACCTTCATTGTAAACAGTACGTCTTCAGAATATTTCTTGCGCGTACATTTTCTTTTGAATTAGCCAACGCTAATTTGTCTCCTCTTTCGGGTGTTAGTTTTAATGTGTTTTTCAAATATTAATCTATAAATAACAGTTACCCTTTTTGAAGTTAAATCGCGTATGTTAACGATCTGTGTCTGTGTTCAATTAAAGGATAAGTGGGTATTTTTATATAAATTAAGGCTGGCAGCAAATAATTCTACAAGTCTATATAACGTATTAAAAATCAAGCATTGTCTTGCAAAGGTATCTCATTCGCACGCGGGCTCATTAAGCTGAAATCTGCTAAAATAAAAAACAGTACAGGTCGGTCATCGGTCATCGTTATTTAGTTACGGCTATTTCGGGTTCTAACCCTTTATGCTTTCGTAGAGTTGGTTGTTTC
Organism: Vesta saturnalis; assembly: GCA_036346205.1. Lineage (NCBI taxonomy): Eukaryota > Metazoa > Arthropoda > Insecta > Coleoptera > Lampyridae > Vesta > Vesta saturnalis. Next base: position 4,176,508 of record JARFJB010002341.1, on the reverse strand, counting down.
CTGACGGTAATGTATATTCGCTGTACCTGTAATAAATACAAATGCATTAAACATACTACCTTTTGTTTATTGTTTGTTTCTCAAGATGATTTTCGGCCTCTTGTGCTTCAATTTATCTTGGATGTCGTAGTCCCATATTCCTTTTATTGCTGGGTTGGGATGTGCCGCTAGTGCCTCTTCTAGGTTGGTTGCGGAGTTTTTTGCGAACTCCATTAAGCTGGGTATCTTCAGGTCTTCGTGTATTTGGTCGTTTCTTACGAACCATGGCGCGTTTACTGCTATTCTTAGGTATTTATTTTGTACCACCTGTAGTTGTCTTATTATTGTCGGAGCGGCGTAAGCCCAGACTTCTGCGGCGTATAGCATCATCGGCCGGAATACCGTTTTGTAGATTAGCAGCTTGTTGTCGATTGACAGCACGCTGTTTCTACCTATTAACGGGTAGAGTTTCTTTATCATCCCGTGTCCCTTGCATCTTCGGTCGTCTATGTGGAGTTTCCATCGCGGAGTGTACAGGGCTCCCTCGCTCTTGTATTTGTGTGAATTAGCATTATTGTTTGTTGCTTATACTTATATTTGTGTAGAAGTGGACCTGGAGAACGGGTACACGATAATCCTTGGTTACTAATTGTAATGGGCAATTGCCAAGTGGTTACATACTCCCGGTTCCAGATGACCATTAAACACCTCGAATTTTATTTTTATTGTTGTATAGATGATGTGTAACCTAAGAAAGGGGCGCTGTATTTTTCTGATACCCTCAAACTTATATATCGGTCACGATGTTACGATCTTTATTTTATTTATAACTTGCCCTTCTAAGGCTATGTTTAATGAGTTTTTGTGTCAGTTTGTTAAGTAGAATTGTTTGCCTGCGAACTAATTTCTCTTTATATGTAATTTATTGTAATTTCACTGATGTATTTTGTGCTTTAGTAACCACTAAACAATTGTGTACGTGTAAATTCCTTGTCTATTTTCTTTTGTCCTTGCCTTTACCTTGTTATCACCTGTGCAATTTTACTGTTGTTGTATTTTATATGTGCCGTAATTTGCCTTATTGTTTTATGTGCTTATTTACTTAAAGACCGATGATTGATTTTAAAGGGCAATATGTTTGGTATTACGATTTTTATTCTGATGATTTATCACACAATTGTGGGTGTGACTACATAGTTTTTTTATTGTGTTTATGTGTAACTAAACTGCTCTTTATTTATTTTTCTATTAATGTTATAATTTTGTACGCACTTAACCTGATTTAATGGTGTTTTATTATATATTTAACCCTTGAATTGTTTTCTTTGTGTTATTTGATTTATTAATGTACTTGTACAATTATTTATTTATGAATAAAGTGGAATTGATTGGTGGTTATTTCACACAATAGCACATTAACGGGCTGAACCACCATTACGCAAAGCTCGTTAATTTTAATTTGAGTAGTTTCATTTGTTACTTGCCCCACATGATGCAACATTTCCCTCATCCAACCTATCTAATTCAAATAGCACAACGCACCTACCACTAGACGGCCAATTCGTTTGATCAGATTTGAGGTTTGCGAGTAATTAAATATCACACTAGTAAATAAATTCTAATGTTTTAATTATTGCCAGGAATGTCAAAGTAAGGCAAGAAATTAATTTGAGTAATAGTAACATTATTTTCATTAAAGTGAAGATAAGTCACTGGGCGTTTGTTTTGTTCTTGAATTTGTATTATTGCAAATAAGTTCAAATTACACTTTTCAAGATAGGGTACCTGGGGGACGTTACAATATAGTCTTGTTTGGTTATAGGGATGTTGATGTTAGTAGTAATTGTGGTAGTAATATTGAAGTAGAAAATGGTAGCAGAAAAAGAGATTCCATGTAATTACGAGTATTTATAATACATGAAAAATGCATATTCATTTTGTGTTCTGCAGAAAATCCACATAATATTTTAATTTTAGTACGAACACAGAGGCTGACGAGAGAAACGATACAATAGCCAAATTAAAAGATGAAGTTAATACATTAAAAAATGAAAACAAGATTTTTCATAATGTTTTCTCCCCGGTTTAAATCAACAAGTTGAAAAAAAGTTGAATAACTTGGACCATAGAATAAAAGGAAAAAACCACGTATTTCATTCCCTCCCCAAGGAGGAGGGCGAGCTGCTTCTTCAGCCACAATCCTGGATTCCCAGCATACATACATACACTACGTATATACACGTGACGGGATTAAGGATGGGTGTGGTCAGGATAGGATCGGAAGGAACGGAATTAGGTACCATAGAAAACATTTCTAAAGCATTTATTATTCACTCAGCTGGTGTCCGAGCGTATAGGTGATTTCTAAAAAAGGGATACATCGGCCAGCAATGTCTACACGGCGATCGTGGTGTAAGACAATACAATTAAGACCAGAGATATTAAAAAAAGTAACAAGGCATCAAAATTGCGAACGCTTGTTGTACCATTCGACTATCTTCATACCTTTTTTTTGATTCCGCCATTCAATTTTTTTACTCGACGTTTACCATTCTGAAAACACTCATCTAGGCACCAAGGTTAATGAAGCTCTACAAAAAGTAGAATTCATTTTTAACCTTCCAATCTACATATATCGTATAGAAAGTTATGCAATCGACTTTTTTTCACTATAGCTAAATCGACTTATTAGTTTCATTTACAACTTTTGGCCAAGTTTCGCCAAGATCGGCTATGCTGCCTGGATGTGTGTGTGTATGTGTGTCTGAATGTATGTTGGTATCCACGATAACTCTAGAACGAAAATACCTACGTACTTAAAATGTTGTATTTAAGCTTGTTTTCATTTGGCTTGGAGCTGGTTAGATTTAGAAAGAAATCCAGCGGCGAAGAGGGGGGTGGAGTTATTAGGGCCAATTATTGGTTTTCATCAAATATTTCTAAAACAGCTGCATATTTCAAATACCTAGATATAGACATTAAACATATCGATTAATTATGTTCTATGCAATTTTTAGATACGACGCGTAATTTAGCCGCAAAAATTCCTAAGATAGAATTTGAGTGTTACTTCAAATTTTTTCAATATCTGAATAACCATTAATTTTATAAGAAAACGTGTAGACACATTTTTTTTAAAGAAAATTTATTGTTACATAACTTTTCTTAGGTGATTCAATATAACGTAAGGTAAGTCTAAAAAATAATTAAATATGAATGAAAACGGTTAAACCGTATTATCTTATAGAAGCGGGCGGCTTTGGTATTTTTTGTAAATTAGCATGTATTTGTCTATTAGTCTCTATCTGACATGAAGTTTTAATCGTCATTCTAACATATATTATTGTTTTTGTTTTTACAATGTTGCCTATTTTCGTTATGAACGTATGAAAGAGGTTGCATAATTAAATTATAATTAAAATTGGTTCATTTCTTTTAATTTTTAAGTTAGCATCTAGAAGTCTATTAACCTCTGTCTATCATGAAGATTTAAACGTCTGTTTGACATAGATTATTGTTTTGCTTTTACAATGTTGCCTATTTTCTTTTTTTTTTCTTATATCCGCTTTTATTAGTACAATCAGTCTCGGTGGAGGCCATAAATACAATTGATGTGTGCTTAATCTAAGACTAATCTAGGAGTAACATGTCATTAGAGTAATGTCCCAGTGGACATTCTCTGTAGTACTTAAGAGATATGGCAATTTAGTTCTAGGCAAGTGACTAAAATCTGGTGGGAAGATCAGAAGGTTTGAATCGTTTAAGTCGTCTTGGCTCGTCTTCTTCTTGCAACAGGTTGTTTGCTAGCTCATTGGGATGAAATGTCAGCTTCTTTCGTAATTAGTGCTGAATCGAGTGATTTCTTCACGAACTGTAGGCAGTTTTAAGTCAGCATAGAGTAAAGCATTTGGCACGTACCATGGGGCGTTGACCATAGATCTAAGCACTTTATTTTGGAAGCGCTGGAAAATTTCTATATTTGAGGTGCAGGCGGAGCCCCAAATAGGGATCCCGTATGTCCAAATGGGTTTTAGGATAGTTTTGTACAATAAGTGTTTATTTTCGATGGATAAGTTCGATTTCCTTCCAAGCATCCAGTACATTTGATGAAATTTAGAACCCAGTTGTTTTCTCTTAGTTAAAATGTGAGTACGCCAAGTTAATCTTCGATCTAAATGTAGTCCGAGGTATTTGACTACATCATTTTGAGGTATGGGAGTTCCATTAAGTGTGGCTGCAGGGTAGGTTTCTTTGCGAAGGGTGAAGGTGATATGAGTAGATTTAGTTGCATTAGCTTCCATTCTCCATTTTTTTAACCAGTTTTCAAATAGATTTAGATGGCTTTGCAGATTTCTAGATGCAGAAATAGGGTCCTGATGTGATGCTAAAAGAGTCGTGTCATCTGCATATGTAGCCGTGATTGTATAATTTGTTTGAGATAGGTCTGATGTACAGTGAGTAAAGTGTCGGTCCTAAGATACTTCCTTGAGGAACTCCGGATTGCACAGGATAAGGATCCGTGTAGGCTTCTTGATACTTTACTTGAAATGTTCTGTCGGAAAGGTAGGATGCTAGGAGTGAGTAGTATGGATGTGGGAGCAGGAGCTTAAGTTTGTATTGAGGTGCCAAAATTTATCAAATGCCTGGCTTATATCGACAAATGCTGCCGAGCAGTACCGGCGGTCTTCCATGTCAGTACGGATTTTCCTAGTTATTCGATGAACTTGTTCCGTAGTTCCGTGTTGTGTTCTAAACCCAAACTGGTGTGGAGGTATAAGTTTATGTTCTTCTATGATGTCGGTCAGTCGCTTAAGTATGAGTTTTTCGAGTACTTTGGAGAGGACTGGACGAAGACTTATTGGTCGGTAGGACGTCGCTTTATTTGAATTTTTACCAGGTTTAAGAATCATTATGACTTGTGCTGATTTCCAATGGCATGGGAAGTACTCAAGTCTAAGAACAGCATTAAGTATTTGTACCAATACTTTAATACATTTTTCGGATAGCTTTTTAATAATTTCGCCGGTAATGAGATCATACCCGGGTGTCTTTTTAGTGCTAACGTTGTGGTGTATGATTGCTTCAACCTCACTATGTGAAACTTTAGGAACGGGCAGAGACATTTGAAAGAGAGCATCGAACTGGTTCAGTAACTCTTTTTCTTCAGCAGCAGTTAACTGAGATGGATATGGTTGAAAAACTGAGGCAAGGTGTTCGGCAAGAACAGTGGCCTTTTCCTGATCCGTTCTTGCCCATGTGTTATAATTGGTTCGTATTGAAGGTAGATGTTGTTGGTACTTTAGTTTACGAGTGAGTCACCACAAAGAGTAATCGGATACGTTTGTTGGTGTTAGTTCTTTAAGATAATTTTGTATGGAGTCATTGCGTATCCTACACAGTAGTTTTTTGAGGTCTTTTGCTAGGGTATTATACCGTTGTCTGTCTGTCGGGGGCTCTCGTAATCTGCCATCGTTTACGAGCTTTTCGTTTCTCGGAGATTTTTTGCTGTAATAGTACTGGGGGTTCTTCTCGAATTCGTTCTTCGTTTATGTCTGGGGTCGCTTGCCACGCCGCACTTTGCATTGCTAGTGTAATGTCTGCCACAGCTTTTTCTATGTCGAGGTGAGTTTTCAAAGGCAGTTCAAGAGTAATTTGTTCGTCCAGTTTTTCTTTGAAGTAATCCCACTATGTCCGTTTGCTACAAAGAGATGGTTTCTTCAGTGTGCCCAATATTTGTGTATTCATGTTTACTAGGACTGGAGTGTGGTCCGACGTTAAATCTAAGCAGGACTTGACTTCCAATTTTTTGGAGTTAAGACCCTTGGTTAGGCAAAAGTCGACAAGATCGGGTATCTTATGGGGGTCGGATGGTCAGTATGTTGGCTGAAATGTTGATAGATAAGTCATATTATAAGCGGACATAACTTTGAACAGTTCTCGCCCTTTGGTAGTTGTGAGCCTGGATCTCCATATTGTGTTTGTCGCATTAAGGTCTCCTCCGGCCAGAAATCAATTTCCTAAGGTCCGAAAATATTCGAGGTAATGATCATATTTGTTGTTATGCCTTGGAGGGCAATATATAGCAGAGATTGTTAGTTCTCCTAGGGTATCTAGAAGACTGATGTTGGTGGCTTGGATATTGTTGCGTCTGTATTCAGCTCGTTCGTAGTGTTTTAAATTTTTCCTGATTATAACTGCTGACCCTCTATCTGCCGTTTCATCTGAGTGGTTTGTTATATATATATATATATATATATATATATATATATATATATATATAGTTTGGTATTTGTATGTGACTTCTATTGGTAAAGTGAGTTTCAGAGATGAGCAGAATGTCTAAGTTATTGATTTGTATAAATGATTTGATTTTCTTAATGAACTTGTTATAGAAGAGGTTGCATAATTATCCAAAAAAAATGTTATTAAAATGATTTCATTTCTTTTAATTTCCGTTTTGTAGGTTGGAATGCCGTGTGGTCCACAGCAGATATTTTCTAATAAAAAAAGTGACCCTTACAAGTTGTTTTCAATGTTGATATTACTGTAAACGTCAATAAAGTTGATATAATAGCTATTTTTGTATCAAGTACCTAAAATGAGGTTTTCTAGAACGAATTTGTTGTTTCCGGAAGTGATATGTGGGTGCCATTATTTTACTTGAGTAGGGCAGACTCGAAAACGCTGTTGCCCAAACTTTCAAAAGTCCCATCAAAGTAGTCCTGAAATAATTCTAATAAACAGTCATCGTGAGACACCCAGTAGGTATAAGTAACCAGTAAAATAAACTTTTAACTATAAAAAATAATTGGTCGAACGGTAAATTAAAAAAATTACGCATAAAATTATTTTGAGATACGTAACCAGACACATTCGAATTTAAGATTATTTGGCATAATTTCTACTCAAAAATTAAAAGCCATAGTTTTCAACAGTAACAGTAAAACTTGCACTTAAACCTTAAGCACCAATAAATACGTTAACAAAAACAACAGCTTCTAAAAGTTAACAAGTGTAATTGAAATGTCTACGACCTCTGAATACATTACACTATAAAATAGTACTCACTTAATTACATAATCTATTAAAAAGATACAGAAAAAACAAATTATTATTTTAACAATATTCGACAATTCTGTATATTTATAAATAAATTCACATCTATTAAACGGTTATAAAAATAAGATATTCTAATTTTAACACTCAACACGTGTTAGACGCCTTCTTCCTGATGATGTATTGATTCATTTACAACTTCGATCTTGAACAAACAGAAGCCGCTTGGATTACATCAATGTGTATGTACCTTACCTACTTTAAGTAAATAACATTTTATTTTTAATACTTTTAAGAGCCATCCTGAAAACAACACGGCGCCAACTGGAATTATACTCGATCTAAAGAAACCGTTCAGAACGATATTATTCTTTGATTTATTCTGTTTATTGAACTATTATCGAGTTTTTAAACAGATTTTTAGAATATGGTATTTGCGGAATATTTGTATGTGAGAAAATGAGATGCGTGATTTGCGATATTAAACATAATTTTATACGTGGAAAAAATTAATAGTTATTTATGTAACATGAGCAAAAAGAGATTGTTTATTGCACGCGATGTGCGTTTGCCAGTACACTAATTCTTGGTGCGATAACAGCAAAATACTCATAGTTACTTTAATACTTCTCTTTTAGGCTATAAAACTATTATACACCCGCAGTTTTTTTTATTTATTTAAACCAGGGATTCCCAAACTATTTTGTTCCAGAGACCCCTTTTCCAAAATGAACTGATACCTCAGACCCCCACGGCCAAATTACTTTAAAAATCCTATCCTAGTTTTTTCCTATTGATACAAAATACTTTGCGGTTGGTTAAGTGAGTCAGCTTGAAATCATTTTCTCATCAAAATTTAACAAAATAAATAGACATAAAATTCAGTAAATCTCAAGTGTAATTAATAATTATTAATACAAATTACGTAAAAATACTTAAGTAGGTAATTATTTTTTGAAAAAAACATTAAAATCGCAAAGTAAAGATCAAAAAAATAAAAAATTCAGTGTGATGTATGAACCTGGTGACTTTTTACCAATCTAGCTAAATCTGGTTCAATATTGGTGAGGTGCAGCCTTAAATGTCCGCGTTCGTTTTGTTTTGTCAAAATGTTTGTAACCACTCTGAAGCCTTTTTCAACTAGATATGATGAAGGAAAAGCGATAAGGTATTTTTCGGCAATGTTCCACAATGCAGGATACCGTTCTTCAATGTTGCGCTGCAACCAGAACTTCTGATAGCCTTGGTTGAACTTCTGCTTAAGCTCTTCTCGTCTGTGCTGATGGTGATCACATTGGCTTCTTCCATGGCTGTGATATTGTACGGATTTATTATATCCATTGAGGAATTTTTAAAGTTAAGAGATCCTCAAACCTCTTAGTAAAATCCTTGTGTGATGCGTCCAAGTGAGTGGAATTTCTGGTAATTTTGAAAAATGCGGAAACTGTGAATATTCTTTTCTGCCGATATTATTGATTTTGTTTTAATCAGCCTGCAGCTGCAAATTAACTTTCTTAAACATACGAAAGATATCAGTCAAGTAATAAATATCTGTTTTACAATTGTTCAGATTTTCTTCCAAATTTGGATGTTTTTCTTGTAAAAACTCCAACACAGATTCAAAAATAGCTGAAAATCTTACTAAGCAAGAGCCTCTTGATAGCCAGCTAACTTCAGTGTGCCGAAATAACCGAGTAAAGACTTCGTCGTTTTCCTCACATAGCTGAGTAAATAACCGAGAGTTCAAAGAATTGCTTCGAATCTTGTTGACAGCATTTAGAACATATTGCAAAGACTGATGCAATCTAGCACTCAGATTTTTTGCTACTGAATGCTGTCTGTGAATCACGTAGTGAATGACCAGCACCTCAGGCAGTTGTCGCTTTAAGTGAGCTATAAAACCACGATGACGACCAACCATAGATGGTGCACCAACAGTCGTAACAGAAACAATGTTCTTCCATGGAATAGCTTTGTCGGTAAAAAACGGTCCACGGCCTGAAAAATCGATTCTCCTCTGGTATCAGTCTCTAAATATGTAGCAAAAAGTAGTTCTTGGCACATATTTTCATCTTTAATATATCGAACATATCCTAACAACAGAGCTTCATTGCCGGGTAATGTAGACTAGTCCAACTGGAGAGAGAATCTATTGGACTGTAGAAAATTGCATAAAATGTTTTCCACGTTGCGACCCATCTCGTCTATTCGTCTCTGAACGGTGTTATTGCTCAAAGGAATTTTCTTTATAATATCATGTGCGGACTTGTGCAATGCATTGTTGAGGACCTCCGCAATGGCTGGTAAAATAAGCTGCCCTCCATTGTGTGGGGTTTCCCAGACTTCGCTGTTAGTATAGTAGTAGTATATTATAGAACGCTCGTAAACGATCAACGTCTTGCATAGATGATGACGCAGACATGGATCTTATGGATGGCTTTTTCTCTAGTTTTTCTTTCAGTGCTTAAAAGAATGACAAGGGCTTACTTTTTTTGTCAGCATGTACTCATCATAAGTGGTCCTCTATTTTTGAAGGCTTCGTGAGATCGTTACTGAATACTTTTTCACATATGAGACACATCGGCAAGTGCTGATTTGATAGAGATGGAATAAATCCAAACTTCAAGTAGTCCAAACTGTATTGTCTACATTTTTTTTCGTGTCTGCCATCATAAAACTCACAGTAAACTTACAAATCAAAAAAAAAAAAATGTTTAAGAAACTACTTAAAAAAACAACAATAAAACTGTTACATTTGAGCACGAGCTTATTTTTATCAGACCTAGGTACTGGATGTTTTTTAGGAATGCTCACGAACTTACTCATTGATAAACTTGGATAGTATAGAAAATTTGTGTTAGGTACCAATCAGCGTAAAAAACGAAAACAAAGAAAATTGAACATTTATAATTTTAGGTAACAACTTTTCTAAAGTAATTTCAAAAAATACTTAAAACGTTTTTTGGTACTTACCCTGTTACTTTGTCGTAAACTGCAGAAATGTATGGTTAAGCTATTAACGCGCGTAGGTAACTAAGCACTTTGTAAATTCTTTTTCAATCACTTTATTTTAATTCACTTTATTTAACTATATAATCACTTTGTAATCTCTTGAAATAAATTGGTAGATGAGTGTTTTATCATTCAAGCTCCAACGAATTTCAAAACGCAAATGAACTTTCAACCTAAGTGCAAGCTTGTTACATAGTAAAATATCAGGAGCATGTTTGAACTTGAACTTGATCATGATTTCGTTCATGTTAAATCGCGTATGGGTCAAATTTTAAAAGTATGATAATTATACCTCATACTAAAATATTAGTCATTCTTATAACAAGTTGGTACACGTAACACAACTCATACAGTATCTTGAAAGTTTCAAATAAGAACTTGTGTTAATTAATAGGGGTCGATTTTTAGACCTCGTCGATCCCCAAAATCAGTTTTCGTTTATGTCTGCCCCTGGGAAACCGATTTCGACCCTAAGCGGTCGATATCGACTACTTTGGGAATCCCTGATTTAAACTGATAAACCAGAATAACCCTTAATGTTATCCATATTCCATATCCGGTAAAAAAAAACTAAAATGTAGCGATAGCGGGTGCCTGAAATAACCTTCCTACACTCGATCGCCACAAACCGTAATTTTTTTTTTGTAAATATTTTAAATGGAACAAAAAAAATTTGAACACTTGAAATTTTCCTATAATGGTTTATTAAGTATACAATGACATTTACCTTTCAATTAATTAAACGAAACATTTAACTTAAACACTTAATTACCCGTAGAAAGTGCACTAAAAAGAGAAAATACTTTTTTTCTTTGCACCAATGTGATCAAAAATCTTTACGACTGAAAATAAAAGCGTGGGGCGCTCATATCATAAACATGTGACGCAGAGAAATGAATTATGATAAGCGCCCTATTGCTCACATTTTGGTGCAGACAATTATTTTCTCCTTTTTAGTGTACTTTCTACGCGTAAATAAAAGCGTGCTTTTTAAAAAAGTTTCATTTTTCATAGTATTATTTTCTACTTTTCAGTCTTTTCCAGTATTTAAATCGATTTATCAACTATGCTACACCTATTTTTTTTAAATCCAACATTTATGATTTAATTCAATCATAATTTGTTTAAAATAATTAGTTATGATTTAATTTATAAATAAGCGTGTAAAAAATGAAGTAATTTGTACGGTCAACAATGTCAAACTGAAGTTTGTTGATAGTTAAAAAAAAATTTGCATTGGCCGGGCATCGAACCCGCACTGACCGTGTAGCTAGCGATCCGTTGCGCCACAGGACTATGTATGTGGATTACGCCTCTACCGTATTTCAATACATTGCATAAGTACATGTACTTCCTTTACATATTTGAAATTATTATTTTTAACTATTCTATTTCATTAATTTACTAATTTTGTAATTTCATATTCATATATGATATATAATGTGGATAATTCTTCTAAATTACAAATATAAATAGTATAATACCAATAATAATTACAATTAATTGTTAAAATTAATACAACATAATGCTAAAATGATAATGCCATGTCGTAAATGAACTTTGAACTTACGGCGTAATCGTATAGACCGTGTGGCCTAATGGATAAGGCGTCGGACTTCGGATCCGAAGATTGCAGGTTCGAGTCCTGTCACGGTCGAATTTATTTTTCCTTTTTTTTAAAATTTATTTTATAACATCTTTTTACAGAGTTTTAACGATGAACGAGCCAAATTATCACTACAACAACAAGGCCGTATACTAAGTGACGTACAACAACATCAACACCGATTCCATCAGCACCACTCTCAATTTCCCGGTTAGCAGCAATTAGTCACATCACCTAATATAGGAATACGAAATAATAACAACCAATTTTTCAATCAGCGATACTTACAAAATCAACAAGTACTGTTAAATCCGAAAGTGCTGTCAGTTTGACATTGAAACTGCTGTTTAAACCATTGACTACTGAAATTTACATTAATTATTGCTTAATTAAGCATGTTTATGAACCGTAAACGGTAAAAGATTGCATTGTCATCGGGAATACATAATATTGGAGAGTTTCAAGTCGATGGGGTGTAAATACTAAAAAAAGGGAAATCAAAACGTAATAACCTAAAAATTTAGTATTTTTCAAATGAAATTTAGTTCTCTTGGCAATCCATATTTTACTGACATTTTCAGTAGTTACCTTTGAAATTAAGTTAGTACACATGCGTAAATAAAATGTTTTTTTTTTTGGATAATGTGCGCTATTTTGCATTTTATTGGCTTTGACCAATCTGCTCAACGTTTCATAAAAAATATCTTACTAATAGGAAGTTCAGACTGATAAAGGTTTTTCAGAACTAGGGATTATTAACTGTAGAGTTTCAAAAGGATCAGTTCTTGCGCCTATTCTTTTTTGTATACACACCTGCAATTGAGTAACTTTTTTTAACTCTTTTACTCCAAATATCCATGCAGTTGCCAACAATAAATAATGATTTAAATTCTCTGTCTGATTAATCTTCAAAACATCACCTCTCCATTAACCCTCATAAATGTAAAGTTTTAGTTTTGGTAAGGACCAAGACGACGTAAAAAAAATATTCATATTCAAATAGATAGCAATCAAGTACGTTGTAGTGATGTAGAAAGAAATCTCAAAATGCATTGGGAAGGCATATGTCAGTTTAAAAAAATTATTTCAGCACTGTTATTATTCTGTTAATTAAAAATTAAGCTTTACGATGCACTCATATTAAGTCATTTTAACTATGCAGACGTACTTTACGGTCCTTGCCTAACCAAAGCTGATTCCAGCCGAATTTAGAGGGTACAAAAATCCCGAAAAATCCTGTTTAAGATTTATTCAGATGATTCGCAGGTTTTGCCAATATCTCATAAATTACAGAACGTAAATTTGTTAAATACCGAACAAGAAGGAATCTGCACGCTCCTTCATTGTATCATAACATCATCTGTACAAACAAACCACCAAAACTAAGGCAACGCACAAGGAAATTCAGCAGAAGAAACTCGAAAAACTAATGAAGGAGAAGAAAGAACCAACCAACATCAATCGAAAAAACACTGTCATAAACATCTCTAAACGACAGTTGAGCGAAAACGAAATGCAGGTTCTAGGCAAAGGCTTGAACTATGCGATAACACCGAGGTATATTCCGAAAGTAGATTTAATAACTGCAGTCGAAGAAACAGCTATGAAATTAGATCCTGAACAAGCTGAAGAATACAGAAGTAAGGTTAGATCAGTCCTAGATTCATCTAGGCGAACTAAATCTAACCTCTGTAACCTAGACAGGAGAGTGGTCATTTCCCTTAAGAAGGATGCAACGATCAAAATTCTCCCGGCAGACAAAGGAAACGCGACTGTGGTAATGGACATGGACACTTACAACAGTAACATCCAAGAACTACTAGACGGGGCGAGCACAAACAGATGCCAAAAGACCCCACACCATCAATCGAAAGATGGGTATACCTGAAGCTGACAAAGCATAAAGGGGAGTTCTCCCATTACCAGAGAACTAGACTTACCCCACACTACAGCAAACCTCCGCATCTATACGGCCTACCAAAGATTCATAAGCAAGGAATCCTCTGAGACCAATTGTGAGCATTCACCTTGTCACCCATTAGCACACTATCTGTTAGGTATCATCACACCCTTATCGGGAAAAACCAAGTCCACTTCGAGCACTTCGGGGAAATCATCAGAAACGTACAACCAAACCACGAAGAAATACGGGTAAGCTTTGATATTGTGAGTCTATTCACAAATGTGCCTACCGATAAGGCAGTTTCATAAGGGACAAGCTCGAAAAGGATGAAACGTTAGACGAACGCACGCAACTCTCATAATAATGGAACTTCTGATATATGCATTCGAAGTATATATTTCCAGGTAGAAGACAAATTCTACCAACAAGAGTTTGGGATGGCGATGGGCTCCCCACTATCACCCATAGTGAGATATATATATATATATATATATATATATATAATATATATATATATATATATATATATATATATATATATATATATATATATATATATATATATATATGGAATACTTTGAATCTAAATCTAAATGGCGCACCCTCTATAAAATTCACAATGGAATTGGAGTCGGAACAAAAACTGCCATTACTGGATGTACTTGTACACAGGAATGACAACACTTCACGACAAGTGTATACAGGAAATCTACCCACACAGGTACCTATGCTACAACTCCAATCACCACAAAAACGTGAAGTTAGGCGTGGTAAAATGTTTGTACGATAGAGCAAAAGCAATATGCTCAAAACAAGAGGACCTGAACAAAGAAAAAGAAAATATCGCTAGAACACTCAAAGAAAATGGCTACCCCTATCTAACACCTAACCTAAACAGGGAAAGGGCAACAGAAAAATAAGAACCTAAATATACAGCGATAATACCATATATACAAGGTACCTCAGACAAAATACGAAGGATAGGCAGCAAATACAAGAACGCTCAGGGAAATACTAAACAAAACTAAACCATACAATGAAGATCAAAATTCCAAGAATTGTGTATACAACCTACCATGTGAATGCGGCAGAGCATACATAAGATAGAGCAGTAGACCACTCAAAGTGAGAACGCAGGAACATAAGAACAACGTCCGCAAGGGCGAAACAGAAAGATCAAAAATCGCCGAACATTTTTGGAACAGAGACTACCGCATCCAATGGAATAACATACACATAGTGCCAAAGGACGAGAACACAACTCGTCGGAAACTCAAAGAAGCCACATACATCGCACTAGCAGAAAATCCAATAAGCCAAGCTAGTGTAGAAATGAAACCCATATGGATTCCAATAATCTGCGAAGAGCTTAATCGCAATACACCTGCGCAATAAGTTACGGCGCAACATGCGCAATACACTTCTGCGCAACCACGAAAAAGTTTAATATGTATATATAAGTTCTAAAATATATATATATATATATATATATATATATATATATATATATATATATATATATATATATATATATATATATAGGATTACTCAGAGGCTCAGTGGTAAAGGTGTCGGACTAGTAAGTGAAAGGTACCAAATTCGAACCTGAGAGTAGTCAAGTGCTTGGGAAAAAATTATATATAACATATGAATTCGACTCAAGTGCGAAAACAGTCCTTCTCAGGACTAAGCCTGATGACGGAAGCAAGGTCCGCTTCCGAAACGTCGCGCTCAAAAAGCATAAACTGTGGAAATAGGCCGATCAACTTCACTAAACCTCCATATTTAAGTTAAAAAATTAGATAGCGTTCTGATGTACATTCAATCAATGTTAGATCAAGAGGTTTACGTTCACCACCCCTAAATTCCAGTTACACTGCCTTTTAGTCCTTTTTGTAAAATTAAGTGTTTGTTTTGTTGTTAAATTATAACTAATATACAATAACTAATATTAATTACCTTTCCATTTATGTAAGTTAAATATAGCTTCAACACTACTTATACGTGATAGACGCTAGCGCGCTAAATTGTCGACCTCATAGACTCATGCAGATTCAAGCGTCTTCAAATATACCGGGTGTGTCACGTGAATAGAATGATAACCACATACAGCGAAATAATTTGAATTAAAATCTGAAAAATTGTAAATGTATGTTTAATCGCCCTGTACATTATTACACATTTTAACTCTTCACAATTAAAATGCAGTTTTGCATTCCACGCAATATTCTAATTTAATAGTTTATTGTGAATTGCGAATTATAAACACCGAAGTTGCCATGCGGCAATGGTATGTCACTTTGTTATTTCAAATACTTGACTAAAGAATTACAAATTAATTGATCAGAAATTCACTATCAATACAGAAAAGTAAATTAAAAGTGATCACACACGCCGCCATTGACTTCCTAGTACTCATTTAAAAAGAGCTATTTCCTATTGGATCACGTCAGGTGAATTTTTAATGTGGAACCAGATAAAATAATCCAATGGTGCCAGATATAGCGAATGGAGTGGCCAATTGAAAGGACTATTATTGTAAATCTGTCCATCTTCAAATACGTTTTAGGTACTTAAGTCGCCACTCTAAAACAGTAGGGAAGTGCATCATGTCTTTGATGCTAGATGTCAGCTAGCACCTACCTACCTACCTTCGTTCGCGGTTCGTTATTTTAAATGGAATGCCTTGTATATGATTACATATTTTGACTCTTCACTACTAAATCACATGCGTTAAATGGACCATCACGTTTCTTCTGCATCACATTTTGTAGTTTAGTTTGAACAAAAATTGCTCTCCTAAATTATTCTGAGGACTTGGGTTTCTTCGTTATTGCGATCTTGTAATATTGAACAAACGTGTAGTTCGTACGCTGAAAATTATCCTGAGAAGCTCATCCTAATAAAAAGTTCTCCAAAAGATTTGCAAGTAATTGTTTGAATTATGAGTCTTTCGTCGTCCAATAGAATAGAGAACCGAGCGTAGTGGTGACACGACCTGCTTAGCATTCGGGAGGTAATGGGTTCGATTCCCGTTACCGTCTACCTTGTATGAGTTTTTTTCAGGGGGTTTCCCTCATATACATGTAGCGGCATGGTCACTGCGTATATACACACCATGTGCGGCTACCTAGGCGAATGCTGGGGTAGTATTTTCTCCCTCAGAACCCTAACTCCGTTCCTTCCGATCCTATCCTGACCACACCCATCCTTAATCCCACCATGCATATATACGTAATGTATGTATATATGCTGGGAATCCATGATTGTGGCTGAAGTAGATCGGAAAGGTGGAGCAGCCCGCCCTCCCCGTTGGGGAGGGAATGAAATACCTGGCCCTTTCCTTCCTTTCCGTCCAATAGAAAGAAATAACCAATTATGAAAATTTAGAAATAACGTGTTAGTTTGTTTTACGGCGTACTAGTGATAGTAGGGACCCACTTTGTCGACTATCTTGAAATTGGTTGAGGGTAATCCCCGACGACGTGTACTGTCCCCGCTTCAACCCCTATGTCATTCCTCTTCTTTTTCGGTCTATTTGCTGTCATCTATTTTTTTGGACCAGTTTTGAGAGTTCAATATTGGAAATCTTCCCCACCGTTTCCAAACTACGTCCACATTGTTTGCATCGACCACGATCTTTTGCTTGTGACAACCTCCACCACATCCAGTGGATTGCATGTAAAATGCAGCACCTATGATCAATTATCTTAGAACCGGTTTCAAAACATATGGGGCCAGCATATTGGTCCAGCATCTTGGCCCTGCCGCTTCTTGATCCCTTTGGCAACGATCCCCTATTTAACAGCGGGTTGCATTTCTCTAAGGGGTTCTAAATCTCAAGTGTGCGATCCTGCAGAATTGTTCCAGCATCTTTGGTCCTTAATCTTAGTCCCACACCTTGGCTCTTGCATCTGGTTTCAGCATATAGAATTAACATATTGGGTCCGAGATCGGTATTTCCACCCCCATAAAGGTACAAACGAAACGGAAAGCGGTACATATTTACCCCATATGGGAAATTTACATATTCTGTATTTCCACCTCCATAAGGGTACAAACGAAATAAAAGTGGTACAAACAAGTACAAACAAAGCACAATCGAATGCATATAATTTTTTTTAATAAAGTCGGGTGCTAAGTTCACGTAGGTGTTTTGTAGAATTCAACATCTTGGTCCTGCATGCAAGACTTCTTACTAGAATCCATTTTTAACCAGCTCGTTTACTTTTGGTCTTTTGGTTAAATATAAGTACACAAAGGTTAAATAGGACACCTTTCGCTTTTTGGATTACGCAATACGGTACTTTCATTATTTGATGATCCATCATCGAAATGTCAAGGTTACTTCTTTCACTACGACTGCTTTCACTTGTTATTGATTCATCACTGCTTTCTATAAGCTCCGTAAACTAGAACATGCAAAAGAACTAGCAACCAAAAAAACCTACCAAGCAAACAAGTACACAAAGAAACAAAAAAACAAGTATACACAGGAAATTGGGATTCAAGCGAACGCTTAAATACGTAAACACACAAGCAAAGAAACAACATAGTCCAAACAGGTAAACACGCTATCCGCAAAACAAATAAACTACCCAACAATGACATGCTGAAACATACAAGCACAAAAACTAGTTAACACACGCACATGCGCAAACAAAGAGCTAGTAATCAAATAAGCACGTAAACATCCAAACATACAAACGAATAAACAAAGAAGCAAGGTACTCAATCGGAACCCACAAAACAAAGAATCTTGCCGATAAACACACCTCAAACAAACACGTAGAAACGCAAACACCTCAATGAAACACAAAAACCACGAACACAAAAACGGGAAACATACATGGTAAACTACATGGTAAACTACTTGTAACATAAAGTTAAAAGGTAGGATGCGTTTTCAAAAAGCCGTTTTAATCAAACACAGAGTATTTTGCAACATTAGTCACCATTTTAAAATAAATACAAAAATACAGTAGCTTACTACGCCAACTTGTAATTATAATTAAAATAAAATAAAAATATAATTAAAAGTTAGGGTAGCCGTCTTCTAACATAATTTAAAAGGTATCCAAAACATCCCAAACGTCAAAGAAACTAGGAATCAAGTGAAGTCCTAACCCAAAACACGTAACATACAAAAAGTATTGGTATTAATTAATCTCAATGAGTTTTAATTATTCATAATGTCACGTAAATTAAGAGTTTAAAGTTGATTTTTCCGAATATTATGATGAAAGGTGAATTATTTATATACGGAGTAGGCATTTATCTTGTTTTCGGTGATCATTCAAGAATTGATAACACCTTAAGCCTATGCAAATATACCGAAAATCCAGATCACTGTGGCGCCAGTGACGTTCTTTATCGATGTTGAGTTTTGCTGTATGGTAACTGAAGCTACTTTACGTCTTTTAAGAGATCCCTCAGGCCACCCGATTATTTAATAAGCAAACGTGACGCCTAGTCCGATTTGATCGTGTAACTACATAAATTTTATAAAGAGAATTAATATCTTAGATTTATCGAACCTGTGTTTCAGAGTATGAAATGCAATTGTTATACATTTATACTTCATCAATCGTTGTTTCATATGGTTGAATGAAAATTATTAAATTGAAAATATTGGTGACGAATGTATAATTTTGGATGTATCAGCTGTTTTGTATCGAATATAATTATGAAGCAGGTATCGAATCAAAGTTATTGAGTCCTAAATGCCTTTATTATTTTTTTAATCATTTAATTTAACCAAAAGTTAGGTGTTTTTTTATCTTGAAATATTTGCAACAGTCAATCTTAAACATTTACGTGCCTTTGTCGTATACTTTACCTTATTGTATATTCTAGCGTTTGACTGTCGTTTATTACCTAGTAACAAATTACCGGTGTTTACTTACAGTACATAGCTTAAAACGATTCACCGTTTATTTATTTTGATCACAACTACTGAGGTAGTAGTAGAAGTAATATTATTATTAAAAATTATTATTAAAAATTATTATTAATGGTATTAAATACACAAATAAAATATTTGCCTCGGGTAGGATTTGAACCTACGATCTGGTCTTTGCGAGAGTACCGCGCTAACCAACTGGGCTATTGAAGTACAAGCCCCAATCGATGTAAATTTTGTCTTTATGTATGTAGAATTAATTAATAATGATTTTTGATTACATATTTACTTTTGAACTTATTTGTTCATAACAAAACTTATAATAACATTATTATTGTTTATTGAATGTACAAAATTCAAATATTTTGATGGTGATATAAATACTGCATTTGTTTAGATTTTATTATAGTGTTATTGGAATTAAGTATAATTTTGCATATATTTTAATTGACCTTTTTATGAGTCGAAAGTTAGTTGACCACGATGTTTTGAAATTGGATATTTGGTTTTATAGTAGTAACTGTTTATTTCTTTATAAATATTTAATTTATTTATTTACATATTTCTGAATAAAATTGCCTTTTTCATTTGTGATTATATCGTATTAAATGCTTATATTGTTTAATACATTGTTTTTTATTGTTAGGACAAGATTGGGCCCACCATTGCTCAAATGGGACTGTGCTTGGTTATTTTATTACTTATTGCTTTTATTTTATATTTTTTATACGTCCTAAAAATATGCGAGATCCAACAAACTAAGCACTGCCGCATTGTTGGACACGTTTGAGTGGTAGACCCTGTTCTCCTCTGACGAGTCCTGAATTTTCTTATCCCTTATCTATCAGGTTTCCGTTACCATATATTTTCACGTGTTTCGACGCCTACACTACGTACCCCAAAAATTATTCTTCTTGCGCCCGTCGAACACATCTTATGACGAAGGTACCTGGGTGTCTTTTTCCCTTTATAAAAACAACTAGTATGTAATTAAAAAAATATTCCTTTTGTAACTTAGTGAATTATACTTATTTTAAATATTCCTTAAAATTATTCAGCCTTAATTATACAATTTGGGTTAGGTTAACTAGGTATTAAAGAATTACTAACGACAAGATGTCTGACGCATTGATAATTGATCACATTAGAGAAGACTTATCCAATAAGAGACACAGGTCGTTATCACCATCTGTGAGTATTTTTATGAGTAACGAGTTTAGTAAAAAGTGGTTGTGAATGTTCCAATGGTATTTTATTGAGTACCGGTAAGTAAACATTGTTTTTGCAGAAAAATATTACTTTATTCACAGATACTATTTTGAAATTGGGGAAAGGAATGTCTCTTAGTTGGAATGTATCTAATTGCCATCAACTATGAACTATTATAGCGCATTTCTGTTAATTAATCAGCAATGTTTGAGGTTGTGTGCAGTTTGCAATGCATGCATGTCTGTATTATACCACGAGGTGGGAACTGCAACATGTGTCTTTTATTAGGTACTAAATATTTAATGTTCTTATTAAGACAATATCAAATTATTTGTTCTAGGTAAATACCACCATGGAAGTCAAAAAACGTTTGCAATATGACGTAGAAGAAATGAAAAAAGCATGCGAGGTGGTAAAAAGAGGCGAGAGCATCCGTGCTGCGGCAAATCGGTTTGCCGTACCGGATTCTACCTTAACCAAGTACTATAAACAGTTTCATGTAAGGAAAGTAAACACAAGCTTGCGAAATTTTAACTGGAAAGTGTTCACTGTGGTTATGGCTATAACAAAAAAGAGCTACTGTGTCTGGATCAAACATATATTCAAGACTTGGGTACCTGTCCGGATGTATGGAGCGCAAAGAGTTCAGGAAAAAATTGGTTCAAATTGTTTTTAAGAAGGCGTATAAACTTAGCAATAAGAAAGGGGGAAAGTCTCGGTTCGCAATTGTACGAATACGAGAATATTGCGGCTGAAGGTGGAAAATATATTTACAGTTGCGCTGAAAGTGGTTTCTGTCACAATCCAAACGCCTTAAAATTACTATCTCCTAAAGTTATGAAAAGAATTTTGAAAAATATATCGGGGTCAGATAAGAAACACTAATGAGTTATCTTGTTGTTCTGCTGATGGGTCAAGAAATACATATATATATATATAATATATATATATATATATATATATATATATATATATATATATAGTCACAAAAATAATATGTTTCGTTAATATTCATTACAAAATAGAATAAATGGTTGATGTTCAATTCAGAAACTTCTCACGAATTTGGATTGAGTTTTGGTTCAGTAAGGAGAATTTATATTTATAATCCATACAAAGTAAGAAAAGTACACCACTTATACCTCGTGATTACAAAGAAGAAAACGATTTTGTCGTTGGATTATAAGAAAAATCGAGAAGTGGGAAATATTGTGGTTTGGTGAATCTAGGTTCACATATAATGGATGGTTCAATAGGAGCATACATTATCAATGGTCAGATGTAAACAACCACCTCCATACAGAAACAAGCTTCCAAGAAAAATTTGGGAGGAGTGTTAGATGGACAAATTATTGGTGCTCATTTTTATGATTATATTATGATTATATTACTTAAATTTTTTAGAGACAACATTTCAGGATTATCTAGATGAAATGCCTTTGAGTACTCGTATAAATGTGATATATTATCAGCAAAATGGGGCTCCTCCACATAACGCCGATATTGTTAGACATTACTTAAACAGTCTTTTCCCAAATAAGTGGATCGGAAATAATGGGCCAATTTCTTGGCCAGCCCGTTCACCGGATCTAACAATTCTGGATTTTTTATCTGGGGTTTCTTAAAGACAGTCTTTTCAAGTTTTCAACTTTTCAACGTGAGATCTCGACCACTTAAAAGACAAAAATTAAATAAGCGTGGGAAGGTATTTCTCCAGAAATGATAAATGATTGTTATAAATCTTATTTAAGTAGATGTAGGCCTACCATTGGAAACAATGGACGTCAATTTGAACATTCGATATTAGTATATAATTCAGTTGTTTCTACAAATTTAAAATAACATTTTCTCATAACTTTTATTAATGATTATTTGTTAAACAAAATGTCGTAAAATGGTCAACTGTGCTACATAGTTGTATTAGGCTTTACAAATTCTGTAAAAGAAATTAATAAAAAATACAGGTCCGTATTTGAAACCTATCAGAGTCAAATTCTTATAAATTTCACCGACCTGATAAATTTTGTAGGTAAGTACTTATGGTGTATTTTATCAATAAAAGCAATAATGAATTCTACTGCATAATATTTTTGGTACTCTAATTTGCAAAAACTAGAATCCGCCTAAAGGCTGGCTTGCCGATATGCAAATATTTTAGTAACGCATAAAATTTTATTCATTTGCTTCTGACAAAAAGCAAGCTCTTGTATTAAAAAGATTTGTAATGTTTTCTTTTCAGAGACACTACTAAACATGGAAAATAAACGACTAAGTATGCGTGAGCCTAGGAAACAGATGTATAAGCTGTCTGAATTGACAGACGAATAATTAAATGAGGTTCTTGGTTCAGTAAGCACATGAAGATATCCAGAAGATGATACAAAAGCCGGGAACTTTGAAGATTTCGATGATGACGATAGCATTGCCGATACAAATTACACTCTTTCTTCGGAAGAATCTATGCAGATAGACGAACGAGTATCTTGAAGAAATGCCACAAAATGAAACCATAGACGTTAGAGATACAGTTGAACTTTCAGAATCTTCGGAGCCTCTTTTATTAACATCTTCTACAAACCCGACACTTGAGGCTCAAGCCTCAACTTCAGCTGTGACTCTGCCTTCTGAGCCTGAAACATCAGCTGCAACTCTGAGCCTCAAACATCAGCTTCAAGTTCAGGGTTATCATTCTGGCGTTTGAAAAAACCACTGCGCTCTCCATTACCAAAATTTGAGGAATGTGCCAGTATTCCTGAGCCTAGTGACGGCGGCTTTTGTGGAGATAAATTAAAACTAAGGGAAAAATCTAAAGAATTCAAAGAAATTCGTTGGTGCAAAAAAAAAACTTACAGTTACATACGAATGCCGTAGTATTTCGTAGAGACACAACATCGCCAGTATTTTCAAGAATTAAAAACTCCCTATCAATGTTTTACACATTTTTTTTACTAAAGATTTACTTGAAAAGGTAGCGGAGGAAACAAACCTACATGCTCGGCAACAGAATATTGAAACTGTATCTTTAGTAACAGAAACAGACATCCGAAAATATGTTGGCATACTAATATTTATGTCCATATACCGATATCCAAATGCTGCCCAATATTGGGGTAAATATTTATTTGAGCTAATTCGAAAAGCAATGCCATTGAAAAGAATCTATATGATCCGGAAATATCTACATTTCAATGACAATACAAACATGAAGAAGAAACGTGAGCCAGGTTACGACACTTTACATAAAGTTAGACCGTTGATCGAACATCTGAATTCCCGTTTTGAAACAGTACCAAAACTACCTAGACTATGGGTCGACGAACAAATGTGTTCAACCAAAATGGTAACTTCATTGCGACAGTATTTGCCAAATAAACCCCACAAATGGGGATTCAAGTTCTTTGTACTGTGTGATAACTGGGTACTCATATGCGTTCGAAATATTCACTGGTGCAGGAAGCAACGTTATTTTACCAAATATGCCCGATTTAGATCTCGCGGCTAATGTTGTTGTTCGACTTTCTAAGACAATCCCAGATTTTGCCTTTGCTTGTGTACCTTAGAAGCCGAGGAATATATGTGCTGGGCACAAATCGACTGTATTCCAAACTGTCAATTACCACGTGATGGAGATAAGAAAATAAGCAAAGAAAAACGAGGGTTTTCTGTTGAGTATGTGGGAAACGCACACGTTGTAAATACGAGTATTGTTTTTTGGAGAGCCAATAAAAACGTACGCTTAGCTTCGACATACGTCGGTATACTGCCATTTAAAAGTACATTTGAGGAGAAGGTGCCATTCAAAGCCACGAGGTTCAACCATCAAAACAAAGAGTACCTTGAAATCGACTGTCCTAACATAATTAGAGAATACAATTATCACATGGGTAGTGTCGATTTGATGGATGGGCTACTTGGTCGGTATCACATCCAACTGAAGACTCGTAAATGGACATTGCGATTATTGTACCTTATAATCGACATGGCAATGGTAAACTCTTACCTACTTCATAAGCGCATACATAAACGCCTACATTTCCGAACTTTGGGGCACAAATAGCTGAGGTGCTATGTGCTTAAGGTCCTTCAAGAAAACGGGTTAGAAGGCCAAGCAGTTCTTCGCAAGTGAATAAATTGGAAACACCGGCGGCCAAAAGAACATACATACCAGAGACGGACATTCGTTTGGATGGTTTGAAACATATGCCTGACTTTCTGGATAGAACTGAAAAGAAAATGTGCAAAGTACAAAGACTGCGAATCGAAGACCTAAGTTTTCTGTATGAAATGAAACTTGAACTTGTGCTTATGCTCAGCCAAAAAATGTATTCAGTTGCCTTGAGGCGGACCACTCTTAAAACCATCCCAAAGCTTTTATAATGTCTCTAAAACAAATTTTTAATGTTATTAGAACAAATTTAAACAAATATAAATTTCTCGAAAAAAAATTAAATTTGCCCATTAGAGGTTTAAATTGAAAAACATTAAAGCATGTTTTGATATAAGTGGATTGGTTCCCCAAAACTGCAACTTTTTCGTCACTTATCTTATCTCGCATCTCTTACAGTTTCAGAAATCACAGTGTTGATACCATTTAAAATTAAAGGATCAGCCTGTATATATTACATTAATACCGCTCTGTATTCGAAACTTTATAAGTCCTCACTTAACATAATATTTTGGCTCACTAACAAATAATATAGTGACTTAAATTGAAGATACAAATATGTGTACAAATTTTTTATTCACGTGCTATAGTACATGTGTGCTACCTCTCCTAGATTAAAATCGGTTACAGTTTGCCATCCTTATTCAATAACAGCACATTTTCGAAACCGCATAATCGTATAATCACGAGTATATTTTAAGAAAATATTTTTACAATTAAATTATTTAGGCAATTCCTTAATGTTACGACAAAAAAAAGTTTACTTACTTCACGTAGTGAGAATTGGTCTTGTTTGCCTGTTTGGGCTATTTACAAGCAAATGCAAACAGTTTCTTACAATTTCTTTCAAGTAACAGGTTCATAACGAATCGAACTACCTAATTCTTTAATTTTATTGATTGGCATTGGAAAATAAAACATTCATAAAGGTTTCAAGTCGAGCATGTTGAAAAATGATACGATTTATAGTACCTTATATTAGGCATTAAGTTACATTCTTTCAACTTAGGAAATAGTTAAGTTAGGCAATTTATAAGACTTTTTAACACATTAAGCGTAAATCGACATCTATTTTAGCAATCATTTTAGAACTTAATTTTTAGGCCATCTAGTGTTACCCAAGATCGTTTAGCCTATCTGCACTAGGAATGTCTTGTTGCTGTGTGGCTATTTACTATAGCAAATGTCTACAGTTCTTACGTTTCTCGTCATACAGTTCTACGATCGACTACGTCTATCTTATTTATGTGTCTGCTCTGTGAAATAACATTCTAAGTTCTAGTCTGAGTCTGTCTGAAAAGTCTGTTACCTGTTACTGTCATGCGTCTGTGTGCATTTGCTGTCGTCTGTCTGCTGTGTTGCGAATCTGCTGTGTCTGTCTGTGTCTGTCTTGTCTCTGTGTCTCAGTCTGTCTCAGTCTGTGTCATCTGTGTCTGCGTCTGTCTGTCTCTTGTGTCCGTCTGTGTCGTTCTGTGTCTCGTCTGTCTACGTCTGTCTCGTCTGTCCTGTGTCCGTCTTTCCTCATGTGTTCCGTCTGTTCCGATCTGTAGTCCGTCTGTGTCGTCTGTGTCTGCTGTGTCCGTCTGTCCGTCTGTGTCACGTTCTGTGTCGTCTGTGTCTCTGTGTCCGTCTGTGTCCGTCTGTGTCCGTCTGTGTCGTCTGTCGTCTGTGTCCGTCTGTGTCAGTCTGTGTCGTCTGTGTCGTCTGTGTCTGCTGTGTCGTCTGTGTCGTCTGTGTCCGTCTGTGTCGTCTGTGTCTGTCTGTGTCTCGTCTGCTGTCCTGTCTGTGTCTGTCTGTCGTCTTTTCGTCTGTGTCTGCTCTGTGTCTGTCTGTGTCTGTCTGTGTCCGTCTGTGTCCGTCTGTGTCTGTCTGTGTCTGTCTGTGTCTGTCTGTGTCTGTCTGTGTCGTCTGTGTCTGTCTGTGTCGTTGTCTGTCGTGTCGTCTGTCTGTGTCTGTCTGTGTCTGTCTTCGTGTCTGCTGTGTCTGTCTGTTCTGTCTGTGTCCTTGTCTGTGTCGTCTGTGTCTGTCTGTGTCTGTCTGTGTCTGTCTGTGTCTGTGTCTGTGTCTGCGTCTGTCGTGTGTTGTGCTGTGTCGTCGTGTTGCTGTGTCGTGTGTGTCGTCGTGTGTGTCTGTGTCTGTGTCGTGTGTCGTTGTGTGTGTGTGTCTGTGTCGTGTGTGTCTGTTGTGTCTGTGTGTCGTGTGTGTGTGTGTGTGTGTGTGTGTGTGTGTGTGTGTGTGTGTGTGTGTGTGTGTGTGTGTGTGTGTGTGTGTGTGTGTGTGTGTGTGTGTGTGTGTGTGTGTGTGTGTGTGTGTGTGTGTGTGTGTGTGTGTGTGTGTGTGTGTGTGTGTGTGTGTGTGTGTGTGTGTGTGTGTGTGTGTGTGTGTGTGTGTGTGTGTGTGTGTGTGTGTGTGTGTGTGTGTGTGTGTGTGTGTGTGTGTGTGTGTGTGTGTGTGTGTGTGTGTGTGTGTGTGTGTGTGTGTGTGTGTGTGTGTGTGTGTGTGTGTGTGTGTGTGTGTGTGTGTGTGTGTGTGTGTGTGTGTGTGTGTGTGTGTGTGTGTGTGTGTGTGTGTGTGTGTGTGTGTGTGTGTGTGTGTGTGTGTGTGTGTGTGTGTGTGTGTGTGTGTGTGTGTGTGTGTGTGTGTGTGTGTGTGTGTGTGTGTGTGTGTGTGTGTGTGTGTGTGTGTGTGTGTGTGTGTGTGTGTGTGTGTGTGTGTGTGTGTGTGTGTGTGTGTGTGGTGTTGTGTGTGTGTGTGTGTGTTGTGTGTGTGTGTGGTGGTGTGTGTGTGTGTGTGTGTGGTTGTGTGTTGTGCGTGTGTGTGCGTGTGGTGTGTGGTGTGTTGTGCATGCGTGCGTTCGTGTGTGCGTGAGTGAGTGTGTGCGTGCCTGCGCGCGTTTGCGCGTGTGCATAGGCGTGTGCGTGTGTGGTTGTGCGTGTGGGTGCATATGTGCGTGTGTGCGTATGTGCGTGTGTGTGTGTGTGTGCGTGCGCGCGTGCGTGCGTGCGTGCGTGCGTGCGTGTGTGTGTGTGTGTGTTATCCACGATAACTCTAAAACGAAAGTACCTACGTACTTAAAATTTTGTATTTTAGCTTGTTTTTGTTTGGCTTAGAACTGGTTAGATTTTGGGAGAAATCCAGCGGCGGAGAGGGCGGGTTCATTAGAGAAAGTTTTTTGGTTTTTATAAAATATTTCTAAAACTGCTGCATATTTCAAAGATATAAAAATATTTAGATGTAGACCTTATATATATATATATATATATATATATATATATATATTCAATTGATTATGTTCTATGCAATTTTTTGATTAGACCCGCAATTTAGCGGCAAAAAAATTCCTAAGGTAAAATTTAACTGTTAATTTAAATTTTTTCGTCATCTGAATACCGATTAATTTTATAAGAAAAGTGTAGACGTATTGTTTAAAGAAAATTTAATTTTACATAACTTTTCTTTATACAGTTTTTTAATATAACGCAAGGTAAGTCAAAAAATTAATTAAATATGAATGGAAATGGTTATACTGCATTATTGATACCTTATAGAAGCGGGTCCCTTTGGAAGTTAACATGTATATATTAATCTCTATCTGACGTGAAATTTTAAACGTCATTCTGACGGATTATTTTTTTGTTTTACAATGTTACCTGTTTTCGTTATGAACATATAAAGAAGAGGATACATAGTTACCCTAAACGAATTATAACTCAAATTATAATTTTAATATTTTAACTTAGCATCTATAGATGTTAACCTCTGACAGACATGAAGTTTTAAACGTCTGTTTGACATAGATTATTTTGTCTGTTTTTACAATGTTGCATATTTTCGTAATTAACATATTATAAAAGAGGTTGCATAATTATCCTAAAAAAATTATTTCCTTTCTTTTAATTTCCATTTTGTAGGACGTGTGGTGTTCCACACCATATATTTTGTAAATAAAAT
Organism: Vesta saturnalis; assembly: GCA_036346205.1. NCBI lineage: Eukaryota > Metazoa > Arthropoda > Insecta > Coleoptera > Lampyridae > Vesta > Vesta saturnalis. The sequence continues at coordinate 4,147,725 of JARFJB010002341.1, read as the reverse complement.
TCAACAGTTTTAAAACTACGCCAATTAAACACAAACAACAATATATTAATAGCAAAAATTTTAGGAAAATCGGTCCCACCAATTCAAAGTCAAGTGACTAAACTTTTTACTTTGACAGAAGTAAGGTGCAAATAATAAATATTCTGATCACGCGTCCATAATGGGTTAATGACTTCGCTTGCTGCTGGGTTGGGTTATACCTTCTAGATTTTTCTGGGTTAAAGCCTCCCAGTTACAATAGTTCGGCGGTATCGTAAAGAAGCCATAGACCTTCACAAAAGTGGCACTCTTCACAAATCAATGTTAAGATTAAGTTTTTTAACAACTTCTTAACGTTTATCTTTTTTTTTTGTAGAGAACTTTGTCATTAAGGCTTGTTTGTGAGTTACAAAGGTATACTTAAACCGTTACTACATTTTTAAAGTTTTAAAGATTTTCAAAGCTCTTTAAAGTTTTTAGTCTTGCAAATAAAACCAAAATGTAAGATTTATTAAGTTCTTAATAAGACAAAGACTACATTATAACTTAGTTGCAAAAGTGATTATTAAGAGAATAGTGAACTTTTCATTCATCATTTTTAGCACATAAAATAGTAATATAAGTTTAGAAACGGGAAACTCGGAGTACATTTCCGAACGATTTAATGCAAATGAGAAAGTTAGTGTATTCCGTAGCAAAGTTTAACAACGTTTATATGTATATAGTAAAACTGTACCGTATATTCTACGATAAGATTATGGAAGTCACCAATGCTGAAAAATAAAAATTTTAATGCTACACATCCATAAAAATATTGTTCGTTGACTTTTTTATCACCATTCAGAAGACAGTATGGAGTTTGTTTTATAGACGATAAAAATTCAATTTTAGGCTTTTAAGCAATGCTTAATATGAGACTTACACCAATATTGCAATAAATCGTTACCTTTCTGGATTAATCCAAATTTAAAATAACATTTTCTTTTACAGATGATACTATCGGTTAGGTAGGGTACACAGAATTGAATCATATACATTTCTAAATATGATTTATTACTCAATAAATTAAATTTCGAATGGCTGGATGCAACTTTCAACCCCCACAAAAATTTTTATTACATTAATTTACGGACAATAAAATAGAATGTCAAACCCGGCAAAGAACACTTTCATCAAACTTTCATGGTAGCAACTACCTGTCTAGCGAAAAAATCGAAATGACTTTTGATCAGGATAAAGCCCCTCGGGAATAGGATTATACCCCTTAGTGCATTTTATTTCCCGATCAGGAAGAGTAAACCCAACCCCAACATTTCAAAACTGTATTAGAATTTGCGACTTTGATCGACCCTACATGTTTTCTACACGCCGCTAAGCTTTATTCGACAAATTGATACATGTATAAGATGTACGTGGGTGTATTTTTAATAAAAACAACCGTTAAGCGTCAATACGGTTGCACTTACCTATTATGAAGTTCGTTATCTGTAATCCGATCGTAAGGTGGTGGTGGTGTTGTGCATAATTCACTCAGCATATTATCCAAATCATTTGCAAGACTCGAAAGTAACTGTAAGGAAATAAAAAATTAATAGACAAAAACATTATTCAAAGATAGGGTAGAATCTAAAGAATTCATACAAAGGAGTCATTAAACCAAGTAAAGAGAGACAAAAGGGGAAGTGTACGGCATGAGTCACCACCACACAAGGCAGTCAAGCATATCAAGCCCCCGCATTTGTATGCCTCCCTTATACAACTAAAATTACTAACCTTTATGTCGGCCAATTTAATCAATAAATGATCAATAATTGTTTCAATTTAATAAAATTTAGGTATCCCTACAGCCATTAAGCTCGAAGGACAAAAATTATCTCTCTTGAGGTAGGACCGTTAAGGCTTAATTGCCGGAGACGTGGAGAATATCAATGACTGTATTTTCGTTACATCCTATAAATTCAACCCCTAAAATCGTGTGCTTGTTAAAGTTTGTGTTGACCTCACGTAGTGCATTCTGTTATATGTTTGAATGGAAAGATTTGCCACCTATGCAATCTTACCTTTACCTATAACAATGTTAGCCATTAGTAACTTTCGAACTCTGTAAATTTTTATTTTTAAACCATATAAACTCTTTGATACAGAAATGTATAGAAAATATCTCTTTCGTATAAATAATAGGAACATTGAAGAAATTAAAATTATTCTATGAAATATGCGCATTGTGACCGAAGTGCAAATTTTCGTGTTTAATATTGATAAAGATTATTGATGTGAAGTTAGCAATGGACTCTATTCGATACCTTACCGGCAGAACATCGTATGTAACATAGAGCAAATTTTACAACAGATAGGGTTTTTTAATATTTCAATAATGTATTATTATAACCCTGCAAAAATTTGGTTTGCCCTTTTTTTAAGATGTTAAGTTTCAGTTTTTAATTTGTTTATTATTTTCCTGTATTAGGCGCTTAAGATATTTTGCAGGAATCAAATGCAAACAACAGTAGGTGGTAAACCGCATCAAAAAAAGAGCTATCAGACTTATAAATGACCCGTCTCTGACTTCTGACCTACAACAGCCTCTTAAGCATAGAAGAATAGTTTCGGTTCTTTCCTTGTTCTATCGCTACTATAGTGCATTTCACGAGTAATTAGACCTCTGCAATATGGCCGCCATTTAAATTTGACACCAAATAAAGCGCGGGAGCACTCATTGGCGTAGTACCTTTTGTCATATAAGTAGGTAAAATTGGAGACTTCTGGAACACACATTTCCAAGGCCCCACAATTACAAGGTTGCCGCAATACCAAGGTCACCACCGTACCAAGGTCAAAAAAGCGCAATGTTTGACCTAATTACATATCATTACCACAAATCCAAGGTCACAAACCCCGCTTTCCTGTTCCACAAATACAAGGCCATCCGTGCGACCTATCGCGCGTTCATGTTCCACAATTGCAAGGTCATCCCATGTCACAAACCCCGCTTTTCTGTTGCACAATTACAAGGCCATCCGCGTGACCTACGTTATCCTTAACCACCTGGTTGCTACTCTAGCCCAAGTCCACCTCACTTGTATTTTTTTGCCCACTTTTTGCTCACCCACACTTTTTACCAAAATAAAAGAAAACGATATGTTAATATATTTAATTCATATAGAAATAAAGACATGTACAAATTATATTTAATTCATAGAAACATGTATTACTCAGATATATGATTTTCTTAGGAATAAAACATTTCGATCTAGTACAAGTGCAGAAGGTCTTCTCCACTTCCGTTTCATTACATCTGCGTGGACGTGGTGCGAGGAGCTGAGCATACGTGCAGTGTGGTGCCCATTGTAGATGTTCCTGTAACGGATTGACATCTGGCTGCCATCGATTTATTCTAACCCCACACATGAAACATTTAACCGTGTCGTCTGCAGATGTAGAAATGAACCCTGCTGCAGCAAGCAATGAGGGTGAGTGAACTCCAGACCATGTTCGATACGTTAGTAATCGTTTATCAAAACAGTTGTAATACTGAGGATAATAAAAGTTTGGGTCACACATGTTAACATCAGCGAAAACAGTATGATACTGACAGGAAATAAGTTATAATATACACAATAGATACAATAAATACAGTAAAAAAAGATTACTCGTCTACGTAGCACACCTCATCACACAGTATACATGAGTCATCATCGTACACATCGTATAACTGTGTGAGAGGTGCCCTACACGACGAGCACCAATAATATTCGTGCGACAGGTGGTATCGCGAAGTCCAGCGTTCCATGTGCATATGATGGTCAATTACCCGGTAATGAGATGGTTCAATCGGGCGAAACAGCAATGACACAAATGCATGTAGTCCACTAGATGGTAGCGAACATATATTGATACAATGTGGGCATATGATGTTACACTGCTTTCCGAAAAATGCTCGCGTATTAAGGTGATCAATTTGGCAAACCATGCTGAGTTCCACTGAACATCTTCATATTTATTTCGTAGGTTATGGAAGCCGGTAGTATTCCTTTCTTTTCAAAATTTGCCCAGTTCGGAATTAATTGGCACGTCCGTCGCGCACTAATTTGAAACAGGGTCTGTGGTTGGCAAACTTCAGGAGTCTCCCAATCGTCTTGTACTGGAGTAACTGACATAGTGAAGATTGGTAACTATGGTATATGTAAAACCCCCTCCCTTTAAGTATACGAATAATACTGAGTGGGGGTATGTAACCTTGTGTAGTGACCTTGTTGTGGCAAAGTGTAATGGGAAACAACCTTGAAAATAAGTATGCCTAGGAATCCTTGAAGTAGTGGTGAATACAAGGTTAGAAAAAAAACAACAGCCTTGAACGAAAAGAAAACCCTGAAAAGGTGTCACTGCTAAGGTTGCTGAAACAATGTGTGGTATAATCGTGAAGGTCACGTAAGTAGCCTTGAGGAGGACACATAGTGGGAAGAGTTTCATATATAAAAGAGAGGGAATGAATGTAAAGCCAGTATCGTATATAATGGATAACATATTACGTCAAGCCATAGAAAAGGCGAAGATTATCGGTGCTATAAGTTCAAGTAAATATTGGGATATTTTGCTTAATAATGTGCATTATTTCTTAAATAAAAGTAAAACAAAGTTTGTTAGTGTCGTTCTATCACCCAAATTTGGATTTGAGCCAGTCGTAAAACTCGGTGGATCGAAGAGCACTGGAGTGGTGTTTGACAAGCAGGAATGGCGTATACTTAAGGATAGGTCGCACAGATGGCCTTGTATTTGTGGAACAGGAAAGCGGGGTTTGTGACGTTGGATTTGTGGAACATGAACGCGCGATAGGTCGCACGTATGGCCTTGTAATTGTGAAACAGGAAAGCGGGCTTTGTGACCTTGGGTTTGTGGTAATGATATGTAATTAGGTCAAACATTGCGCTTTTTTGACCTTGGTACGGTGGTGACCTTGGTATTGCGGCAACCTTGGAATTGTGGGGCATTGGAAATGTGGTGTGTTCCAAAAGTCTCCAATCTTACCTACTCGTATAAAAAAAAGTGAAAAACTTATTTGAATATTTATTTATTATTAATAAATTAATAAATTAATAAATTCCCTAACACCACGCTCACCTAGTATTATTATTATATACTATTTTAACTATTTTAATACAAATTAAAAAAAAAATGAACAAGTATGTAGTAAATAATTTTTTTATTAAAAATTATTGCGTAATTAAAAATCGCAGAACTATAAACATTTAAAATAAATTGTCTATCCACTCGTCGTCTAGGTCGTCATCGTCTTCTGGTGACAAACACATATTTAAAGTAATGTCACTAACATCAAGCACTTGTTTCTTCCATTTTAGTATAAAAACTACACAATCACTACAACCGTTACAAATTATTGTTTACAGTATAATGGCAAAATGGAAAATTGATTCCACATTTATAAGCAAAGCAAGTGGTCATTAATGATTTCTAATTCACATTATACTAATGGAGTAATTTGCAGCTTCAACATTAATTACGAATTAGTAATGGTAAATTTTCAGAAATTCTTAACACTAATGATATTTGTTTGGAACATTCTTTTATTTTAACGATGTTTATTTCTTACAATAATTAATTTAATTGAAAAATTTTCAATTTTACTAACCTAAGTTACCTCTCCGCGTGATACGCTACTGAGTTGGCAAATAATATTTTAAGACGTTTGAAGGTCGTATTTGTTATTATACTTGTCTTTTGCTATTACAATGTTGTAGGAAAGGATGGAAAATGCGGTTCAGAGTAGCCAACTGAAATATTCCTTTCATTACAATGTTACACTTATAGCATTTTAGTTATTTTATAATTGGATGTTGTTCATAGTGGAATGGCAGCCATATTATAGAGGTCTAATTATTCGTGAAATGCACTTTACCATGGCAAGTGTGCCTCTGAAATACACTCCTTAATACCTTCGCAGGCCATCTCACTCAGTTCGCCCATTCACACCATAATTACGCACTCAAAATTCCATCGTGTCACACTAAACGAGCTCAGTCTACATTTTTCCACACGGCGACCAAATTTTGGAATGCACTACCCAGTTCCTCTTTTCTTCCAAACTTTGACTTAAGTCAATTTAACCCTAGGACGCACAACATGGGCCTGACAGACCCGTTGATGTCGTTGTTGTCTTATAACTCTGAAATTCATTTACTCAGGGAATTGTACTTTTAGGAATGCCTTGTTGGTTTATATATTAATACATTTTTATACCAACAGACTTAAATGTGAAACAGATATTTAAAAAAAAAATTTTTTTTACTTTACACAACACGGGCCCCTGAGGCCCATTCTGTTTTTAAACAGGTATGTTTCCGTAAAAATAGTTTCTCCCGATACGTCTGAGCTGATATGCGTGTTAGTAGCTTTTTATTTGCAGGTTGCGGCTTACATAATTAGAATGCAATTTCAATTTCCAGCAGATGCATTTAGTTGCTCTCAGATAAGCGTTTATGTTACAACTAGAATGGCGTCGCGTAAACAAAAACATAGTTTAGAGTTGGTGATGATAAATTTGAAGAAACTGCTTTAGCATGGGCCAATGGATTAAATGAGGAGCCATCCGGGGAAAACGAAGTTGAATCAGAAGATAATATAAACGTTGACGAAGATTTTAGAGATGTTGATAATTATTCAAGCGCTAGTGGTGATTCTGATGATGATACGATCCTCTTAGCACATCCGCAGCTGACAATTCAGCAGTTTCTCGATCATCTAATTGTTATGTTGCTCCGAGCGGTTTAGAATGGAATATAGATCAGCCAATACCAAGCAAAATACAGAAACACAATATTATCCGTCGAGCTCCTGACTTGGTAAGAAAGCACATGTGTTCTACACCAAAAGAAGAGTTTCAGCTGTTTATGACTGATCAAATTTTACAAGAAATAGTAAATTGTACGAATTTAGAAGGGAAACTAGTGTGTCGTAACAAATCAAAGGGTTGGAGAAATGTTGATTTACCAGAACTTCGTGCTTTTCTCGGCTTACTTATTCAAGCAGGAGTAGAACGAAGTTGGGACGTAGCTGTGCGGAAACTCTTTTCTCAGGAATTTGCCTATCCCGTATATTGAGCAACTATGGCAGTTTCTAGATTCGAAGAAATAAGGAGATATATAAGGTTTGATGATAAGAGAACTCGCAAGACACATCTAGAAACTGACAAATTAGCGATGATATCTTATATCTAGCATCTTTTCATTGAAGAGTGTCAGGCGTGTATTATTCCTGATCAAAACGTGATAATGGATGAGCAGCTTGTTGGTTATCGAGGTCGATGCAAATTTATACAATATATGCCCAGGACACCTGTCAAATACGGCTTCAAGGTATTTTGGTTATGTGAATCCAGCTTGGGATATGCTATCGATGGCATGATTTATGCGAGACGACAACCTGGTGAACCATCGCATAAGAATTTAGGACTTGAAGTTGTTCAAACATTAGTGAGTAGTATTCATAATTCCGGGCTAAACCTTACGATAGATAATTTCTTTACATGCGTTCCACTAGCTATATATCTGCTGGATAATGACACTACAGTTGTTGGTACACTAAGGCAAAACAAACGAGACATTCCAAAAGAACTAAAATCGTCTAGAGATCGTCCAGTATGTTCTTTGAAGTTTTGTTTTAGAAACTATGTTACTACGGTAAGTTACCTGCCTAAGAAAAATAAATGGGTACTTTTATTAAGTAGCATGCATAACGATACCTCTGTCAGCGACAGTTGCAAGAAGAAACCAAAGATAATTTTATATTATAATCAAACGAAAGGTGGAGTAGATGTCATGGATCAGATGGTAACAACATATACTTGCAAGAGACAAACTAAACGTTGGGCATTAGCATTTTTTTTCAACATCATCGATGTATCAGCTCTCAACGCACATATAGTTTTTTTCCAAAGAACATCCCAACTACAACCAAGGGATGACTCATAAACGCAGATTATTTCTGAAAGATTTGGTCAAAGACCTGGTGCCACATATGCAGAGGAGGTCTACAAATCCCAAACTACGAAAAAGTGTTTTAGAAGCAATGAAGCATTTTATTGACATTCCTGGTCCGTCGTGAGTTCAACAAGTAACTGAGTTCAAGAGAAAAATATGTTCATTATGTCCAACCAGTATTGACCGGAAAAGCAAATTAATTTGTGACACATGCAAAAACAACATTTGTAATGAATACAGTGTTAGAGTATGCGCCAACTAATTTTTTCGTAGATTTAAGATTTTTTTCGTTTATTTTATATTTTTGTAAACATCTAGTTCAATAAATAACTTTATTATAACTATTGTGTACAATTTACTGCAATATGTTGTGTACAGTCGTATATCGAATATGTTCTGCATCCTAGGGTTAAGGTAGCCATTCATAAACATTTCTCGGCAGCCTAACAATATCCCTAAACCCTAGTAGTGTTCCTGAGTGCTTTAGCACGTTAGGCAATACTATAAGTAAAAAAAAAATGTTTTATCGTACGTGTGTTTCATACGACGTTTTGGTAGTAATACTTTTAAGCTTCCGATTTATTATAACAAAACCATTCTTGTATAAGAAGTGTTTTCTTTATTTGAAATACAAAAGGGAAACACAAAAACAACAAAAAAATCAAAATACATTTTGTGCTAAAAGAGGCACATGAATCATTATGTTTACACAACCTATTTTACTTTTTAGAACTATTTTTCGTTTTATTAATCTTCTTGATTCAGCTTCATCTTCTTGGCCAGTTTCAGGTAGCACACCAGATATTTTCTCTGATGTATTCGTATCAAAATATTTTTGATGATATTTTCTAGGAATTAAATTTTTTTTACAAAGATCTTCCAAATTCTTTTTCTTTATTGGAGTAACACACAATTTGTTGGTAACGCCATTTTATAGTAACGTTAGGATTATTTTTTTGAAAATAAATACTTCGTACTTGAGTAATTTTTATAGATTCATTCTCAACTGATTTAAAATTTTTGGTCTGAAGAACAGTATTGGACAGTTGTTTCCAATCTAAAAAGTCTGTAAAACACAGTTTAACGGTTTCTTAATTACATACGTACAGTTACAATAAATTACATATAAAGATAAATTAGTTCACAGGCAAACAATTCCACTTAACAAACTGACACCAAAAAAAATTTATTAAAACAAAGTCTTAGAAGGGTAAGTTATAAATAGATCATAACATCGTGACCGATATATACATATATATATATATATATATATATATATATATATACGAGGGTGGTATGATAAATACCTGTGTAAACCTGTGAAAACAAGGTAATTGGGTTATATTTAGTATATTTATTTTTCGACATAATCGCTTTGTAGCGCTATACACTTGATCCAACGATGTTCCAGCTTTTTTAACCCATCCCAATAATAAGATTTTTCGAACTCTGCAAAACAGGCCTCTGTTTCCGCAATGACGTCTTCATTTGTCGAGAACCGCTTTCCACCAAGCCATTTCTTCATGTTTGGAAAAAGAAAAAAGTCGCAGGGGGCCAAATCTGGCCAATATGGTGGATGGGGCAACACTTCGTACCGGAACTCAACGAGTTTTGCTGTCGCAATTGCCGATGAGTGGCCGGGGCGTTGTCATGATGGAAAATGATTTTTTTCTTCGCAAGGTGTGGCCTTTTCCTCTTTACTTCAGCGTCGAATCGGTCCAATAAATTAGCATAATACTGACCCGTTATGGTTCTTCTACAAATAATCGATTAAGCAGGTGCCCTGCGAATCCCAAAAAATCGTCGCTAGAACTTTTCTGGCTGATAGAATCGTCTTTGCTTCCTTTGGTGCACGCTCGCCGGCAGAAACCCACTGTGCTGACTGAGCTTTGGTTTCCGGCGTTAGTTATGGATCCACAACTCATCAACGGTCACATAACACTGCAGAAACTCACTCGGATTATGCTTAAACTTGTCCAAACATTGCGTTGAAGTTGTCACGTGGTTCTGTATCTGATCAATCGTCAGCAGCCGCGGCACCCATCTTGCCGATAGCTTTCTCATACCCAATTTGGCGTGCAGGATATTTTGTACACGTTCAATGAGATGTTTACCATCTCAGCAATCTCTCTTATCTTCATCCGGTCTGCTAACACGATATGATGCACTTTATTAATCATTTCATCCGCAGTGACCTCAACGGGATGACCGGGTCGCTCCTCATTGAAGACGGCTCTTCGGCCGCGTTTAAATTCACTATACCAGTATCTGATGGTACTCATCGATGGTGCATTATCGTTTTAAACTGCTTGCAACTTTTCAATGATTTCTACACACGTTTTCCCATCGAAAAAAAGAAATCCAAGCACAAACCGGTATTGTACTTTTTCCATTATTGCAAAAATACCTATACTAACTCATTTTCAACAGCTATAAAAACTAAAGTTCTTGATGAATGTCGCTAAAATTTTGACAGACGTGAACTAAAAAATAGTACTCACAGTTGGTGATACAGATTTTCACACAAAGCACCATCTGTCGCCAAACACGGGTACTTATTATACCTCCCTCATATATATATATATATATATATATATATATATATATATATATATATATATATATATATATACATATAAGTTTGTGTGGGTTATAAAAATACAGCGCCCATTTCTCAGGTTACACATTCATCTATACAATAATAAAAATAAAATTCGAGGTGTTTAATGGTCATCTGGAACCGAGAGTATGTAACCACTTGGCAGTTGCCCATTACAATTAGTAACCAAGGGTTATCATGTACTCGTTCTCCAGGCCCACCTCTACACAAATATACATATAAACATACAATAATAAAAAGGGTGACTTATTTATAGATTAACAATGCCAATTCGCACAAATATAAGAGCGAGGGAGCCCTGTACTGTCTTTTATTTTACAGATTTCAGCTTAATGCGCCCGTGTGCGAATAAGATACCTTTGCAAGGCAATGCTCGATTCTTAATACGTTATATAGACTTATAGAATTATTTGCTGCCAGCCTTAGTTTATATAAAAATACATACTTACACTTGATCACAGACACAAATCATTAACATACGCAGTTTAAATTCAACAAGAGCGACTGTTATTTATAGATTAATATTTGAAAACCACATTAAACTAACACCCGAAAGAAAAGACAAATTAGCGTTGGCTAATTCAAAACAAAATGTACCCGCAAGAAATATTTTAAAGACAACTGTTTACAATAAAGCTATTTAATTAACCAACTCGATCTGGCTCCGGCGACACTCTTAACTGTAACTACCTTTTCCGCCGATTTCAAACTAACTACCTTTACTCCGGCAATCAACTCCTATTTTTCAAAAGTAATAAGAAACAAAAAATTATTATGTTGGAACAGTTTCATATTAATTATTGAACGACATGTTAATTTTAACGTCCGTAACAAACACTACATTTTGGTCTCAAGTTTCAACGTACCAAACAAAGACGTCTTTGATTGCAGTGTGTACCAAAGTAACTAATTACTAACTAGTGACGTTTTTACATCAAGAATGTGCGCATAAGAATTTTTAATGATTCATTACGCCCCTTCAGTAAAGCAGCTTTGAAGCGTACACCTGCTAATCAAACCTCAAACATGTTTTTCAACCCTTAGCCAAATATTAGTTACAAAAACAAAATATCCCGAAAACCATGCTCTTAATATTTAATAAAATATGTTAAACCCCATGAATTAACTTTGCTAGCGCGGTAACAACTTCGATTTAAAAAATGTTTCGTGCAATAATAAACTTTTCGTGGTCCGCTACCTATAAATTTAGTAATGTTTTTAGATAAAAAGCATAGTATACCTAGTCAACGTGAATTAAAGATATATCCGTCGAAACGCATTAATATAAGAAAATGCATAAAGACGAAGTAAACTCCATTAATAAATTAAGCCTTGATAAATCTCACATTAAGTGATTAAGTTACAAAACCCGGAAAACCTGAGTCTTTCTTCTTTCATACACGAGGACTATCTTTAACCTTAAACGAAACGGAAAAAGAAATTGTATTTGACAACGTGAAACGCGCCACTCTAACTTAAACTCTCATTTCAGAAATCCCGTTAGAGGAATAGCCATTTTTTAAAAACTCCGAAAAATAAAACGTTTGTGAAGATTGTGAAACGAATATACTGCAAGTTGGGAAAAAATTTAAAAATGTGTAGAGGATATCCCATATCGGCACTTTATTTTTAAAGAGGGGTAGTGAATCCCTATAGAATTTTTACTGTAGAATGAATCCAATGGCGTAGTTTCCGTTTTTTAGTTATGAAGCAAGCGTTTTTTTAAACGGAACACCCTGTATATTATTCCTTACATTTATTACGCATAATGTGGGTTTTCCAAAAATATATAATTGTGTACAAAATAGCAAAATGTCAAAAACTTTGTGGTTTTGTCAGTTTAATATTTTTGCAGTTTTGGTGATTCTATTTTACTATATTCAATATTTAATTTATTGTTTTACAATAATGGCGATTTATGAAAATAATGAAAAATATGATATGTTGGTTTGTTTTATACAATCTAATGAACATTCCCAAGAAGCTTCGGATTTATATTTACAAAGGTAACGCATTTTGAGCTCTATGGTTAGGATAATATTTTAGGAGTTCTTTTTGTACAGAGAGACGGCAACCGTTCCCAGACTTATTTGGCCGCCTTAAATCAAATTTAGTTGAACACGGATGATTTATCAAACCCTGTCCTAAGGCATATACCAAACAAGGTAGAGAGAGAAAAGAAATAAACGTATTGAGTCATGCAGAATCCACGCTTTCATCTTCTTTCAAGCAAATAGAGGAAGCAACTGGTGTATGCTCAAAGAATTTTGAAAAAATATTATTACCCTTATAAATTCTACTACGTTGTTTTGCAAATGGTATTTACAACAAATACATACTGATGAACCTTTGGTAGACTCGTTATCTAGTCTGATGAATCTTATTTTTTAAGTCCGGGAATTTTCAATCACCATAATACAAGAAATTTGTCCGTAGAAAATCACCATTTAATTTTTGAGAGGGCACAACAAGGGGGCCTTGGGGATTGGGGTCTCGTGTTTAATTTTTGGAAGACGCATAGTCTACAGAACTTATGAAGAAGGTTTTATCGGTATCGAGAAATCTTTGAGGAAGTTATTCCAGAAATGATTGAAAATGTTCCATTGGCCCTTTATGCCGTTTATCTTGAACAAGACGGTGCCCCGTCACAACTGTGTGCTTATAAGGGCATTTTTAGACGATAACTTGAAACAAACTCCACATGTTCATGCGTAAAGACTACTTTTACGACTCTTTTTTAGGTGATACTTTTAAGGTGGATGTAGCACATCCATTGTTGCTTTGTTCAATTTTTTAATAAGTGCTGTATAATTTGTATGGTAAGTTATTAAAAAACTATTATATAAAATTTGAGACGTTTGCTTTTTCGGGCACTTTTTATTTACTTCTACTTTACGTTTTACTTTATTTTATTTATCCGCATAATTGCTTAACCAATTGCATTTTACCGTTAGTTACTTTACGGCATATTTACGTTCAACCGATAATGACGCAATAACCTTTACCATGAAGTGGAATTTTAATCTCCATTAAACCAGCAAAAAAATTTATACATTTGGGGAATTTTAATGCATCCGAATCCAGTTTTATTTCAACTCCCATGTAAAATTTACGCAACGAAATTTTCCACGCGCTAATTAAGCAAGCTGCCATTTCGGAACCTACAGAAGTACAGTATAATCAAAATAAGGTATTTTATTTCTATTAATAATTCCATAAATTAGTTTTATTTAAGTTAAAAAATCGTTACTAACACTAGCCTTAAGATGTTCTTTATAATCAAAAAGTAGGTAGTAAAATCGTTACTAACATTAGCTCTATGATATTCTCATTTATTAAGGTAGTAAATAAAGCTTGTTATTGTCAATTTTTTTTAACTTTATTATATTCATGGTTTACTTGTTTTTCCATAAAACGAGTTGGCGCCCTTTTAATTTACAATTTAGTTTCAGGTTGAAGCAACATCAATTTGTAAAGCGAACATATCAATACATACATATTTGCTAAAGCAACAACTGATAATATTTATGAATTCCGCCTATCTTAATCTCCGACTGAGCAAAAGGCACAAAACCTCCTGCGTTTTAACCAAACCTTTATCAGCTCAAATTGTAGCTTAAGGGTGGATGGTTAAAAACTTTCCTCAAAGATAGATTAGTACATACGGACCTAGAAAATGGCCCCCTCGATCTCCGGATCTTTCAATTTTGGATTTTTTCTTATGGGGTTTCATAAAAAATAAAATCTCCGTTACAGACTGATATTGTGATATTGTGTTTACAATATCAGTCTGTAACGGAGCTTCATGCGGCAGTCTCTTTAACTTTCCGAAATTTGCAAAGAAGGCCTATGATTCTTTTTAACACCATTAAAAAAATAAATAAAATGTGCCGATTTTGCATAAGGGAAAATGGCCGTTATTTTTCAACATTCTGGTTCTCTTCTGTTTTCTGTAACTTCAGTTTTAAGTAAGATAGGTAATTATTGCTTTGTTTTGAGTAAAATTCAATAATTTTATAATTAAGTTAAAATGCTGTAAAAAATAATGAGGAGTTGAGAATTAAAAAAGAGCTTTTGAATTAAATTTGACAGTATAATAAAGTATAATAATTACTTATATGGATTTTGTTTTTAATGAATTTTAGCCATAGCCTACTACCTACTAATTGGACACAAAAGAAAATCTTAAATTCTGAGCTTGTTTTTGAAAATAATTTTACACAATTAAATATTTTTGGAAAGCCCACATTGTGCCTAATAAATATAAGAAATAATATACAAGGCGTTCCCATAAAAAACACGGCCTAGGCCAATGGATTCTACGGAAAAAATCCTATAGGAATACGACTTAACTTCTTTGATAAGTTTGAAGATAGAAGGTTGACACTATTGCAAAAAAGCATCTTCTAATACTGGAATATATTTTTTTCAAAATGGTAATATATGCTTTCTCCTTTCATTTTTATTATGGGGAAAGGCAAAACACCTAATATTTAATCATGACTGATATAGCTCAAGTCGCTTGAATTGGCGGTAAAATTTTGTTTGGTACCGTCTATAGCTTTTAAGCTTACGACTTCAACATCATTTATTATATTTCCGATAGGACAAACATATTTATGGACCGTTGTGTTTCTTTTTCCGCCTTCAAACTAAACAAGAACGAAACTTCCAGTTTTTAGATCCTGAAAAGATGCCTCACTTATATCAATAGGGTCTTCATCAATTTTCTCGCCTTCCCAATCCCAAGGGCTTTCGCTGTCACTTAAAATGACATCTATATTATTGTCTTCTTCACTTGAACTGTCTTGTTTGCCTATCTTTTTGTTTGAGAGTTTTGCTTTTTTCGTTTTTTTGTTGGCGTTTCTTTGGTTTCTAGTATTTTCCTTTTTTGCTTCTCTTGTTTTGGTTTCTTTATCTTCTTTTCCTGTGCTTTTTTTAGTCTATCAAGAACGTCTTGATTCGTTGAAATTTCACCATATATGAGGTGTCTTAATCTTGGTATTGCTTGTTTTACAATTATAATGACGTTTCGCTTTTTTTCTGGTGACTTAAAGAACAGCTTGGTAAGTGTATGTGATGTGTCTAGTATATTAGTCAGTATACAACTAGATGTACAAGTTTCAGTGGTAATCTGTTTACAAGATTGGTTTTTTTGTTTGAGTGTTGGAGTTGATACACTCACGTCTTGAAACTTGAATAACTCATCGTGTTTATCAGGAATACCAAGTGGAATATCTTCAGCAGGATCTATAGAGGTTTCTGGTTCCTGTAGACCATTATTAGGTTCTTTAGATAAAATATTTTGATTTTACAGACATTTTTCTAATTGTGGAACATCTTCAGAAGTATCTACAGAGTTTTCTGTTTCAAGTAAACCATTACTATATTCTTTAGATGAACTGTTCTGATTCTGCAGACATTCTTCTGATTCTAGAACATCTTCAGGAGTACCTATAGGGTTGTCAGTTCTTTGTAAAGCATTATTACACTCTTTAGCTTAAGTGTTCTGATTCTTCAGATATTCCTCTAATTCACGTTTCTTAAAGAAGTCTATTGGAAATTTTGTTTGGTCGACGGGGAAGATCCCGCAATTACTATTATTGCACGAGTCCAAACTTCAGCTAGTAGTTCTACAAATTCCGATTTAGACAATCTTCCGGTTCCCTTACCCATTTGTTTCTTCCCATACGCGATAAGTTCTTTCTCCCAAAAAGTTTTGACAGGACCAAACACTCATTTGTCAAGAGGTTCTAACATATCCGTCAAATGGCTTGGCAACTTAATTAGGGTAGTATTGTTAGAGATAGCTAATTATGTGAACACTAATATGGCTAGCATGTCCATCATATACTAGCACTGCTGTTTGGCTTTGGAAGATACTTTGTCTTACATTTTTTATATGAGGGACAAAACTCTTGGTAAACCAGGTGAAGAATTGAGGTTCTTCCATCCAACCATTTTTTGACACTGCATACAGTTCCAAGATACGCTTTATCAGACACCCAGCGTGCTTGTACACCAGCGCCCTTAAATACAATGAGAGCAGAAAGCACAGACCCATCTGCTCCCATACACGCTAACACTGTATTAGATTCGCGGCCTGATCCTGCAGAAATACGACTTAAAGGCTTTTCCTTTTGGCCAATAGCCCTTACTCCACTTGGATCACTTTTCAAGCCCGTCTCATCTGCATTCAAAACAAAAGATGCCTGCTCTGGAGATATTATTCCGAATCTGTCAAATGCGCTGCTTAAATCTTCATAGAATTTGTAAATTACATCCGGACTTCTGGCGTCCATGCGACATTTTTGTAGGTGTTCGGGTTCTTTTAAGGATAAAATATTTTTATGCCGTTTTAAAAACGAGTAATACCAATCTATACCTGGACGGTCATCGATAAACTGGGTTGATATATTAAGAGATTTTACGTTCTCCTGAATGAGGTCCAATAATTCTTCCCACGAGCCAACAAACAATGGACGATTTTCTTTTCTGTGTCATGAGTAAACGTTAATTTACGATCTCGCTCTGCAGAATCAGTCGCGGTTTTTGTTCCAGTAAGAAACTGGGAAGTAACGGATATCGATACATTGTAATATTCTTGTGCCTGTCTGTAAGAGATATTTCTGTTCTGGACATCTCGGACGGCATTTTCTAGGTCTTCCTTGGTATAAGCTGGCCTATTAGTTTTGGGAATATATTTTCTGGGCATATGAAACAAATATACTTACTAAAATTAACGTTTACATTTACCCCACAAGTCTATATACATTTACCCCCTTACACTTTTTTTTCGGGGTAAATGTAAACACTTTTTTAATATTATTAAAATAGCATATTTACTTTAAAAACATACTTAGACACAAAAGTTAGTATACTTGCAAGTTGCAACAATACAAACCGTATTTCATAGTACTTACCGTTAAAGTTAAATTTACACATGAATATTTACAGTGTCCACCAATTGAAAAACAGAATTATTGTTATGGTCAGAATGAGAACACAAAACAAACTGAAAACGCGCGTGCAGATACATGCAACTTTGTATAATATGAAAGGACGGGATATTAGACAAGGGCCTGAAGTTATAAGGTTCTAGCGGTAAATTTAAGAAGATTGCTTGTGTCGTTTACAATTACCCCTGTTTACATTTACCCCACTCGACCCTACTATTCAGTTCCACCCTGCATCTCAGAAACCAAAAGGGTTATGAAAATTCTGCTGGCGCAATCTTTAAATTCACAAAACAAAACTGTCGGGAAAACGCAAACCCTGCATCTTTACGAATAAGGGAGATACCCCGCGGCCCTGCACGATGCCACTTAATAGTAAAACGAAGTGTAACAGATTGCCTTCGGATTTAAGATCTTTTTTAGTAAAGTCCCCAAAATGTAAGGTTTGATTGAAGTAATGTTGCCGTAAGACCCTTTTTGATACATTCGTGTCTTAACAGTTAAAGTCCTTTTTGGAAAGGTGCGATTCTTGAAACTACCCCAACACCTAAGACACTTAATAGGATATACAGGGTGGGTGTCTACTGCGTGGACGGATGATTTCTCCTTAACTATTAGAGATACCAAAATAAATTTTGGTGTGGTAATTCACGATCATTGGACCTACATTCTAAGAACGTTTAGGTATACAGGGTGATTGACACAAAATATGCCAACTCAACCCTGTTTTTTTTAATGGAACACCCTGCATATTTTTGCATTTTTGGATTCACTGTTACATTTAGAATAAAAGTTTGGAAATTTGTGTCTATATCTCTTACCGTTCTGCAGATATCGTCACTTTAGTACCAAAATAGAGTTAACTTTGGAACCATGATGCGAGGGTTGTCACCACGATTTTGTAAATCTGTTTATACCACGGACTATTAATAATAGTCTACTAACAAACAAACTGAGAAATTTTTCGAAAACATGTCAAACTATACAGAATGATTAACTTACGCGAAATGTAATTTCTCTCAATTTTTTCAAATGCAACACCCTGTATATTTTTCATATTTCGATTCCCCGCGAAAAGTAGATACTAATTGATAATAGGTTTCATAGGCATAAGACGGACAGAAGAACAAATAAAACAAAATCCAGAGCAAATATGAAAATACGAATGACATTCATAACTGATAAGAAAACTTAATTAATAACTAAACAATAAAATAATTATCTACAGCTAAAAATAAGTTGAACAAGTAAAACTAAACGAATAAAACCATAAATTCAAATTAAATGTTCAAAATGCTGACCACGCCTAGGTAAACAAACGCCTTGCAATTCGCTCGGTAAACGAAAGATTCACTGGCAACAACATTAGAGTCGAAATGGATTGAAACGCAGCTCTAATTCTAATTTTCATATCTTCGCTTGTGGTGGGAGGATGTTGGTAATTTTTTTCTTTAACGTGGCCCCAAAGGAAGAAATCAAGGGGCGTAAGATCCGGTGATCTGGCTGGCCAGTTTTGTACATCACCTCGTCCTATCCACCTTATCGGATAATTATTGCCTAACGTTGATTGAATAGTGTGGAGGGGCGCCATTCAGTTGAAACCACATCGTACGAATATTATCTACCTCGATATTTTCCAAAAGCTCGGGTAAATCATTTTCCAAAAACTATAAATATCTTTCACAAAGAAAAAAGGGGCAACCACATTAAAATTGATTTTATCACCCCACACATTAACTGAACATCGGTGTTGATGATCAACAACTCTTATCATGTATGGATTAGTATCTGAATAGTGGTGATAGTTATGTGTATTAATA
Source organism: Vesta saturnalis (assembly GCA_036346205.1). Lineage (NCBI taxonomy): Eukaryota > Metazoa > Arthropoda > Insecta > Coleoptera > Lampyridae > Vesta > Vesta saturnalis. Next base: position 4,128,356 of record JARFJB010002341.1, on the reverse strand, counting down.
TTGTCATTATTGTGAAAAGTTACCTCAACCGTAAATAGAATGTTATTAACAAAATTGGGTTCTTCATTGACTTTAGTAGTTACCCATTGGAAGAAAGATTCACGATTGTAAAAATCTATTCCACTTAAAGCTTGATGTTGCTCGATAAGATAAGGATGCAGTTTGTTTTTTTTAATAAAGCTGCGAACTGTATTTCTATTTAGGTCTAGGTATGTACTTAGCTCTCTGGTACTAATTTGCGGATTTTCTATAAGAGATGCCACAACTTGAAAGTCAATTTTTTCATTTGGGCTTGTTTTTGCGCGCTTGGGATAACACACATTTCCATAATTTATAAATCTCTCAGCTGCATTCATAAACGATTCTTTCCACGGCTGTCTTCTCTCTGGGTATCGTTCACAGTAAAAACGGGTAGCCGGCAAAGCATTTCTTTGAGCTTCGCCGTAAATAAAGATCATATCGACCATTTCTTCTTTGGAAATTCATTCTATACAAAAATTGACAAAACGACAAATCCAAAAACACTTAAACTACTGGAACAATATTTTAGTAATTATACAGACATCAAAACAATAGATGCAATTGTTCCTCTTTATTACGAACGGCTAACCTATCGGAGTTGTTTTGTTGAATTCTATTGTCATAGTAAATTTGTATTTTAGAATATTTTTACGTAAAAGCGTCGATATCTTATGGCTATGAAACGTATTATCAATTAGTATCTACTTTTCACGGGAAATCGAAATGAGAAAAAATATACAGGGTGTTGCATTTGAAAAATTTGAGAAAAATTACATTTCTCGTAAGTTAATCATTCTGTATAGTTTTACATGTTTTCGAAAAATTTCTCAGTTTGTTAGTAGACTATTATTAATAGTCGGTGGTACAAAATCGTGGTGACAACGTTCGCATCGTGGTTCCAAAGTTAACTCAATTTTGGTACTAAACGATATCTGCAGAACGATTAGTGATACAGATACATATTTCTACACTTTTATTCTAAATCTAACAGTGAATCCAAAAATGCAAAAATATACATTTAAAAACAGGTTTGGGTTGGCCATTTTTGTCAATCACCCTGTATATACCTAAATATTTTTAGAATGTAGGTCCAATGATCGTGTATTATCATACCAAAATTCGTTTTGGTATCTCTAATAGTTAAGGAGCAATCCTCCGTCCACGCAGTAGACATCCATCCTGTATAGACGGCAGCTCCATGGCATATCTTCATTATTAATTAGATAGTAATGTAATCCAAAAATGTCAATTTGCTGTTTATTAGAGATAGTCATAGAGGGTTTCTTACAATTTTTACCCTCTAAACGAACCTAAAAAGTAATTATTTTAATTTTGTTATTGTTTTAAATGGTGTGAGAGAGTAGTTAAAATAGAATCTGATCGTGACACTGTTATGAACTACATGTAATAACTAGTAGGAAAGCATGCTTCATTACTGATTATGTTTCAACTCTTCTGATAAGCAAATAATTAAAACACTGCGAACTTAGGAATGCACGAATTACATTGGTGTGGTTAATTTAATGAGTTCAGACATAATCTGCAAACCACTATCGTTATCAATATTGAGTGCAAAACATGCACGAATCAAGATAAATCGAAAAATATAAAAAAATTGTGTACTTAATACGATACTATGCCGACCTTTTTCCATTCATAAAAAATATTTTAGTGCTATATCTAATCAACCGCAAGCATTATTTGTTTAAGAAACCGTTTCTCCATTAATTTTACATATTTTATATTGGTGGTGTGACAGTTAAAGGTATAAAACCTGAACCGTAAAGACCATTCTTTACTATGAATTAATTAAAGGTACAAGCTGTATGTATTCACATACTTTTAATGTACATAAAACAAAAATGAAACACTTAACAAGATTAGAGAAAGTGCTGTAACAATAAAATAAATTGAAATATAAGAATCGTAAACACTCCATCCTTGTCACACTCATTCAAAAAGTTTTTTCGCCGTTCAGGAAATGGAAGCTAAAGTATCGATTACACAAACACGCACACTAAAAAAAAGAATCTCTTCAAACTTACAGTTTTTTACTCCGTATCTGTGATGTAATGTCGAAATGTAAATAAAATAATTTGTTCTACGATTGCGTTCAAACAGGAAAAACTAAAGCCTCAATCTACATTCAACAAATACGGCAAAAGATAACCTTTCAACTTTTGTAAAAACAAAAATATTTCCGCTTTTATTTTGTTGACCGAACATCGTTCTCAATTTTATTTTTAAATCACGTTTGTAGGCTTAACTGTAACATCCGAGTATTGGTTTTAATTAAATACCGTTTTTTTTTTGTTTTATAAAGACATGGGGTGAATGTCTTCCTACCCCTTAAAGATAAATTGATTGTCAGGTAAAAAAGAATGAATCAAGCTTTACCAGAGGCTTAAATAAACTAACATTATATTAATTACGTAAGTGCTGCTTTAAATAACACATGAAATTTTCATAATTAAACTTACTCCATAATAATCGGCCATTTCACGTTTACTATTAGGGTTCATTCAGAATACAACACAAACAAACACTTTCCATTACTGCACACAAAAAAATTGAAGCGGTAATAACACACATGCCTTTAAATAACTCAACACATTCTGGGTAATGTTTATAAAATTTGTATAAACATATTTTGATTAATATTAATTTAGTGTGAGTAGTTTGAATGTTCAGTAAACATAATTATATTGCGTGAATCTTCGCCGGTCACCGACAACTGCAGTTCCCTTTCATTCTACTTTGAGCACCATGTGCCTGCCAGGTTTGTTGGCACGCGATACTAATTTAATCTAGCAAATGAATTTCCGCCTTATGTACATTTAGGTTAAGGGCGATAATACCATCAAACACGCAGGTGAAAACATACTGATAACACACAAATGTTCTGTGGAATGTCTATCTAAAATAATAGGATAAATTAGATTGACTTCCAGAATGGCTTTATATTAATTGCATTACTTTTATTTTGTGTATTTAATTGTATAAAAGCAACACATTCTTAATTCTAATTTTGTTAAAATATAATAATGGAAATATAAAAATTAATTTGAGTGTTCAAATAATAACAATTTCTTTTGTATACACGTGATACACAATAATGTTGAATTTGTCTAAACGTACTCCTTTTCTATTGCCATTCATATTACCAGATGAATGGGAGGAAGTACTTAATATACGTTATAATCTTAATGTAAAACTAATACATTTGATACATGCTATACAGGGTGATTAATTCTCCTAGTACAAAGACCTGTGTGAAAACAATAGAAAATTATAGTAATTTTTTCCAATACACCCCAATCTTCATGGGCGTACCTTAATAGTAATTTCTTTAGTATACGCGTGATACATAATAATGTTGAATTTGTTTAAACGGACTCCTTTTCTTTTGCCATTCATATTAACACGTTCGAGACGTGGTGTACCACATGAGGTACATGAGGGTCATTAGCTGTAGCCGACATGTACCACCTGTGGTACACACCATACCAAGAAAATATTGTTTCATACAAAATTTACGGCTCTTCTTAGGACTTTAAATTATATTACGGCTGTAAGTAAAGGTTATGTACCACTAGTGGTGCACTCGTTTTTAAATCAAAATAATATTTAATGTTTTAGGCCATATGATTAAAAACACAATATATTTCCATAAAAATGTATTCAAATATGATTTGGAGATAAACTAATACATAATATAGACATATATTGGAAGCATTTCACCAACTAATAACGTGTTTGTAAAAAAAAAAGATTACCTTATAGCTAATCAAAATAATATATACATATATTTAAAAAAAAAAAAATTATTTTATGACACGAATGTTCAAATCATTCTTTGAGAACTAACCATGTTTCTTACTAAAACAATTCAAGCACATTGGGGTTTTGTTGTCGCAGTTATCACAATAGGTCATAACTCGATTTCACTTTGCATTAACTCATAGCAAGAAAAACACCTTTTACAATTTTGTCTTCCACTTCCCTCAAACCTTTTCAATTTTTGATGCATTTTCACAACATCTTGATGGTCTTCTACTTCTTTGCCTTCACCACCAAGAAGTTCTCCTATACGTGCTTCTTCTGAACTGCAAAATGTCCAACTTTTTTTTATATTATACACTACCCACGAATTGACTACACTGGTCCCGAGGATAACTTCAAAGATAGCCTTCTTATACCACTTGATTGTCTTCCGAGGGCAAGTATAATAGGAAGACATCTGATCTAAAACGTCTACACGTTTTTTAGCCTTATTATAATCTATAACTGCTTTGACTTTAATACCTCATCACCTCTCCTGTTTTATGAACCAGTATGAACTAATTCATCCATATGTTGAGGCAAAATGCTTAGCAGAAGAACTGATCTTTTGTCTTGCCATTTAAAGATACGTACGCCTTTGTTATTTTTCTTTCCATATATAGCACCCTTTTTGAGTTTTTTTGTACAGACATCTTTTGGATTGCCTTTCCTATTTGCGCGCACATACGTAGGTATTGTGCTGTAGGAGGTATTCGGCTAATATATACTAAGATTGTATGTAAAACCTTCGGGTGTACACAATTTATAGGATTTGATCCCGTGTTTATGCGTTTTTGCCGGGAGATATTGTCGAAAGACAAGTCGGTCCCTCCAGGGTACCATGGTCTCGTCAATGACGACCTCTGTACCAGGTTTTAGAGTCTTCTGAAAATTACTGATAATTCGCTGCAAGACATATCTAATTTTAACTAATCGGTCAGTATTTTAGGGAAAAACCCCATTATTTGAAACATGAATACTTCAGAAGCAAGTCAAATCGGTCACGTTTCATACTTCTCCTTATCATATCATTTGCAAACATTTTATTTTTGGTCCAATAAAGGCGCATCTTTAGCAGATGGTGTATGCCCATCATCATCAAAATTTCGAAGAACTTTCGAAGTTCGTCCCTATTGGTATCGCTCCACTTGATCTTCTCCAGAGATTGTGACTTTGAATGTAGGGTGGTTCATTTTCGATGTTTTCTTATGGGAAATACCCTTTCTATTACAGATAGGCAAAAAGTAATACGGGGTCCTTGTGCTCGATTTTGGTGTTAATTAAGATCCAATAGTCATAATCAAGATAACTCTGACCGTTATTGCGCAATTAGCCAAAATTGAAAAAATGGCGATTTTGAAAAACTTGAATAACTTTTTTATTTCTAAATGTATCGACAAACTGTAAAAACATTCTTAAGGCACTTTTTAAATAGAATTCGCTAGTGCATTCACATTTTGAATACCTCCTTAATTTAAAAAGATATGACATAAAGTTGTATTTTTTTATATCAAAACCATAGTTGGCTATGACATTTTTAAATGACATTTTTTTTGTACTTTTCAAAAATATATAACACTTCTATGCTATTTTAATAACTAATTGATTTTTTAAGTTTTTCTTATTTACGTTTCATATTAAGAATACACTGAAGGCACAGGAGGCTGAGATTTATTTAAGTAAAAACAAATGATACATATATGTCAAATAATAAATTAAAAACTAGAAGTGTGCAACAAAGTGATCTTGGAATTTAGTTATTAACATGCCTAATTATACAAGTTCAGAAAAATTTTGCATATTAAAGTGTTTTATATTATCCGAAGGGTGATAAGAACGTGGCATCGGAATTATATTTATAAAATTTTCCTAAAAGGCAGCAGCCAAATAAAAATATTTTTGAACGGTGTAGTTAACAGAAATTAAAATTTTTACTAGCTCAAAACAATATCTTAATTAATTTTAGGTAACTGAAAAATTTAATTGAATTCGGTTCTTTTAAAAGTCCCAGGCCAAAACTTACTGTAAACGAAATTCTGAAGAAAATTCAATGGCCGTCTTAGGACAAGTCGCAGCAGAGCGAACAACTTCATCTAGACAAACGGTTAATCTAGGCGTGTCTCGAAGCAAAGCCCTTCGAATTTTAAACAAACACAAATCCATTGCAATAGATTTCGGAAAGAACATTTTTTGACTATAGACGACAGAAGGCGGTGTACTGAGTTTTGTAACGGTTATATAAGTCAGTGCCAAAATATACCTAATTTTTCAAACTTTATTGCATGGTCAGACGAGGCGCATATCAGTAGTGATGATATTTTGAATAATCATAATTTACCTTACTGGGCAGATACTAACGCTCATGTCAGTGTTGTCCGCAGGAGGCAAGGAAAATATGGAATAAATGTGTGGTGCTGCATTAAAAACGGACATGTTTATTATCACATGTACGAAGGAACATTAAACTCAATGAAATATCTCGATATTCGACGAATTCATTTGGAGGCTCTTCCTTTAGCACAATATTGCAATGTCATATTTCAGCAAGACGGAGCTCCGGCAGATAATTCCCGTGTAGTTAGTGACTACTTAAATTTACGTTTTCCTAATAGCTGGATGGGAACGACAGCACCAATATTGTGACCTGCTCGTTCACCCGATCTTTCGCCTCTAGATTATATACAAAAGAACTAATAATACTGTGAATGAGTTAAAAGAAAGTGTTCGTGTGGCTTTTACACAATTAACGCCATTATATATATATATATATATATATATATATATATATATATATATATATAACTCTATAAATTTAATTAGAAGACGATAGGAAGTCTGAATCCAAAAGAGGGAGCACAGTTTGAAAAATATTTGTAGTTTTAGTGTGTTTTTTATATTGATATTTTGTGTTCATGTTTTTGTTCGTTTATAAAATTAGATGTTTAAATACGTATAAAAATTGATTTGCTGTTAGCTTTTCATAATTTCTGATGATGTTATGTTGTTTATTTTCATTTCATTTCAATTTGCATTTGAGGAGAAATGGTTTGATAAGGACCCTCCAAGCCGTTTAACTATCCGTCGACTGCATGAAAAATTTGTACGCACCGGGTCTGTGACCAATGACTGTAAAGGAAAAGTGGACGTCCAAGAAGTATTCGAACGGAAGACAACATCATAAATGTTCAAGGCGCATAGACTAGGAGCCCAGGAAAGTCAAGTACGAGATTAGCATTGGAAACCGGAATCACGCGGACAAGTGTCTTAAGAATTCTCCACCTCGACCTGGGAATGAAACCGTACCACATTCAACTGATACAGGCCCTTTCTGACGCTGATAAAATTGCTCGTGTACGAGCTGCAGAGGTGTTATTAGAGATGGTACACATAGACCCTAATGCTGTGTTCTTCATGTCAGCGACAACGTGAATAAGCACAATTGTATCATTTGGACTACAGACAATCCACATGGTTAAGAAAGCACACTCGAGGCACACCGAAAATTAACGTATGGTGCGGCACTTCAAAGTTTGGAGTACTTGGTCCATATTTTTTTAATAGTCAGACTGTAACGGGAGATTTTTACCTAGATATGTTGCAAAATTTTGTTTTTGATAATATTTCCTTCCATATCTTAACATCAGGTTACTTCCAGTAAGATGGTGCACCACCACATTTTTTCTTAACAGTTCGACATTACCTGGATGAAACATTTGGTGCACACTGGATTGGAAGAGGTGGACCTTTGGCTTGGCCAGCACGGTCACCAGATTTGACACCATGTGATTTCTGGCTATCGGGTATGGTGAAAAAACGCGTGTATGCTGCAAGTCATATTGACATTAATGACCTTAAAGAACGCATAACAAGAATCGTCCGCTCTATACCTACATAAATGTGTGAACGAGCAACGACCTGTATGGTACAAAAACTTGAAACATATATTGCTAACGAAGGTGTACATGTCGAAGGAGTGCACTAGCTTCATTTGGACGTGTGTACATAGTGTGGTATTATGTGTTTTTCACATAACAGTCAATCCCATCTAAGTGGTAACATCTTTATGGACAACCCAGCTCCTTCAAGTACTAGTAAAACGATATGCATAGTAATTTCCATAGTTTCTAAATAAAGCAGTAATTTTTAATTTTCTAATTTTTATTAACACAACATGCTCCTGAAGCCGACTCTGTCATAATGGCGTTTGAGTTGACATTTGGCAGATGAGCTGTATGTATTTGAAGCCGTAGAATCCAAACATGTAAAAATATACAGGTTATTCCATTTAAATTTTAGGCATGTGTCATTTCCGGTGAAACCGGAAGACGGTCATATTGTTTTTTTTTTAAGTAAAAAAATCCCAAACCGGCTCTAATATAACCCATCAAAACTTACAGGGTAAGTTACACCCGGTATAGGTTATTAATAATAATTTTTATTTATTTATTCCAATATCACATATATAGTTATCGCTCCTGCTAAGTCAAAGACTTATCTGCAGGTTCCGAGTTGAATTATACATAAACATACTCAATACATTATAAATAGGCTTGCCAGATTTCCAGGTTTCACCGGGACAGTCCTGGTTTGCAGACAAAATCCCGATGTCCCGGCCGTTTACTTCACGTCCCGGTAAAAATTAAGTTTGATTTTCTAGATGACCAAAAAAGTCTAAAAATAATTAACTATGAAGGATGATTTAGGATAATTACTTTGTCATTTATTTCTGTACTGTATGAAAATTGAAAACTATAGAAGAGTGATGATCTGCTAATAAATAATATTGTCATCGTATCATCTTGTCTCGCCTATCGTCACCATGTGCGATGGGAGAGGCTCTCCGAGCAGTACTAATGTGGGGCACTAAGGGGCGTAGCTTTAGCGACAGAAGAGATTTCGTTGCACGCTGGACCCCCTCGTGTGCAAATAACATTGGACTCGTCCACCTCGGCGCTAGCCGCTTCCGATAGAGATAAATTAGTCAGTTGTCAGTCCCTGTCGGCGGTACAGTTGTGTTAGTGAGCTAGTGCTGTTTTATCTATGTTTTAAGTTAAAGTTTATGCGATCTCTATTAAAATGCCAAAACGGTCGTGTAAATTCACCGGGGATTTACAGCATGAATTCCCTTTTTTGAAGAAGGTATGATTGAGAGGATAAAGTTAAATGTTCACATTGTAATTCTGAGTTTTCGATTTCTCACGGTGGTCGGTCCTATATAAAGGTCATTTACAGTCGAATAAACAAAAAAAGAGTTTAGCATGTGCTGCTAGCTCATCAAAACGGACCAGATTTTTAAGACTGCGAGTTCTAATGACAAAAACTTACAAGCGAAAGAGCTACCACACAAAAACCATAGCCTAAGGTTCAATTCGAATTCTTGTTCATCAAAACTAATTTCTACGTTTTTTGAACCTAAATTCTTACTCGTAGAAACTAAGTGTGAAGCAATACTTTTAAATGTCGTAGCTCTTTTAGCTGAAGAAGAGCTTAAAGAAGACTTGACCAAGCCAAACTACATATCTGTACGTATGGATACACAAAAGAGAAAGGATATAAAATATGTGCCAATTGTTGTGCGCTGTTAGATTTCAAATATGTGGCGGGTGGAATATCTGAAATTCTTACTTATCACGTATGTCCTATCCTGTTGCAAAACGATTTGAACAAGAAAGTAGATGGCTTTTGTGGAGATAATTGCAACACTAGCTTCGGTGGTGTCAAAAGAGCAGGGAAAAACAATGTTTTCCATCGACTCAAGAATTACCTAGGGCGGGAAATCATTGGAATCGGATGTGGAGCACACATTGTGCACAACTGTGTGCAAACTGCAGTAGATATTGAGGGCTTACTGGTGAAAATTTATAAATACTTCCACATATACGCAGTCCATGCAACTAAAGTAAAAGAATTTTGTGAATATGCCGTGATACAGTACCGTAAACTCATTGAACACGGAAACACGCAGTTTCTATCAATAATGCTCGCGCTGGAAAGAATTTTATAGATTTTTGAAGGACTGAAAGTGGTTTTTAGACCAAGAAATGTGTCCATCAACAATAAAAAACTTGTTTACTGATTTAACGGGCGAGTTCTACTTCTGGTCTGTCGACGGACAGCTTATACTGTTTAACAGGGCCATCGTGGTAATAGGAAGGATAACACAACAGTTTTTAAGGTTGCTGAAGTTCATAAAGCTCTCAAAAGAAACCCAACAGAAAGAAAGGCTTCAAAGTTTATCACTGTGAGCAAGTCCGTAACAGTGTGAAAGAAAAATTCGATGGATATTATGAAAGATGCATTGCATAGTTGAACCTCTGGAAGAATAGTTTTGGAAACTCTGAACAGTTTTCATGGGTCAATCTAACCAAAGAAATGCTGTTGATTGGGAAAACGCCGAAACTTCTGCTGAAATTATTAATAGCAGTCTTCTTGGTGTACCCGAAATAAACAATGATCAGCTGCTTGCTAAGGAGTATTGGTAGTCAAACTGGGAACAGTAGAAGCAAAAAGAGACTACCAGAGATGTGAAGAAGAAGTGAAGAAAAATGGCTCAGGCTATGTGGTCACGTCTAGAAGAATCAAATAGCAGCCCCCAATCTGATCAAGATAATTGAGTATGCCTTCTGCTTACCTGGGACATCAGCACCATTTAAGAGAGTATTTTCTTTGATGAACAACGCATGGCCTGATGATAGGACTTTGATGAAGGAATCTATGGTTAAAGGCTTGATGATATGTAAAATTAATATCGGATTAGTTTGTGAAGATTTTTACAACAAGATTAAAACCAGAAAAGACTTTCTAAAAAAGTCCTAGCCAATAAAAACTACATGTAAATATTGTTCAAATTTTTATGCCTCATTCAAAGTGTTTCTTCTTACTTAAGTAACATACGATAAATATTAACATGTAAGAAATAAAATGTTTGAATTCATATGCTCGCGTTATTTATTATTACCCCTAGTTTAGGTTCCTAATCAGTAACCATTAATTCATAGCATTGAGAATAAACTATCCTCTAAAACACTGTAAAAACCCGCCAAAGGTGTGTACCCTTGAATACGCGTGGCGCTGGAGGGCATTCCGGTGTCTCGGTTGAACATTTGAGAAATCTGGTAAGCCTAATTATTATATATGTATATGTATATATATATATATATATATATATATATATATATATATATATATATATATATAGAGTTCTCAGATTATGCAAGTATATTCTAAAATAACCTTTAATAATGAATATATTACAAAAAAAAACTTATTGCTTGAAACCACAAAATGTTCATAACTGAATTCAAACATCAGCAGACTGCTTGCTTGCTATCGAAAAAAAAAGGAAAGGCCACGTATTTCATTCCCTTCCCAAGGGGGAAGGAGGGCTGCTCGAGCTTTCCGAGCTGCTTCAGCCACAATCATTGATACCCAGCATACATACATACATTACGTATATATGCGTGGTGGGATTAAGGATGGGTGTTCTGAGGGGGAAAATACTACCCCAGCATTCGCCTAAGTTGCCGCACATGGTGTGCATATACGCAGTAACCATGCCGTTACATGTGTATAAGGAAAACCCCCTGAAAAACCTCATACAAGGTAGACAGTAACGGAAATCGAACACATTACCTCCCGAATGCTAAGCAGGCCGTGTCACCACTACGATACCAGCTCGGTCGTTGCCATCGAAGCCATTATTGTGAAAATGTATGGCTATTTTTACATTTATAGCATTCGAGTTGAACAATTAAAAGATTTTTGTGACTTTGTTAATGTTGAATACCAAAACCGTTGAGAACCAGTAAAACCAGATGTTTAGCGTTGTTACCTTCGATAGAAAGAATACCAAAAATGTTCAAATCGTTACAGAGTCACCTTCTCTGTCAAGAAAAATGTCTTAATACTTTGAAAAACAATTTTTTTTAAGTTTAGCTATGGTTTTTTCACTGAAGTGACAAGTACTTCTACATTTCATAAATGTGTGCTGCACGTGGAATCTGAACAATCTTCAATGGTAGAAGTGTACATGGTTCTATCAAATTGAAAGCCTCAATTAATAGAACGGAAAAATGAAGTCTTTTGCCACATCAAGTTAATAGTATGCTAGTAGCTAGTATGAAGAAGACCTATACGTAACTCAATTTAAGACGTCAGTGACCATGTTTTATACTACTTATATAGCCTATTTGGATAAATGGACGCAACACATCTAAGATGCGCAGCCGTATTGGTGGTTATTAAGGAGTTTGTTCGATTCAAGGAAAGAGAGTAGTTGCTGATTGATGACTTTAGATGAAATGGAAGTGAAGATGGTTGGTACTTAGAGGGATCGGTCTTTTCGCCTTTTTTGGGAATATGTTGAACAATTGCAATAGTTAGGATACCGCCTAGGACAGTTGCCTTATTGGGATCAAGACTGCTGATGATCGTTTCTAGTAGCCTATATCGAAAATGAGTTGGTTTCATAATTACGAAAAAGAGTTGGTTAGGGGCACATCTTTTCCAGAATCATTAAGACAGGAGTTTTATGCAAATAAATCTATAAAATGATTGGCTTTGTCTACAGAATCAGGAACTATAGCTCGGTCAAAAAATGTCATGGGGGGGATGAAGATGTACCAAAGTTTTTGCTGATGGATTTAGACCAAAATTTACGACTCCCTAAAGGAGATTTAGCTAGTCCAATGCAAGGAAAAGAGTAGAGAGTTACTTAAAATTTTGAATTAAGTAGGGTGGGGGAGAGACGCGTAAGGTATTATAATTTGTTGTTAATGTATCATTGTCATTCAATTTAAAACCTCTTGATAGTATGTGTTATATATGGAAACTGGTCGAATAATATACAGGGTGCTTCATAACTACGGTGACAAAGCGATGTAGGTAATAGATTATCGAAAAATAAGTATAGTTTACTTAATAAGCGATTGTCCTCATTTGTGAGATACAGGGTGTTAAAATTCAACTTTTTTCTTTTTTTTTTTAGTTTACACGAAAACTACTGTGACTATTGGAATGAAAATCTGTGTACGTATGCTTCTTAAACCGAAAAATTTTATGGATATAATTTTGTACATTATAGAGGGCGCTAGGTATAGGTTTATCATTACATATTTTCATTCAAAACTTTTTTTAGTTTAAATGTATTGGCAAAAGGTACTCTTCGTAAAATACCCTAAAGTGAACGGTTGTACAGAAGAATGACAATTATTGTCATATTGTGTTCAAACGATTTTTGTTAACAAATTGTAAGATTTTCTTTAAAATTGCTTTTAATACTATCTAATCACAATAAAATAAATACTAATATTACAATAAATGTTCAAAGTGATGACCGCGTTGGTCAATACATAAATTGCACCTTAGTAACATGTTTTGTTGCACCCTTTGAAAAATTGAAGTATTCCTAATTAGATCAAAATTCTTTCAGTTAGTTCTTTAATATTTATTACTGGTGTCGTGTACACTAAACTCTTGACCTCAAATAAAATAATCCAGAGGGGAACGAGGAGACCGTAACACTGGACCAATCCTACCGATCCAGCGTCTACCACAAACGTCATTAAGATGATGGCTTACTGCTTTAGAAGAGTGAACTGGGCCAACATCATGTTGATACCACATTTTGTACGTACTACTAGTGGCACATCCTTTGGTAAATTATCACGTAACATTTCCAAATGTCCATTTGCATTTAAATGAGTTGGTAGCACAATATGATCTAATAAATGGTCACCTATTATTCCAGCCCAAATATTGACTGAAAAGCGGTGCTAGTGGTTTCCAGTGCGCGTCAGATGATGATTTTCTTAATCCCAGGCGTGGCTGTTGTGGATGTTGAAATTTTCGTCCCTAGTAAATTGCGCTTCATCGTTAAACAGTATCAAATTGGCAATATTTTGATTTCTTGCAAGTGGTCGAACGTACCAGTGACAAAAATTAACACGTTTCGAGTAATCCCCAGGAATCAGTGCATGAATCCTTCTTGGATGATACGGATGTAAGAAATGTTCGTTCAAAGATCTCCAAACTGTCGAGTTTGAAACTCCCAATTCATTAGTAATTGCCCCAGTATTTGGAGGATGCCCTCTTCTAATTGTTCAGAACGAACTCTTCTTGAAGCACCAGTATCCTGCATATTAATCAACAACGTGCCACGCAAGCGTCTTACAATTGGTGGAAATTTTGCTCTGCTTGGATGTCGTCGGGTAGGAAATCTTTCACGAAAAAATTCTTTGGGCTTTTCTTGCGTTACATTGAGTTACACCGTAAATAAGTACCATATCACTCAACTCCGAACAAGTGTACCCCATTTTTCTAATGTACAATGGTTTGTTGCTTGTCAAAAGTATAACATCAAATTTTATTAATTAACATTGCTATAAACAGTCAATTTACTGACAGTAGTGCTGATGATTTGCAATGCGTGTAAAATTGATTGTGTAATAAAACAGTCGAATATCACATGTTACTAAGGTGCAACTTATGTATTGACTAACATGTCATCACATTTTTTGTAATATTAGATAGTATTAAAAGCAATGTTAAAGAAAATCTTACATTTCTTAACAAAAAGCGTTTTACCACAATATGACAATAATTATCATTTTTCTGTACAACCGTTCACTTTAGGGTATTTTACCTTTTTTATGCAGAATTGATTGTTCTTTAATATTCTTTTGCCAATAAATTTAAATTCAAAAAAGTTTTGAATGAAAATATGTAATGATATACCTATAACTAGCGCCCTCTATAATGCAAATTTTTTTTGGATTAAGAAACATACGTTCACCAACTTTCATTGCAATAGTCACAATAGTTTTTATGTAAACTAAAAAAAGTTGAATTTTAACACCTTGTATCTCAGAAATGGCGGGCCTTCGGACAATCGTTTATAAGTAAACTATACTTATTTTTCGATAATCTATTACCTATATCGCTTTGTCACCATAGTTCTGAAATACCCTGTAGAAATAAATCGCTGAGATAATTACAGAATTTTGTTTAACTTATACAACAAGTTGTAGACTGTAAGTTAATTAAGGCAATGTTAATAACAGGATTCCATTTACAATTACAATTAAAATATAAAAATTATTGTTTATAAGAATTGTTAAATAAAGCCGCCATTGTGTCCTAGAAATAACATTTTCTTCACCATTTAATACGTTCTTGCGACATAACTGGGCATTTTCTATTTTAACCTCCATTTTAAAGCTCATACAAAACAAAAGTTATTTCTGCTTTGATACAGAATTCATTTGATAAAAGGATGAGTTAACAGATTTTATAATTAAATAATAAACTAGAACCCTGCTTCTTTGACGTTTTATGGCGAATTTTATGCCTTCCCAACGTTTTAATAGGATTCTATGTAGCATTCTTTGTACTAAAATAAAATATGTGAACAATCAGACTACAACAGAAATAAACATTCTTATCTACAATAAATAAAAACTAGCCGGTTATGTAGTTCTGAAGTTCAAAACGAGGAAGTTTAGAGGTGTATTGGTTGATAAAGTTAAGTGGCCTACTTACACTCTTAAAATAAACATTGGGGTAAGTAGGCCGATAGTAACATTATATAAATTTGTTGCGGGTGTATGAACTAAAGCTCGATAAAGATAAATATTATAAAAGCAAAAAAAAGTGTGTTCAACCAAGCAGTGTCGCAATGCTTTTAAACAGATTAATCTTTTAAGTGAGTGCTAAAAAAACTTGTCCCATATACGTTTGCTGTGTGTTAATAATTATTAAAAAAAATTTCAAATGTGATTTATAAATGAGCAACTTACATAAAACCATTAAAAAACTGGAGAAAAATAAAACAGTGGGGGCAACAAACATCGTACGGAAAATAATTACGATATTAAAAAGATCAAATACAAGATAGTTGGTCTCAATCAGGATATACCGATGACAAAAGGTTCTGCTTCCATTTAAACGTTACAAAGCAGCGATCTGTCATGTACTTTTGAAGGTACCAACAATAGGAGTGTGTGGTAATGCGTTAATATTGAATACAATTGGTTTGTATTATAAAATAATAATTACAATTGATTTTCTTTAATCATTATAATTTTAATAAGAAGGGCCTATAGCTGAATGCCTAACTAAATGTGTACGGAGTCCGGGATTTTCTGGCTTAACTTGTCAGGGATTTTTTACAAACATTAAAACAAAGCTTTTGAAATAAACCATAATAGGGAGATTTGGATGCGCATAACTCTAATTGGTTTCAATCATCTACTGGTGGCGTACGTAGACTGTAGCTTTCGGAGAGGGTACAAAAAGTACGGTGTAATCTACAAATTTTAATAAACATTTGTTTTACAGAAGGTTATAAAATTATTTTAATACAAAATCCAATTGCCTTGGCTTTCGTGCAAGTTCCTCAATTAATTAGTCTTCTGAAATGGGTAGTTCCCTATGAATTGACATCATTGTCAGTCCACTAAGTCTGCTATGTGGGGTTGAATTTCTAAGATAGGTCTGTATTCGTATTAAGTCGAAAAGATTCTCTCCGGAGTGGATCTGTAGACTGGCAGAGAATACAAAATATTAATAATAATTTAAAACCGTTTGGGTACGCTTGTTGATTACACAGTTCCAAAGCTTGACGATTATCCTTAATTTCTGGAATAGTACTATTTAAATGTTCATGCCATATCGGGTATACAGGGTGATCAACTTACACTCGGGAGTTCGATAACTCGGTTACCTTGAGAGTTACGAAAAAAAGTTTTAAACAAAAGTTATTCATAAAGCCAAGCTGCAAATTATTAATAGTATACAGGTTATTTCATAGTCACAGCATATCAAATTTATGTTTTTTAATGGAACACCCTGTATATTATGTCAAATTTCAATTAGGCTCATGCTTCCTATTCCAATGATAAAGGTTTTTACAAGGTTCTGCAGGGTACATTTAAATATATGGCCAATTTTATGTGAAAATCGTAATGAAATCGTCACCCTACATTATTTAAAATAAACAATTGAGACCTAATCTCTCATGGGCAAAATAATTTTGTGATAGTCTGGTTTTGTTCCAGAGCGCCGATTACCTGAAAAAGGAATTTCGAAAGAGTGATGGATCGCTTTAATCGTACAGGTAATGTAGTGTATATATATATATATATATATATATATATATATATATATATATATATATATATATATTGTTAGTAGTGCCGTTTCCTATGTTGTATATTCCATTCGTATTATTAGTTATAATAATTATAACTTAACTATATATATATATATATATATATATATATATATATATATATATATATATATATATATATATAAACGAAAACCATCGTTACCGAAGAAAATGACCTGAATGTATTGTTGGCAGTTACAGACGATTCCAATGAAAGAATAAGAGAAATTTCAGGAACAAGAAATAAGTTATGGAAGTGTATAAGAAATACTATCTAAAAACAAGATGCACCCATATCATATTCAATTGCACCATGAATTATTGGATGATGGTTTCCGACGAAGAATAAATTTTTGTAATTGCGCTCAAAGAAAAATTTGCAATAAAAAAAATTTTTTTGATTATGTACTTCCATAAAAATGAATGTTTAAATAGACATAATTTTCATTGCTATTCAAGAGAAAATCCTCATGTAATAGTTACTACTTCACAAACAATATGGTCTTTAAATATTTGGGGTGGTATACTTGGTGATTTCATGATTAGACCATATTTTTTCTGGACAATTAGTTGGCTGTGCTTCTTGAAAACGTTCCCCTGCGTATACGTCAGTGCATGTGGTATTTACATGATGGGGCTCCCATACATAATAACGAACTGAATCACGGTCAACACACGATTAGATTCCAGGACGATGGATAGGTAGAGGAGGGAAGATTCCGTGGCCTGCAAGATCGCCTGATCTAACAAAAGCAGATTTCTTTCTGTGGGGGTATGTGAAAAATGAAGTATATAAATTACCTGTAACTAATTTAGAGGACACGAAAAATAGAATTGGAGTAGTTTTCCGAAACATTAGTATCCCAATGCCTAGAAATGCAAGTAGAGAATTTGAAAATCGGCTACAACATTGTTTAAATGTAATGGGAGGCCACTTTCAGCAGTTAATATAAATACCACTTGATCGAAACACTGTATTTCGTTAGTATATACTAGTTAAAAAGTTTAGATTCATCCATAGGTGGAAGGCATGTATACCACATGCCGCCCGGTGCAATACGACCACCTTTACCATGGGCTCCTTAATATTGGTGCTCCAATTTTCTGAGTCCGGTCACTTTCTACTTTATTCCTTATGTACTCGCCAACACGCACTTGCCAAGCGTGGCGTTTTAACGGCTAAACCGTTAAAATGGCGAGTTCTAAAACAGATGCTACACCCCAGGTTAGTAGGGCGAGACGCCCACACTCTCATATCGATTCGTCGGTCCATCCCAAGGATTCTGGAGGGGGACAAAAATTCGCCAATGCCAAAATCAAGACTAAGGAGAGCAAGATCTGCCAGGAATAAAATTCTGCCCCATCCGGATGCCCGAGAGGGTAGAACTGAAGCGACCTCGGTCCTCGAACGTACCAACATCCAGATTGATTACTGCAACGTACGTGGTATCAAATCGAATCTTAATGCTGTTCACCAACATCTTGAACAAGTGCAACCGGACATTCTGTTTCTATCAGAAACACAAGTCTCCCCTGAAAGCTCTGATTCGCCTGACCTGCAATTTCCCAGATACAACCTCCACTCTAACTTTCGCCTTAAAGGCGGAGTATGTGCGTATACAAAGGACAACGTAGTTGTAAGAGGATGTCCACTTTGGAAAACAACAAATTTAATTTAATGCCCACAATTTCAATTGGCTTCATTTTTCATCTACTACTAATCCCACAGGTCATAGTGCAGAGGCATTTGTTGTATCCTGTGATCTCACACAAATCATTTCCGAACCAACCAAAAATTAACGAAAGATTTTAGACTAAATCCACGTTTGAATTTTAGTGATTGCTTTTTTACAAATTAAAACTTTCATGTTTACGAAATTCTAGGCAAGAACCAAAGACATTTCAGGCTTTTATGATAAAAGAATATGAACAATCACTTCATAAGGAATAAAAAACTTAGTATAAGTTTGCTATAAGACGGCTTGTTACTCTTGTACACTTCGATATTTGCAGAAAAGCACGGTAAAATCAAGAAATATTAAAAGTGGCATTATCTCAAAAACGGTAACACTTGGTATATAGGTATGTTTGCTTAAATCGACTCAAAATCACGTATTCTATTACCCCTTTTAAATATTTGCATCGATGTACCAAACACCCTGTATATTATATATATATATATATATATATATATATATATATATATATATATATATATATATATATATATATTGTACTTATAAAAGGAATTTATAAATTGGAGGTAAAAGGTCACGATATCTTGTATATCGTGTTTCAGATGTAGCAAATATATTTACTTTAAGTATTTATCGAATTTTACCTCACGTTTTATATTTAAATGCACTATTAAATTATATTAAAAACAATGCGTCCTTACCGCATTAGTTAGTATCTGTGTTTGCTTATGTTTAAAAAGCACGAACACTTAAAAGAATTCCACAATTGAGCCTTCACAATTCCTTTTGCAGACTCATATTTGAAAAAAAATTATTCTAGAGTTTATTAATTTCGAGAGTTTACGTCATATACATTTTTTGACACACCCTGTATATTTCACTTATACGTAAAGAATTCTAAATTGATAATAAAAATCGACGGGTTCCAGCGTTTCTTCCTAAAATTCCATTCGAATTTTAATTGAATTTATCCGCTACTTTACGAACACACTGTAACCCTTTTAATATCGTGTACACGATTACAAAAATGTTGTGCGTAACCAGTGCTCTGTCATATTTTTGGTCTTCTGTTGCCTTTATTTTTGCCCAAAACTATTATTTTTCCACATAATAGAAGGGTGGAGTTAATAATAATATGCAATTTTCCAGTTTTGAGAATAAATCAAAAATCAAACATACCAAGTAGCTTCATGGTATATTGGCATAGCGATCCTTCATAGTTAGGTATGTATTTTCAATATTTACACAAAATTGATCAGTGTAAACTTTAAATAAGATAAGGTGTTCTAAATAATTCAGGATTTGTGGTTAATTTTTGTTTTGTTTGTATAATTAAATTTAGTGCTTAAGTCCATAGGTTTAAATCGTTTTAACTGCCTCACCTCACTAGCAATGTCTATTAATTTATTGGCTAAATCATTGGGGTGCACTTTAAGTCTGTTTTATTTTTTATTTCTTCGCTGATAGAAGGGACTTGCAGATCTTACTCGATGACAAAGTTTGGTACATATCATGGCGTAGTAACAATAATTCTAAAGACTTTGTTTTGAAACCTTTGTAGTATATTGATAATAGATTTGCTTGTAGTCCCCCAGAGCTGTATTCCGTATGTCCATACAGGTTTTATAAATTAAGAAGTTTATTTTCAAATGAAAGTTGCGAGTTGCGTCCCATCATCCAATATGGCGGAGTTTCAGGCCTAGTTGTTTTCTTTTCGCGAATATATGTTTTCGCCATGTTAGCCTTCATTCTAAGTGTAGCCCTAAGTACTTTACATTATCTGCCTGTGGGAGGGCTGTCCCATTTAGTGTCATTGGAGGACAAGTTTCTCTCCGCAATGTAAAAGTTACTTGCGCTGATTTTATCTCATTGGCTTTTATTTTCCAAGTTTTCATCCAATTTTGGATTTTAGTTAAGTTTGCTTGCAGGTTTCGAGATGCAGGTTCTGGATTTAAATGTGAAGAAAGTACAACAGTGACGTCTGCGAAGGTTGCGACTGTGGCTACTCTAGTGGTAGGTAGATTGGCGGTGTATAATAGATAAAGTATGGGTCCCAAAACACTACCCTGGGTTACTCCAGCATTTACAGCATGCAGATCCGTGTATTCGATTTGGTGTCTCACAAGAAAGTGTCTGTTATTTAGGCATGACTGTAGGATTTGGTAGTGGTGATGTGGTAGGTTCGTTTTTAGTTTATAGCACAGCCCTGCATGCCAGACTTTGTCGAATACCTGGCTTATGTCAATAGAGGCAGCAGAGCAGTATCTTTTGCCTTCAAAATTACTATTTATTTGTTTCAATATCTTAGGCACCTTTTCAGTGGTACCATGCTTGTTTCGGAAGCCAAGCTGGTGTTTGAGAATTAGTTGTTTTTCCTCTTTTATGGGTAGAAGTCTTTTTAATAGCAGTTTTTCTAGTACTTTGTATAACAACGGTAAGAGACTAATACGCCTGTATGAAGTTATTTCATTTGGATTTTTTCCGGATTTAGGTAATAGTGTACAACATTCCACTAATCAGGAAAGTATGCTAATCTCAAAATGGCCCTAAATATCATCTGTATAAGTTTTACGCATTTGTCAGTTATTTCTTGTAATACTTTCCCTGTTAAAATATCATAGCCTGGAGCTTTCTTTGTATTCAGTTCTTTTGTGATGACCCCCTTCACTTCCTTAAATTTGAAATTTTGAATAGGGAGCACTATTTGAAAGGGCATTTCTAGAAATGCTAGTATTTCTTCTTCCTCACCAGGTCTTTGTTCAGTATGATGTGGCTTGAATACTTCGGAGAGGTGTGCAGCGAAGGCATTTGACTTTTCTTTGTCATTCCTGCACCATTTTCCGTCGATGTCTTTAATTGGTGGTACGGGTTGATGAGGTATTGTTATTCTCCTAGTTGCTTTCCATAGTGTGTGGTCGGTAGCTTCTGTAGCTGCTAAACCACCTAGATATTCTTGGATTGCTTGCTTCTTAAGATTGAGTAGCAGTCCCTTTAATTCTTTTGTTCTCTGCTGTTCTCTCCCTTTTCAATTTCTTTCACAATCTGCGTTTATTTGAAATCATTTCTTTTACTACGAGTGGACAATTTTTTGTTACGTTTGGTTCATTACCGTCAGGTGTGGATTGCCAAGCTGCTTTTTGAATAGATTGAGTCAGTTTATGTACAGCGTCATCTATTTGCGTTTCTGATTACAGGGGAATCTCTAAGTCAATTAAAGAATCTAGCTTCTCCTTAAAAATATTCCAATCAGTATTCCTGGTGTAAAGTGTAGGCTGCTTTTCTTTTTTAACGATGTCTGCATGAATGGTTAATACAACTGCGGAATGGTCATGAAATAATTCCAGACATGATAAAATTCATGTATGTTTTCTATCAATACCTTTTGTAATATACAAGTTTAGTTGATCTGGTATTTTCTCAGAATCTGTAGGCCAGTAGGAAGGTTGTCCAGTGGCAAGATAGTTCAAATTATTTGATCTTATCGTTTCTAGCAGTTGCCTTCCTTTGGTTGTTGTTGTTATTGACCCTCATTGTGCGTTTTTCGAATTGTAGTCTCCGCCGGCAATAAATCGGTTTCCTAAAGTTTTAAAGAAGTTATCGTATTGTGCTCTTTTAGTGTTGTGTTTAGGTGGACAATAAATAGACGAGATGACAAGTGGACCCTGATAATCTTCTATAGCGATGCTGGTAGCTTGTTTATACTCATGCCTATATTTATCAATTTCATGATGTTTAATTTTGTTGCTAACTATTATAGCACTGCCACCGTCTGCTGTACCATCCGGATGCTTTGTATCACATATGGTGTAATTTGGTATGTGAATGTGACCCTTTGGGGTAAAGTGTGTTTCAGTAATTAATGCTATGTCAATATTATGTAACCGCAAATATATTTTTAACTCTTGTACATGCTGGCACAAGCAGTTGGCATTCCATAGAACAAGTTTTAGAATTTAGGCGGCCATTATGGTTTCTTATTTATGAGCAGTGTTATTAGATTTAACATAGTGCTTACTTGTTCTGTCAATTCTCTAACTATTTCTTTTAATTCAGTTATGTAATTATTTTGTGTGTACGTGACCATAGTGGGTTGGGTTAAATTATTTGTGTTTTGCTGCTGAAATTGTATATTCTGTTGTGTTTTTTGTGCAAAGGAGGTTCCGAGTTAAACATACTGTGTTGTATTAACCTTTCGTAATGGTGGAAATGTCATTAGCTGCAGTTGTTTATACACAGTGCAACCGCGATAATTTGCAGGGTGGTTTCCTCCGCAATTTACACATTTGACTTGATTATCTCTAACTTTCCTGGGATATTCACTAATTGGGTGAAGTTCTGCACATTTTACACAGCGAGGTGTTTTGTGTCAAAAATTTTGTAAGGTTAAATTTTTGGTATCTGCTGCATTGCGGGATTTCTTTTTTAACATGTGGAGCTTCAAATTCAATAACTGAGTTCATAAGAGTTTTGAGTTTATAAATTTCTTTATTGTTGTTCTGTGTTTGCAAATCAATGAAAAACAGGGGCAATTCTCTTTTTGTTTTGTATTGTTTAATATTCCAAGCATTTGTCATATTGTGCTTGTTTTATCTCATTTACATCAGTTGAGTTCTTTGACAACCACACGAAAACTTCTTTGGGTTTTTGG